>JAPDSC010103205.1:64796-196928 GCA_026290005.1 Latrodectus geometricus
CGGGGACAGTTTTTTTTTAGGTCTCATGTCCCAAATTTGAAGATGGTGGGGGGGGGGAGATTTCCCCCAATTTTCGCCTGTCGCCAGGATCGGCCCTGTATATAGCATAAAAAGGAAAGGAAATGAAAATCATTACAAAACCCATTTTGTGTATATGTATATATATATATATGTTTATTACAATAATAGAAACGTTTAATAAAAATTAGTTAACAAATTATAAAATAAGCATAGTAGATACTCAAACAATATTACATAAATATTTTTAAAAATGCATGAAAACACTAATGGTTTTTATAAAATATTCCAAATAGGAATATGTTCAGGATCTTGTGGTTGAATTTTCCTTGTTTTGTTGTCATCCGCTGAACGATGAGACCTTAACCAAGTTTTTACATAATCATCCGGTTTAAATAATTGTTGCGGTAGGCCATTCATTTTTATAAATAAAAGATTTGCTAGATTTTCAATTAATATTCTATTTCTTTGTTCCTTTGAAATAATATTCGTATTACTGAATCCGCGCTCACACTCTGCCGAACTGCAAGGTTCAATATTTATGTATCGAATTAAGATTTTTACATCTTCAGGAATTACTTTGCCTCCAATATCAATATAATCTCTAAACGCATTGATACATCGCATCGGTGATGTTAAATTAAATATGGTGCATAGTGACTGGATCTCATTATCTCCATAGCCAATTTCAATACCTGCTGGCCACTCCGTTGGATCTAGTACTCGAAATTCACTTATCAAATCATTTTCTGTATGTAGTCTTCTAGTCATATTATTAATGAGACTTACAAGGAATTGATTTCTGTTGATAATAGTAATTTTTTTATTATCTGTTAAAGTTAATGTTCCTAATTTCATCACTTGAACAGCCTCTGATGCTTCTATGAGTTTGTTTCCTTTTTTAATGTCTTTTAGTGATTCCAAATAGCGAATAGTTCGACGGATTAGTTTGTCCGCATATACTATCGTTACACTTGTGTAACGCTTCAGACAAGATGGAAAGTTCATACAAAACGTCATACATTAATGCCAAGTTAATTATAAAATGTTTAGATATGATATATCTTTTTAGACCAATGTATACACTCTGATCAGTTTTTGAAGTGTTTTTTTTTTTTTTTTTTTTTTTTTTCTCTCCCATCAGTTGCGGCTTGATGAAAATGTTCAGCAAGAGATTTTAAATTTTGCCAAACTGCCCTAAAAGTTCTGAATGAACTAGCTATCCACCTTATTCCTAAAACACGTCCTATTTCTTTAATTTATTCTCCCAAATTTTCCGCTCATGATTCTAGTTCGCGTTGATTTTTAGGAGATTGATGATATATGGTACATAATTTATCCATAAATATGTGAAAATGGTTAATACCATTTACTTCCGCTACAGCATCGTTAACAGAGAGCTCCAGACGATGATTTAGACAGTGCCACGTGATTATTTTTGGAAATTTATTCAATAATTTTGTAGCTACTCCTGACCTTTTTCCTAACATTACTCTTGCTCCGTCACTGGTAAATGCAATTAAATTTTGTTTCAAATAATTCTCGTCGAAGCCATATTTTCCAAATTATTTAAAAGGTATTAAAGGTATTCTGTAATGGTGGAGGCTGTTTGATCAGACAATTCAATTAAATAAAAAAAAAAAGGAATCGTTGTTCGCTGATTTTATTTATTTCGAATTTTAAAAATATAATTAGTGTAGATTTTTCACTTAATGTTATAGATTCATCAACGAGAATCGAAATCTTTCCATTTGTTTTAATAATTTCTGAACAAATTCTTAATTTCATATTTTTGGATATGTGATTAATTATATTTGTGCAGGTATATCTGGACCGTAAACCAGGTGCCAAAATTATTCCATTTAATTCTTGCAATTGCAATAAATTATAATAATCCGAATATGATCGGTCGTGTTTGGCTAAATAATAAGCAGTTCTAAGTACTAAAGACGTGCTCTTAATAGACGCCTTATTTAAAATGTCTATTACATTTTCTATCGGCTGATGCTGTTTAAAATTTTTTCTGAATTAATGTGCGTTGTTGTTTTCGCGTGTTCAAAATTTTTTTTTCTTAATGACGTTAACTGCGATTTTTTATCTTTATCGTAGTAAGAAACGTATGTGGAACTCTATTCCTTTGAAATATTTACACCACGAGTTTTAGATACCCCTAAGTGTTGTATTTTGTGACAAAAAGAGCAACCTAATTTTTCGAATTTGGAAAGTAACCAAGGAAACTGTCTTTTCTTTTCTAACCACATTTCCGCACTCCAAATATTAGGCCACGAGACTTCGTAAGAATCGTTATCATTATAAGTACTTGTTGACGTTGATGCTATTGTTGATGGCTGCAAGTTCAACAGATTCCAGTTGATCAGCGTTGAAGTTGGTGTTGGATACTTGGCTCAATGTTGCATTTTCCTGGGTCATTGACTCTTCTTCGCTGCTAGTTTTTAGTTTGTTTTTTTTTTAAAAAAATCGGTGATGTTACTGTTTTTTCTTTTTTCACTCATGTTGAAACTACTAATAAAATAAATACTATTATTTAATAGGAAAAAAAAAAAAAAAAAAAAAAAACGGAAATTTTTTTATTAATAATGAAAATGAAATATACTTACACTTTAAGTTTATTAGATTAAAGATTATAGAAAAATGCAACTACTACATACATTATGTAGCGCGCACGTAATCTTGTAGCGAGAGGTTCTTAGAAATATGCGAAATTGACACTAAGGCAAGCCGCACATTGAGGCGACAGCAGACAGGCAGCATGACGTCGCGCCGTCATGCTGCCTGTCTGCTGTCGCCTCAATGGCGATATCAATATGAATAGATGTTTCCAAACAGTTTCTAAATTTTAAAAAAGTTACAAATTAAAATAATCTTGTAAAATTAATTTAAATAAATATTAGAATTAAGAATCTCTATCCTTATGAATTTCTATGGATTTTAGAATTCATATTTCTAGTACATTAATATAATATTGTTCAAACTAACTTTTAGCTAGCAGGAACAATTAAAGGATTTACCATTTGGATTGCTCAATTATTTTACAATACTTTGTGTAATATATTAATAATTTCCAATGAAATTCTTTATTATTTTTAGTTTAGTACTGATTTATATTGAACTATTAGGTTATATTACATAAATGTGCATTTATACTTATGTAATATAACAAATTTAAAGTATGAAATAACTGACAAAAATGTGTAAACAGTTATTAATATATTTAAAATAACCAACAAAATATTTGTCATTTTTGAATTCGTTAACTAAAGAAACGTATTAAGAACATTCATTATGCTTTTGGCAGAAATATCAGAAATTTATCAAATACAATAGTTTGGAGACTGTGCGTGTGTGTTTGATAGTTATCTCTGGAATATTTTATAAAAAAAACTTTCTACGTTGGCGGCATTTTTTGGGCTATTATTTGATATAGGTTTGATTAATTGATTTTAACACATTTTCAGATGTATTTTTAAAAGAAATTTTATATAGTTTTGAGTAAATATTTGCAGTTTGTTATAAAAAGAATATTTTTTGCTTTTTTAATAAACCTATTATTCTCTGACTAGTATTTACTGTATATGATTTAGATTAGTTTTAAAATTAACATGTCATAGCAAAAGATAATTATGATCTTATTCCCAAATAAATACTGGAAAGTATATCTTATTGACTAATTTCCTTTTAATAAATGTTACATAAAAATCAAACTTAATTTCAGTTATAACTTTACACCAAACAATAAATTCATCACTTTAGCATATTTAGCTATTTTTTTTATTCAGAAAAAATTCCAGTTTGTGCGTGTATTTGACTCCATTTTAGCCATGGACATAATTTTAAAAAAATTAGTATATATTTAATGATGTGTTAATCGTATTACAATATTAATAAATTGGATTGAAGAAAATGTACCTTTGTTTTTAAAGTACAGTGAATAACATTCAATAGAAATCGGTTGAGTTTTGAAATAATAATCCCAAATTTCTTAAGTTTTATATCGTGCCTATTGAGATAATTTTATATTTCAAATGCGGGACACCAAACTTTAAATATTTAATAAAAACGTCAACGCTTTAGCCACATAGTTCTCAAGCAATCACGGAGAGTTCCGGCTCGACAACACCACTGGCCTCCACACCCCTACGCGATTATCATGTGTCCACAAAGCAAACCATGATTTATCATTAAACACCACGTTTTGCCAATCTGTGGCATTCAACATTTCTCCTTCTTGGCACTACTGTAAATGGAGTCACCGATGCTGCGATGTTAAAGCAATTCTTGAAACGACCGCTTACCACACGATCCTCTCACCTCGTCGTCTTTGGTTGCCCCTGTACACCGCACGTGTGGACCACCTCGTATCCACTTCTCCCGATATGATTGCACATTCCGAACGATTGGCGAGCAACACAGCACGACGACCAGCATGTGGTTTACAAGCTAATGATGAGGCCCCTCTAAAACTGGTTTAACTGTGGAAAATGTCTTCGGACATTTTTCGCTTAATTAGGTCCTTTTAGCATCAGCATGTAATCGTCATGTTTTTTTAATCTTCCACTCTGTGACAGTTTATATAGAGTCCACTTAATGTTTACAGCTCTACTGCCTGGTGTGCAGTTATGCGCATTGTCATCAATCTTGAACTATTTGCATATCAGATCTAAATGTATTTATTTTAAAAGTACCATGCCTCTATCCTTTAATCCTTCTCAGTTCGCTATTTACAATATTCTTGAGCTTATATACACACTTACAGTGTGAGTCAAAATATTTTTTTCAAATTAAGAAGGGTGATAGTACTCATTTAGACGAGCAATAATTACCATAGAACATAAGGTGGCATTCCATTATGAGAGACATGAAAGAAGAAACACATCAAGCAAGAACAATTGGTTTTGTGATGATCGAGTATCGTAGTATATATCTACTTGCTCGCTCTGCCAATGCCTGCGTGATTGCGGTCCACGAGGTAATGGATTTGATTCCTATCAAGCATCCTGTTATTCAATGTTCCATATTCATCAACGTTTTACTGTATTTTCCAGGTTTACAAGTAGTTTTTGCGTGATCAAGCAATGCAAGTTATCACCTCTGACGATATTTTGTAGTTGCATACGTAGCATATAAGACTATCTTGCCATGTGCAAATTTCTATTGAGAAGCAGCATTTTGCTTTCAGTTGGTACCAGAGATAGTCGATGCCAGTGATTTTCGAGAGTGAGCTAGTCATTTTTTGTGTCCACTAAGTGAGTCAGTCATTCCAGTGTAAAATGAGTAAAACAGAAAGTTTGATCAGCATTTTAAACATTTACTGAGTTTTTTATTGAACAATAAATCTGATTGTGAAACTTTTGGTAGCATTCATTCGCTTTCCCACCACTGCGGTAAGTTTTGGTAGGAATTTCACTCTTTTCTGCCCTCGAAATGGAATGTGACCCTATGTTCTCATGCCCATCTAAACGGGAACCATCACTCCTCTTTATTTATAAAAACAATCAAGAATCACCTTGTACATTTACATTGGGCAATTCAAAATTAATTATCACTGCATAAAAACAGAATTGGAGGGTGATGTCAGTCACTTCCACGTGGTGCCCCCTGTTTTAACTAAATGACTGATAACATATCACCTTATAAGTGAGCCTTCATTGCCGAAGAAGGAAAGTTGAAAAATTGTTGAATATTACTTCAAATTTTCTTTGCAAATTATCCTTAAAAGGTAATATACAATTTTTTTCAATATCTTGTGTGAAAACATCTGTTGCAGCATTTAATTTTATTACACAAATCTTACCATCAGCGACTGAAATTACCCATAACACTCTGGCAAGAACCCATTTACGGGGAGGTAACCCATCTTCTTTCAACAGAACTTAAGTCCCGATTTTTAACATTGCTTTTGTGAATCTTCCATTTATGTCTTTGTTGCAAATGGTTCAGATAGTCACACTACCAACTTTGACCATTTGCAGCCAACGTGATAATCTATTATCCGCTAAATTAGTAATCTGGAGTTCCGGTATCATAGTAATTGGATATCCAATGAAAAAGTGTTCTGGGATCAGTACCTCAAACTAGTTTGCTTCCGACGTCAATGATATTTTGGAGCATGAGTTTAAAATATTTTCTACCAGAATGCTTAAAGAATTTCTCCATTGTTAGTTTATTACTACCTAAAGTGATATTTAAGGGATTTAACAGTCACCTCCCATAATTTACCGAAATTGGGAAAACGGATTGGAATAAATTTCCGTTTAATTGATACTGCCGAATGAAAATTTGAATTAAATTTTATAAGTGCTTTAATTCCGAATGGTTAATTTTAAATTTTGCAGCATTATCAGACAAATTTCTAATTCTAACCACTGTGGGAACAAAACCTCTTCAGGGATGTACTAAAGTCTCGGAAGTAAGATCGCATCTTGTTTTCACGTGAATTTCTTTGGTATTTAAACAAATAAAAAATGCTACATATATCATATGAAAAATGCCCTTTCGTTGGTTACGAAATTTTAGATCCGCAGAAATCAACTTCCGAATTTATAAATGATGGATCTGGAGTTACGCGTTCGTATAGATCAGTGGTGTGCAAACTTTTTTCCACTGCGACCCTTTTTGTAGAAACTTTTTGGCGACCCCTAAAGATAAATGTTAACAAATACGATGTATATTTCACGCATTTCTTTCATTTCATCGAATAAAAACATCATCATATTTGACTCATAATAATTCTATTTATAATTTTAAGAAAATACTTTTTGTATAACACAAAAATCAGTAAATTGCCCTTTAATGAGAAGTATGTGGCTTGAAATTTCTAATTATCTCATCGATGTTTGGATGTATGTTGCTAATTGCTATTCGCATATCCTCTTCAGGGTTTAAACGCGAGTGGTATTTAGTTTTTATGGAAACTAGTTTGCTAAATCCAGTTTTAAATAAATACGTTGATGCAAATTGTATTAACACTCTGACGGCATTTTTGCATAAAACGGGATATTGTTTTTCCACGGATAGCCAAAATTTTTGGCAAGGTTGAGTCTTAAATTGATTTCGATGAATATAATCACTATTTAGATACATCAATGGCTCTTTCTCACTAATTTGAAGAGTTGAACTGCATCTGTCAAAGGAAAATAGATCACGAATCCAACCAAGATCATTTTCAGGAAAATCCTCGAACCGTCTAGAAACATTTTCCTTTAACTTTTCAATGTGATTGGAAATGATGTTTTTAAATGTAACTATGTCTATATTATTTTCGTTGATAAAATCGTTAAAGCAAGGG
Source organism: Latrodectus geometricus (assembly GCA_026290005.1). Classification (NCBI taxonomy): domain Eukaryota; kingdom Metazoa; phylum Arthropoda; class Arachnida; order Araneae; family Theridiidae; genus Latrodectus; species Latrodectus geometricus. Next base: position 72,121 of record JAPDSC010103205.1, read on the forward strand.
AAATATCGGTGTTGTTTTTATTGAGTTCAGTTTGCCAGAGACTAAGCTTATTCTTAAAAGCTTGAATTTTACTGGCTGAAATTATGATAGTTGAATTCTCAACCTGCAAATTCATATTTAAATCGTTAAGTTTTTCGAAAATATCAACTAAATAGCTCAGCTTCCCTAGCCAAACTTCATTGATATAATAATTTGCTAATCTATGTTTCATTTCGATTAAAACATGTACACTTCATTTCTCAAATCAAATATCTGTCTCGGTTTGGGGAGCGATATACTGTCTCTCTCTTGTCTATGTCCTTTCCTTGCATGAATATTTGCCTGCCTTATAAACGGGTACCTATGGCATGTGTGTACTGAAGAAGTTGGACAACAAATCAAATTGCAGTTCAATTGAAAAAAAGGAGCAGCACACCCCATATAGCCAACATGGCTGGCACTCGACGAAAAAGACATTATTATGGTAAAGAGTTAAAAAAAGTCAAAATGGAATGAGGAATCAGTCTCATTCCATGACACCATCAATCAGATTCTTTTAAACAATTATCAAAGGAACAATTGGATGTCTTCAAGATCATGAGAAATACTGTTATCAACTACTTTAAATAACTCCCGCCATATGAATAAAGGAAAGCAGTGTCAAAAATCAAAGGAAAAAATCCATAAAAGCACTTATGAACAATTACATAATTACAATAACAATTGGTCTACACAAATGAAAATCTGATACTGTCATGATTTGTTTTTTACTAAGGAGCATGAGTCCTTTAATTTTTTTATTCCATTGTCGTTAAAACAAACCATGATTTTCATTTTTTGCAGGAGCAAACAAACAAGAAAAATAGAAGTTAAATGAATGCAATTACTTTCTGAGTATAGCCTTAAAAAAATTTATTTTTATTATTAATAATAAAAATACTCTATCTAAACAATGATTATTTTTACTTGGGCAGCTCTTTTTTGGCGAATTTCTTAAAGTTATTAGTTTCATCTTTCTAATGTAATTAAAATTCACTGTCATTTCTCACTTGAAATTTGGAGAATTTCACTTAAAGTTTGAAAGGGAAGACCAAGGATTCAATAGAATGACAGCCTTGACATGAAAAATTAGAAGACAATTCTAGGAAGAGGGCTATTTTTGAGCTCAATTCTCCAGGCCATGACCCATTGGCGTCACAATGAAGAAATGTTTAACTTTGATTGAGAAGAAATTTTCATTTACAAATAATTTAAATTGAAAGTTATACACAATGAAAATATTTTGCATTAAATACAGCAATTTTAAAGTTCAGTTATCATCATAATAAGACTTCCTAATCCTTACATAAGATTATTAGCTAAATCTAAATTCAATCAAAAATAAAATTAAGTTAGTTAGCTGCATTGCTCTGTTTTTGACATGTACGCTTCATTTATTTAACAAATGCAATGCAGAATTCTAAATGCTAAAAATTGACTTCTAATGAAAGGAGCGTTGGTTACAGTTCACTAAACTAACTGCTTATTTGCTTCTGTTTTGTATAAAACATAAAAAACTAATTTTATATTTTATACAAAATATTAAGTACAAATATATTTTCTTCCTTGAAAATATTTGATGGTAATGAAACACGATTGATTGGATAGTTGTGAATATCTTTTAATTTTGTAACATGATGCATTATTTTTTTATTTTTATATATAAGTTAGGATTATTATTTATATTTAAGTTAGTTGCTAATAAAATAAAGAAAAAGGAATAATAAATACATATTTTAAAAGTACATTTGAATTTTGAAAATATATATGTTAATTTACAAATATATATAAAATCTTTAAATTAAAAAAATTAAAATTGTCAATAATTTTGCATTATTTATTGTTTGAATATATTGAAAATTATTTTCTAAATGAACATTAAAACATGTAAAAAATGAAAAAATATTTTAACGTTTGTTCACTTCAGAATTTTAAACGGAAATTTCTTTAAATTTCTTCTTGATTATCTAGAAGATTTATATAAAAAATTAATCATCTTGCTTATTTTACTAATACACTACTTAATAGATCTGTAATAAATAAAATAATTTTATGGAAATCAGTTTGGCTTTTCTACTAATAAAATTATAGATGGATCTAGAAGTGCATTAACATTTTAATTAAAATATATGCGAAACATTTGAATATGTTAGTCATTTAAATTTTTTATGTCAATCATGTTTCTAATTATTAAGTTTAATAATTTAATCTTTTTAAACAAATAAGAAGAAAATATTGGTGCCATATTCAAAATAGTCATCTACATTTAAATTTAGCATCTTAAATCCAATTCATAAAGTATGCCAAAAAAAGTATAAATTAAAAAAGAATGAGCAACAAAATAAAAAAAGTTTAATAAATATTCAACTTTAAATATTGAGAAATCTTTAACAATTACATTGTAAAAAAATACAACATTTTGTAAAAGGTAAAAACTTTGCTGTAGAGATGCTTAATATAAAATTCACATTATATACACATAAAACAATAAACATGTCAAAAATGGGTTTTAAAAATGCAAGTTCTGTTTTCAGGACGGATTTTCAGGAACTTTGCTTCTAGATGACAATATATGTTTAGGATTTCTTTTAACAGTAGATATATTTTTGGACGAATTGTCAATATCACTACCTTCTGTATCTGAAGTTGTAGAGCTAGCACAAAAATTTCTGTTTGTATCCAACGTCCAATTTTCCTTCTGAGAATTACTAGTTGCCTCTTGAGATTCATTTTCACTATTATAATATGACAAAGTTTTACTACAGTCTACTTTATGGTTAATTTTAGATTCTTTGCTCTGAGAAGAATCATGTGAACTTAAGGAATTAGACCGAAAACCAGACAACTTTTCAACAGGGCGTTTCCCAACTTCTGCCATGCTGGATCCTAATGTATCATCAATGTTGTTTAAAAAAGATGAAAATGTTCTCAATGAAGGTGGAAACAAATCTTGGCTCTGACTAGGGCATGTTAAGTCCGTAAAAGAGCCTCCATCCCCTTGACCTCGAACACCACAATTTACAGTACTAATAGAATTTTCACAGTTCTCAGATATCTCACCTTTCAGTGAAATTTCATCATTGGATGATCTGTGATCTGTATGAGAATGACTGTACGGTAAAGGAATACGTTTGGGTGGCAACGGCGGCTTTTGTCGAGGAAGTTTCTGATTACCATTTATATTCATAGTTCTTGCATGTAAATTATCAACTGTGTGCTGGTCATCAGACAGTGAAATATTGTCAGTAGCTAAAATTTTTGAAAGTGATGGTGCCAACCCTAAGCCTACATTTCTATCATGATAAACATCTGTAATCGGCAACTCTTGACTCAGATGTCGCAATTGAGTGCTTACAGTTTGTTTACCACTGTTATCCTTTCTACCAATTAAACTATTGTGAAAAGCTTGAGGAATGTAAATTGATTTATCACGCTGATTACAACCAATAGTTGGTGGTGCACGAATTTCAAGAATATCAATATTTTCCTGAGTTCTACCTTCTAAGCAGGGAGCATAAATACCTGTTTCACTAGATGAGTTAGATTTGTGTATAGATTCAACTTGATGAACTTGAGCTTTAGTTTCAACTACATGGCCTAAAGTATTTGATCTTTTATTGTAACTTCGATCATTATCAAGTCTATTGATGCCTTTCCTACAAAAGTCTTTGCTCATGGTTTTGTTCACAACAGAAGAAAACATACAAGATTTCTTTTTCATATCACTTTTAACACTCATAGAAGCCAAATTAAAATTCGACATTTGGGTAGGGAAATTTCCAAGATCACAATTACTTCCTGAAAAGTCAAATTCTGAGTTTGCTTGAGATAAAAGTTCAATGTTATCATTTACTAAGCTCGTTGATATTTTTGAATTTCCATTCAAAGCATTGCAAGCAGACTTTCTAAGTTCAATATAAGAATCATTGGTATTACAATCTTTAGTTGATGTAGAATCATTATCTCGAGATATAATTTGTCTTCTAACTGTAGACTGGCCAGAGTCCCAGTCTGCAGCAGAACTTGCTGATGAAGAGCTGTTAGGACGAGTAACATTATTATCACTTGGAGGACTCTCATTATACATAGACCGAATTTTACTTTGATGCGATAAATTTATTGCCAGATGTGGACCTGGCTGAGAAGATTGCTTCTGGGATCTGCTAACAGAATATGGTTTCATTGTATCCACTGGGCTTGGAGTGAAAGTGTCACTTTCTCTTCCCTTTTGATCACTTCCCATGGTAGCAGTTCGGCCGTCTGGTTCATCTCGAGTACGTGCATAAGTACTAAAAGCACCAGTGCTACTTCTTCCTAATATTTGATTACCAAGTACTGGTCTCCAAGCAGGATATGTAAGAGTTGGTGTGGCAGTAGGAGGTGGTGAGGATGTTCTAGTATCACTGGGATCACTATCAAGACTTTCTAAGGAACTGGAATCTTCTAAAGTTAAGCTTTTTGCAGCTTCTTGAGTATCTGAAATTAAATAAGAGGATTATTTTCAATCAAAAATAAATAAGGACACAAATGGTAATATGTACATGCAAATGGTAATATTTTTATAATATGCAATATGATTAAAAAAAAAAAAAAGTGTACAGCTTATAACTATTTATATAAATCAGGGCACAAAAATCTTATTATTTTAGGTATTTTCCTTTTCATTTCATAGCATAAAAACAACAAAAATGTCATCAACATAAAAATACTTATCACGTTTATTGATTTTAATTTTCAACATATTATCAAATTACACCCCTTTTTAATATTAGACAGTATATATTTTCCCCCAACAACTAAGCACACATATTTCAAATTTTATTGTTTCTAGATTATTTTTGATTTTTGTCATTAGTCATTTCTTTTTTGCTTACTGTGGATTTCACTATTTAGGAATTGGTCCATCAAAAAGTCTGCAATAGATTTATTTCAAATAAGATGATTTTATATGAATAAAAATTAGTAATTCCCAATCTAATTTTACTAAAAGATTTATATTTGAAATGAATTATTCTCCTGCCAGTGAATAAATAAGCTCTAACATATTATTTTAATGGTTTTCAATTTTATTCATAAGTGATGAATGCAGAGCTTTGTTTGGCTTGAAGCCTTGTAACATAATATTAAAATATTTTATTACTCTCCAACAAATGCTTATAGCTGATAAAAATCAATTACTTAAATAGAAGCACAAGAAAATGGGACATACTAACTGAATCTAAAAAGAAATTTAACATAAGCACAAATATACAGAAATGCCTACTATTGCATGTGAACAGACAAATTTATTCTTAAGGGCTATTGGCTAATGTTAGTTGTAGATAGAAACTAAAATTTCTATTGATTGAGAATGAATCAGAAGTAAATAATTTTTAAAAGGAATTATCAGTCATAAATTTTCAAATATAGAGTGAAAATATATATAAAGAAGGAATCAAGAATGATAACGGAAAACTGGATTCGGATATTATATAACACCATTTTTTGGAAAATGAAATACCTGCAGACATTTTTTTAACAATAAATATTATATTAAAAACCAAGAAAAGAATTTCATAAATAAAAACTCTTAAATTTTACTTATAAATGATAAAGGCAAAAAAGAAATATTTAAGACTGAATATAAAATATTCAATTTTTGTAAATCTAGGGGTACTTTGAAAAACAAAAAATACATATAAAGTGCTATACATTTAAAAAATGAAAAATTTAATAACGTATAAAAAATTTGAATTATTTTTAATGAAAACCAAATTTAAAACCTACAGTTATACTAAATAAACAATAATAGCATTAAATAATTAAAATAAGGAGAAAAATGTACAACTAATGGAAGTTATGCTATAAAAATGGCATTTTTAACTTTGAGAAATCAATAAGATCTAAGTAACTAAATACATATTAATAAACTACAACACTAAAACAAGTTAAAATAGGATTCTTAATATTAGAAGAGTACCAAAAACAGCAAGTAAAGCTTGTAGAGCAAACTGAATTGTTCTTCTGTTGGCTTGTTTTCCAGTTCGAAGAGTTACTTCATCACGACCTACTTCCATAAGGTCAAATCCTATACCAAAATAAAATATTATTTTAAAAGAAATATATTACAAGAGAACAAGTATTATAACACTGAATATTTATTATTTACCATATTATATAAAATTACAAGGGGAAAAAATACATATGACAAAAATATTTCACGATTAAGATATTACACACCAATCTAACAATTATTAAATAAGTATATTATATACAGATATTGAGAGCTTAAATTTGTATATATTTCCACAAATTACATTATAATTTTCATTCAATGAACATTTAACTTAGAAATTTTTTTTACCAATATAAATACAATATTTATATCAATAAAAAAGTAACATTATTTAAAAAGGTTTTCTCAAACATTATGATTCAGATTTTCGTCAATTTATAGAAACTTTAAGATTATAACACATAGTTTAAAATTAAATTCAATGTTAAAAATTATTATCAATTGCATATTGTGAAATAAGGAAAATATTACAAACCATAAGAGAAAGAATATCATTAATAATCCGATCATATCTATTGAAGGAACAAATTTGGTAGAGTCCATGCATATGTGAAAGAAATGACAACAATTTATTTTACCTTTAAAGATGCTGTTGATGCAGTTATATAGAGATATGCTAGTGTTTAAGAATACAGTATCTAATAGATGCATTAACCCCTTAATGCATTTGTCAGAAATGATTCCCGGGTGAAAGTTAATGGAAAATTTGTACAAGCCCACATGTCCGTCTTACACGAGTGCTCTAGTATCAAGTGTTATTTTATTTCTAATACCTGCCTGAGATCTATTCCAGTAAAAACATATATACTAGATTATAATTATACTTATTTAACAAAGACAATTTTTTTTACCAATTCCCCCCAAAAAAGTGCTTTAAAGGATTAATGAGATATGCATGTTTATTTTGCGATAAAACTTAACCTTCACTTTACAAAACAAAAAACTTGAACACAAAAGAAAATCATCAAGGAATTTAATATTATGAGAAAGTTATTTAGCATGTGATTTGGTAGCAAATTCTCTTAACAAAATATGTTCAAAATATTTGTAGAAAATCTATTGTTACATTTAATTCACCCATTTATTATAACATTTAAGACACTCAATAAAAATAAGGTACACTAACCATTGACTTGATAAATAAAAACCACAATTTAAAAATAGAATGCAGTTAACATGAATGTTTAAACATAAGAATTGGTCATACATCATTTTCAAAATTATCACCTACAGCTATCAAATATTTGCTTATTTTTTGATGATCAAAAATAAATGTTTTGTAGTTTGTTGTTTTACTAAATTTCCCTGTTTTCTACTTATTAAAAAGTTCTACCAATGATTTTATATATTCTTGTTGATCTTTGAGAATAAGTTTAGTTTAATTCGTAACCACTCAATGGCCATTTTGAGCACAAAAACTGATTAGGCAAAAACCTGCATTTTAAAATGGATTCTGAACCACCAAAAATGCCCTAGGTAGGATTTGAACTCGTGAACTTTTGAATTGATTGCCAGAAAACAAACATATTGGCTGCCAAATTAGTTTTTGTGAATTAATAATAGTTTTATAACTAATATTTTATTAGGATCAAGTATAAAGTGCGTAGTAAGAAGGTTAAGGATATTGAAACAATAAATTTGCCATTTGTACATACATAAATGTTTCATTTATTGTATCATTGGTTCATTTAGAAATCAATTGTTTCATTGGTTCATTTAGAATTCTGAAAGAAATAAAAAACATATAATTTTGATATACTTGTAGTTTATTCCAAAAGAGTTGTTCTCATAATGAAAATATATCATTCAAATGAACTAATTATTATATTACATTATTTCTTGTATGTCTTTTAGGAATGTAATTAAGACTTAATTTATAAATAGGTGCTGTGAACTAAGATCAGTCATAGATGAATATTTTTATAAGTTTTTCTATTAAAATAACATTAACTTCAAGTACAGGTATTACCTAAAGATGCTAACAATTCATGACAACCAGGAGTACTCCACAATCTGACATTAACAGAGCAGTCAATATTGTCAACCTCTTGATCTTTATGAATGAACTGTGACATGAATTGACGAATCTATAAAACAGAAATCATAAAAATTTAAATTTAAATATTCCCAGTTTTCGAATAATAACAGGAAATAATTATTACATTACCATTCAATTTTCAAAAATTATTCCAAAATTTGAATCATTAAAAATATTAAATTAGCTTAAATAACATTGGAATAAATTCAAGAATAAAACAAATTTTAATTCAGAGTCAAAATATGGTATTGTTTTATTTACAAAACTATAAATTTATGATTATAATCAAGGAATTAAGCCTTTTTTGGAAAATTTTTTTTTCAATGGATAATGCTTATACACATCAAGGTACCTAATTCTATATTAGAAGATATCATGAATTCGCTGGCTGACTGATTGTAGAATTCAGAATAAAATAATTACCATTATACAAACAAGGCTAAGTTGAAATGCAATTTCTTAATTTCAAATTCTGAAGTTGAATAGATGTACTAATATTTGATACAAACAAGAAAACAATTACAAGCACACTATAGAGGACTGCAAAAGAAATTGTAATTTAAAAATAAAATACATACTAATATAATAATTGAGCATGAAAAATTTGATATAAAGTCCAGATTGATAGATGAAAACATGAATAAAGATTTCATGCATTTTGAGATTTTTGACTATTGTGGAAGAATGTGATCCTATTAAATAATGCATATTTCAAATACATGAAGTAATTGAAAAGGAATGATTGACGAAATAAATAATAAAAGAGAGTGATGGTATGCGGTTGATTCTTGACAAGTATATACACAAAAACTTACTGGAAAGAACTTAAACATGTCTGAATAATTTTATTATGTATATACATAAATAAATCTTAAAAATAAGTTTTTGGTTTATTTTTTTTCATGTCTTTACTTTCAAATATTTGGTATCCACAACACAAATAGGCTATAAAGTAAAATGTAAAGGAAAAATTTCAATTAAATCTTGCTCACCAGTTGAATAATATCATCAGCATATTCAGGACTAGACAACAGTTTTGAAATTGCACTCAGTGAAACAGGAGATAAACCTAAGAAAATAAAAATATAATATAATAAAAAAAAATGTAACAAGGGAAATGGAAGTTAAAAAACAAGAGTAGTAAAACACAAGAAGTTTGAGCTTGAAAAATGGTATCACTTGCTGATGAAAATATTTCATTTATATTTATTTTTTCAGTAGTAAAGTAAATACTGGTGGAAAAAATATAATATATATTTCCATAAAAATACAGATAATAATTTATACAAATAACAATATTCTTCCAAAGTTGTTTTCAATTTGGTTTACTTGTCTGTTAATTTTTTTTTCTGAGCCAGCCTTTTTTTGTATGAGTGCTTACTAAAGTGAGACTAACAGTTTCAAATCAATACCGAACTATACAAAAATTTGAACTAAATTTGGGAACCAAATAGCTAATCACATTTAGTTGACACCTGAGCTATTTTTTTTTTTTTTTTTTAATTCAGCTATACAAATTTCATAATGTTATATCTAAGCTTAAAAATCATTTTCACTAATCAAACTTATAGTAATTAAAATTTTCTATTTTTTTAAGAAAATATTTTAACTTAAAATATACAATTACAATTAGTATAATACATTAACATATCATTTACCATATGTCTCATGGTCAAATTCTCTTTTGCTAAAAGTAATTGCAGTTTACTTAGAATGTCTATTGAAACATGTTAATAGCTTTTTACTTTAACAGATAGAACCATTGTAAGACTCCAACTAAGAGTACTTGAATATAATGTTAAGGAACCAAATGTTGAATTTTGTTTAAACAGTTTTTTTTTTTTTTTTTTTTTTTTTTTTAAATTTGCTCTTTTTTTATTTGGCCTTTCTCTGATGATTCTTGATTAAGAAATTTTTCTCTCGTTTATATAATGCCAGATCAATCCAATTAATTTTTATTTATATTTAACAATTATTCATCTATATCAGATCTGCTCTATGCTAATCAAAATTCTCCATAAATGGAATTGCAACATTTTAAAATCATACCATTTTCAGATAGAAATTTAGTCTTGTAGAAGATAAAACTTCATGATGTAATATGTTAATACTTTTTTAGTCATTTTTATAGCTTAATTTTTAATAAATTTTGTTTTAAAAACATGCAAAATGTTCTCTTTTCCCCCAATCTTTTTATCTTAAGAAATATGAGATGTTAAATTTTAAATATTATTTTGTTATATTTCTTGGCTTAAATTAATTTTTACGAATAAAAATGGTCCTATGCAATAAAATTAAATTAAAGTTCTTTTGTAATTTCATCCCATGGAAAATCCATCATTTAACTTTTAAAGGGAGAACTTCATTTATAGAATTTCTTTGTGTCATGATGGAATAAAATGAAATCAAAACATGCATATAGAAATTTCTTTCGCACAAAAATTCTTTCATAATATTACAAAACATTTAAAAACTATATCTAAGTAATCAAAATACATATAGTTACATATTATTTTATTTTATTCACATGCTTTTGAATTAAAAAAATTCTATTGAATAATACAGCAAAAATAATTTAATGATTTTACATATCAGATTTCCTACTTCTTTCTTATCCGCTACTTATTGCAGCCCACTTAAATATACTGTTTTATATTTCCCTTTTTTATTTTATTTACTTAAGATATATATTTTCCTTCATTAAATATAATAAAAAAAATTTACAGTTATTTTAATAACATTCAAAAATTTTAAAAATTCAATAAATCAAACATACTTCTAGTTCAAAAACTTATTTTCTTTATGAAATATTTGCATATTTTTATAGCTGTATATTGATAAAAATGGATAAAATGCATACATATATTTTGTATAAAAGAATCAATATTTGCAGACATGCATCAATATTTTGATATGAAGATTATGCATAAACAAAATTTGTATCACCAATTAAAATTGCTTAAAGAAATTAATTCCAATTTTTTAATTAAACAGTAATTAAACTTTTAAGTAAATAAGATGTAATGTTTTACAAAATAAAAATGTATATATTTAAATAAATAAAAATTACATAACTACTTAATCTTAAGATATTCACCTAAAAGAGCTTGTAAACTAGCACTGCATTGAGTCAGCCTTTCTCCCGGATCTGACTGTGGAAAAAACACAGATGCAGGAGAACCATTGGATGCTGGTTCAAAGCGAAATCCAACAGATATTAAAAGCTCTTTCCATCCATTTACTGGTCCCACTCTTTTTTCAATAGCTTCTTGAGTTGTATACATGGCATTCTTATGACCCCTGTGAATTCTTTGTAACGATTTTTCAACCTATATTTAAAGAAATTACAAAGAAAAATTAAAGCAACTTTTAAGATAATACATGTTTACTTATCACAATTAGCATATTAAAAATTTTAATTTTTTATAATTGCTAGTAAATATTAATTCTGCATATTTTTTAACTCATGCTTAAAAAAACAAACATAAGAAAATAATTGAAAAAATTAAAATGTTTACAGTCATAAAATTTAAAGGAAACTCAATATATTTAGAAACATAGATTTCAGAATATTTACTTTTATTATGAAACAAATTCACCAAAAAATAATTAAAACTTTAAATTTCTTTATCAGTATTTAGAATTTGGAAAAGAAAATTCAAAAGCTTATTTTTATGTGAAAGCTTTTTTAAATATTGTAAAATCAAACCATACTTTTGTTTGAACAATATAAAAAAATGAATATAAATTTTTAATAATTTCTAAAATATATGATGGTTTTTTTAAAACAACCCTCTAACTTGAAAAATTTGACATTAAAATCTAGTCAATCAACCTTATACATATAAAATAATTAAAGAATAAAATATTCATGAGCCAATAATTGATGTGATAAATTACATAGTAACTTTAGGATAATCAATTATTTATCTAGTATTTAATTATATATTGCTAATATATATATATATATATATATATATATATATATATATATATATATACCTACCAAATGCAAAACAATTCGCAAAGCATCACTACATTCTTTAGGTGTCTTCAAAAGATCAGCTAATGCTTGCCCCATCAAAGCCACCTGGTTATTCAAATGTACATCACTACCAACAAGTACAAAACTTGCCCAATTTGCAGGATGGGCAAAATGTTTTGTACTTTGGATTGTTCTCATTGCTTCAGCAAGAGCTAAACTGACCTTACTTCCCTGAAAAAGAGCAACAAACAAATTTAGAGTACAACATAATAAATTACTGAGGTGTAAAATCATCATTAAATTTTCAATGATACAAAATATAATAAATTTTTCTTATTAACAAATTACGAGAATAAACATACCCTAAAACTTTTTAGGTAATTATATTTACAAATCAAACACAATTTTTAAAATGTAATTAGATTATGTTTGTTATTTGGAAAATAAATACATTATTCATTTTATCAAATACATAAAGTTTATTATTTTTTGATGTGAAATGCAAAACTTTATAGTAAAAGTAATTAATCCTTAATTGCATGACCTTTTATTTAAATCTATAAAATTTGAAATCAACTAAAAAACAGATGCAGTTCATCAAAAACATTCTAAAAAATATGCAAAAAAGTTACATGTTTAAATATATCTTATCTTGTTACCTTGCATTTAAAAATATCAGTATATACATAAAATTTTAAAAAATCACTACTTGTACCTTATTTTTAAACCTCCCAAATAAGTTTTTCAGTATATTTTTATACCTTTAATTTAGATAACAGTAATTTGTTATAATAAATCACCCGCTACAATGAAATTGTACGCACAGAGCGCCAACAATGAAAATTGTTTTGCATTAAGAAATAAACAATCAAAGATTCTAGTTATGTCCAGAAACAGTATATCATTATTTCCTGCACATAATACGCAAAACTTTTTTGGGGGGGGGGGGAGAAGAAGAAGCATATAATTTAATGCAATTCTTTTGCAAATATTCAAAAGTATATATACTACTGTTTATTGTCATGAGACATAAACTAAAAAATACATAGTATATAATACAAAATTGTACAGAGAATACATAATGGTACAAAAAAAAAAAAAAAAAACATTTATTATGAAAAACATCTTATTGGATCTATCTGATGTATCCACCTCCTCACAAAATGCGATAAACTATGATGAAAGCATCAGATAACCAACAGTGATGTTCTGAAAAAGAGATTCTAGTAAAACGACTTTTAATAGCTTTTAAAAATAGGTTAGACATATTTAAAAATATATATATATAATTGTTTCATTAGAAATAAAAAATGGATTATTTTTGAACTGTGCAGAGGATATATTTTTTATTTGCACTACGCATTCTTTGTTTTTCACTTTATATTAACAATTGTCTCTATTTTAATTTGGCAAATTAATTCATAGTTTTAATTTAAAATATGCTGTATAATTTATGCACTTTAGCTTCCACATGACAATATAAGAACTTGTATATTTTTAGAACAAAACAACTCAGTCAAGACAAAATGGGAAATTGGAATAGCCAACAGCAACTGTACTATCTTTCCAGGAACAAAATTCATTCTTGAACATAACTGATTAAAGTCAGTTGAGTTATCATGCTAGCTATTATTTATTTTAAAAAACACATAAAAGACATTTCTTTCAAAACCTTATTGCAAACTTTCCTGAGGGTCATTTTATTTATCAGATTATCTGTGGCAGCATAACGATATTTAAAATTTTTCTGCAGATTATATACAGGAAAATACAGTAATTTTTATAAAATTATTTAAAGATTACTATATAAAGAGACAAACATTATGCAAATCAACATGGTCATGCAAAAAAGGTTAAAAAAATACTTATATTTGATTACTTTGCAACATATTAGTTGATCAAACTGAATCGACATAATGAGCATATTTAGTCATCCTTCATAGATACAAAAACTTGTCTCAAAAATATGTTTCAAATTCATTTTTAATAATAACACATATAATATATATATTATCATAATTTTATCTTTGTTCATAAAATTCCTAGGGACGATGAAAAAGACAGAACTGGTATAGGCTTGAAAAAGAGAATACATTTCTAAAAATCTGATATTATTCATACTATTAATTCTCCTCATAAATCATACCATTTGCTTTTATGTTTGACTCCAAAAAATATTACATATAATTAAACAAGACCTATATGATGTTAAATGTTTTCATTCAAATATTTATATTTTTATTTATACATTAAAACAATTACAAAATCTAATTTGCAATGCTTGACAAAGCAAATATAAAATTTTTTTTGGTAATATAGCCTTAAATTTCCTAATCTTAAAAATAGGCATGAAAGGTTAATAAAAAAAAATAAGAAATTTCTCTCTGAAGATCTAGCTTACTCAAATATAAAATTTTCCAGAGATCAAGAAAAAAATCAAAAGAAATCCATTTTTTTCCCTGTAATTTTTAATACTTTAGGATTAGATAACACATTAAATTTCACATATAACAATGCATAGAGAAACATGCTTATTTTTATATCAATTTGAATGACTACTTTTTTTTTAGAATATAACTATCAATTATTATAAAACCACAGATAATCATCAAATTAAGATTCTTAAAAGTTAAAATGTATATACCCTTTTTAATTTGAAGTATATGGTTATGTTTGCCATTTTATGATTATTTTTTACAAACAATGACTGAAAGATTAACAGTTTAAAATCTGAATTTTTTTAGACTGTTAATCTTGTGGTATAGATGACATAATAACATTATTCAAATTTCTACTTTTATAAAAGTGCTTTTTCCTTATATTGCTGGAAACATATAAAAGTAGTAAGTAAAAACAGAAGTAAAGCTAAATTTTGATACTTATTGACTTAGAAAAAAGTGTTGATTGATTTTTATAATTTTCATTTTTGAAACAAAATTGGCAAAATTATCACTACTTTTTATTGATGTTATTTTCATTCTGTGAATATTCACATATAATAATACATAAAGAACAATGCATAAAGAACTTATTTTTTTATATTTCATAGTTGAAAAAAATAATACAATTATGAAATTTTTTTTCCATGAAAAAATTATGACATGTATACCAATCTTTAGTAAATAAAAAATATATATTTTTTGGTATATTTAAAGAAGGAGAAATGCTTATAATAACTCATGGTTTATCAAATTGAGAAAATAAAATTAAAAAAAAAATGTATTTAAAATTTTATCAATCTGTGTTTGGTAAGTTTATAATGCAATTTAGCAACTCATAGGAAGGATAATTTTATTTTTACAGATTTGATAAAGAGGGTTAAAGTAAACAAAATATGAAAAGAGTGATAATAAAGTAAACAACAATACATATATATATATGTTTGGAAAATAACTTTAAAATTATGTTTGAAGGAAAGACTATTCATAGAAATATTACCTGTAATAAAGCAGAGTAAAAAGTACGCAAAAGTATTTTCACAGCAGCGTCCGGAACCGGCCACAAAGAAACTAACACACACTGAGCTCCAGCTGCTAATAATGCTCTAGTCAAACCAACAACTCCATCAGAGTTTGCTCGCCCATGATGGTTTCGAGTATGACATGAACTTATAACAACCAATCGAGCAGACAATCGAAGATTTAAAATATCTGCTGCAGTAAGAAGAAATTCAGAAAGTGGTGGTAGATCAGTCGAAGATAATTCTGAAGTAGGTTCTTCAGAAAAGTCATTATTTTCATGGCTAATTTCAGAACTTGGTCCATGATGGTAATGTCTAGAGGATTCCATAAATTCACCAGGAGACAGAACAACAGCAGAAAGTTTCCACGATATGTGAGTAGCAAAGTGAATACATTCAGCTTGTGATAATTGACTAAGAATATGTTCTTTAGTTGCACTACTTCCTGTTATAGCTTTGCTAGACAGAATTTCACCAACTAAAATAGCTTCTTGTTCTGCCTGTGGAATATCATTCCAGCCCCACTGATCAGAAACAATGGCAGGAATTCGTGGATTTCCAACAACTAATGCAGAAGATATGTCTTTACTATTGTTTTGTCGCACTATTTTTGACCTTTGACTTGCTTTCAGGGCACTTATTGAGGGTAGAACAGTTAGGCTGAATCTTTCACAAAGGTATTCATCACAACTAGCATTCTTTAAAATAGCAAAAGGAACTAAATAAAGATCACCATCAAGAACAAGCAACAGTTCTTGAAAATCTGGATCTCTGGGTAAATATTCCTCAACAGGAGCAATTAAAAGATCATACAACGCATGTAAAGGTGCCGGTCCTTGCCACTGAGAACGACGTGATCTTATACTTCCAGGACGACTTGTCAAACCACTTGCAATGCTGCCCCCTAAACTTCCCACACTAAAAAGGCTGCTAAGACTGTAGTTGCTGCTGTTGAATAAGTGGTTTCTGTTCACCATTCTCAGGAAACCAGTTCTATCATTTTCCTGAAAGAGAATGGAAGATGTAAAACAAATTAGCTAAAACTTTCAATAAAAGTTTAGCACAAATATTATAATCAATACATTTTTTATGTGAAAACAGTATAATAAAAAAAAGGACTTAGCTAATTATATGCACTTATTATTGAACAGAAAATACTTAAGATATATATTGGAAAATTAATATTTTTATAAATTAAATATCATTAAATATTGGATAAAAAATATTGTTAATCAGATATTTAAGCATTGCTAACATGAAAGGTATAAATTTAAGATCATGGATAAACATATTTAAAAAGACTTAATATAACTTCATAAAGACAATTACAATTATATATTTAATTCTGAGTTCAACAAAATATTGGCTACTTCACAAAATCAGTATTTGAGAAAATAATCACCTATTTCATATGTAATTTAGTAAATACTTAAGATTGTGGAAACTAATTAGTAATGTAAGTTATCACATTCATTAGGAGTCAGTTTAGACAAAGTCACTTCCCTTTACACATTCAAATAATCTAATATCTTTCAGCTAATGTGATATGGGAAAAATAATTATTGATGTCACTTTGCTTTGGTTCAGAAATATGATATGTTTGATATTGGCAGAATTTTACTTATTAAATAATAGTTAATCTTGCATGCCATTAAATTTCTCTGTAAAAACTTATTAGTAAGAACTAAAAGTATAAAAAAATATTGTTTCTAAACCTTAATAAACTATATAGTAAACATATTAAATTAATTTGATTCAAATATGGAAAAATAACAATACATATATATATAATTTTAACAATGAGCTTTAAGAAAAATGTATCTAAATTATAAAAAATGAAAGCGAAAAAATAATTATCACCATTTACATTTAAAAAAAACTGCAGAAAATTAGCACATTGCAGTCAAAAGCCAGAATCACAGAATTGAGTAAAATATTCTATAATATATATAATACTATGCACGTGGAAATTACATTTTCAGATTTAAATAACAAAACATAGTAAAGAAATACTAAACTTTACAATATTCAGTTATTTGTTTTAAACTCATTTAAATTATATAATAATCTAAATTAAAAAGCATATTTATTCTATATAATGTTAAGCAAATATAATTTAAAAGGGTTAAAAATGAATATTTTATTAATACTCCAATAAATTTTTGCTAAATAATTATGTATGTATAAAAAATTTATTAAACCTACAATAGAATTTTTTTTTTTTTTTTAAAAATATGATGAAATAGAAGTAAAAATCTGCTCTATAGATAAAATCAGAATACTAAAAAAGAAAATTTCAAAGTTCATGCTTACAAATAGCAATTCAACAATAAAGTTTTATTATAATATAAAAAATAAAAAGGCACTTTGGTTTTCCTATTTTTTACTATCAAATAGAAACAAAAATTGGCTATACATGTTGAAGTACAAAGACCTATACATAATATTATGACTTAAAATAACATACAGAACATATGCTACAAGTAAACAAAATTTACTAAGTCATTTAATTAAGAGATTTTGGAACTTACTTGGTTCAATCGATCACCCAATTCTTCCAATTGCTGATTCCACAAATCACCAGCTTCACTTTCTGTTTCACTAAGAGCACCACTTTGAGAAGATGATGTATCTATTCCAAGTGCTTCTCTTACATGGACTATATATTGTTCCAAAAGAGAGCTAGCAGAAGGAACTGCCACATTTGCCTCATTGGGATTTTCATTTTCCACATCACTGATATTGCTTTCATGGAATTTCACAATGCCTACAGATCATGTAAAATATTGAGATTATCATAACAAATATTTCAATTCAGAAAAATTTGAATTTATTAAATTTTATTGATACATTGACATTTTAATTTTATTACAAAAACATTTTCATATACTTCTAAACATTAATAAATAATTATTGTGAACTTGTAACATTCTTATTTCAAACTTGTTCTACCATCTATTTAAAGGAAGAATATCTAAAATTGATAAAAGCTTTAAAGTGTTTAAATCTATAACAATCCGATATCATAGAAAAGACATTATTGTTTACTATAAAACTCTAATACATCAAAATGTTTACTATACATTTTATGTTTTAAGTATGCAACACGCAAAAAATTATTCATAAAAAATTTACATACAAACTTTTTTAATTCATAAGTGAATATTAAAATCATGTACAAGCATTTTTAAAAAGGAATATGCATATATGCAATTACCGTATATATTAAAACAAAATACTAAACACTTTATTTTGCAAGAGATGGAAAATATAAAGTCATACATATAAAATATTAAAAGGTATTCACCTTTGTTTGGGACAACAAGCCAAGTATAGAGGTAACCAGCAGCAATACTATAATATAAAACAGTAGCCTTTTGTCTGCTAACTATATCATATATTTGTTCGACATTAGCAGGATTGAAGTTTATGATACTCTGGCTACTATTCGTCTGTCGTTCAAGTAGTAAATCTACAAAAGCTCGAGTTCTACCTCTTTCTGCAATCACTAGTGCTTCTTGATATCTTCCTAAGCCAACCAGTACACGCTAGAATACAAAATTTACATTGCAATTAACAAACTTGTTAAAATTGTAAAAGGAATAGTTTCAACAAAGAATACTGAAAAAATAAAATATTTTTTTTAAGAAAGTTTGATTTAACTAGTTTGATTCAAAAGGCTTGCTTCATTAAATAAGTCAGTAAAATACAGATATATATATATATATATATATATATATATATATATATATATGCATGCAATTTAAATTATTTTCAGGCCCTAAATTCTTAGTCAATATTTATAAAACATATATTTTTCTATTATACATATCATAAATAGGAAACAAAAATTTATGAAAAATGCTTTAAAGTTATAGACATTTTTTATTAATGTACCTGTAGTGCTTGATAGGAAGCAGTTTGCAAATCAAATAGAGACAATTTATAATCGCTAGTTCCTCTAGCTTCTCTTCTGATGCTTTCAAATAAATCTGTTGCTCTATATAATTGCTGTTGAGCACCTTCCAGATCATCATTACCCCACAAAGCAAGGCCCAATCTATGCCGCAATCTAGCCTCATCTTCTCTTCTTCCCAACTGCTCAGCAATCAACAATCCTTGTTGCAAGTATGCCACAGCTTGAGGAGTGTTTCCTAAAGCATGATGAACACGGCCTACAAATTTTTGAAGATCATATTAAAAAACATACTGTACCTCAATATCTTCAAACTTAAAATAACAAACATATTATCAAAGTATGAATATAAATTTTACAGGGGAGGGGGGATGAATCTCGGTAAGTAAATAAATGTTGAACATATATATCATCATAATATTATGGAAAACAACTATTTCAAACAAAGCCAAGTACATGAATGAATATATATAATGCATATACTTATTACTATATTATTACATACATATTTTATAACATCTAATTCCACATAAATTTCATAAAATAAATAAAAACTACTTAAATTAATCTACTGTGGACATTTATTAAATTACAAAGATATGCATAATTTAAACTGTTATATTAAATCTCTGTCTCACATATTTACATATACATTGATCAATAACAAAACTATGAGGAAGATTAGCAACAATAAAACAAAAATTAATGTAATGTACTCAGTAAATACAAAGCATAACATTTGATTTCAAGCGACAAGACAATATTATAATGTAAATTAAAAATTTAAGAAAAATATTTTGGACTATATTTTATTCCCCCAGCTAATTTCTTTCAAAAATTTTTTCAGTAAATTTTGCACAAATTTAATTTTTGGTTTTTCATTTAATTGGCTGTACTATTGGAGCTGCAGGAATCCACATTCATTTAACTCAATTATTGAATAAAATTATGGGTGATACTTTTCAAAACATTGATAATGCATCACTATTTTTATAACATCAATTTTTTATCACCTTTTTAATGTAGAAACATAAATGTTCATATAACTGGTTTTGTATCTTAAATTATGACTAAAATATTCCATAATTTTTTTTAAATATTCATTAATTCTCAAATCATAAGGGATTAAAAAAATTAACAAATTGACATTTTTATTATTTTAAATTAAGTTTTTAATAAATATACCAATATTTTTTTCTTACCTAGACTACTATAAGCTAATGTTTTGGCAACTTTGTCATTAATTTGTGCAGCTATGCTCAAATGTTGCTCTTGATATATGATGGCTTGTTCAAAATTACCAAGAGATTCATGTGCAACACCAAGATTTCCATAAGCTCTACCTTGAGCAGCCATATTGCTTGTTTCTTCTGCAATATCAAGGTCCATCTGATGGTATTTTAAGGCTCGTTCATGATCACCCATTTGTTGATACACTGTACCTAAGCCACAAGCAGCATCAGCTTCTGCTCCACGATCTGCCATTTCTCTAGCCAGATTTAACTGATGCTCAAGACATGCTATTGCTTGTTCAAAATTACCTAAATTGCTGTGAATACCACCTAATTCACCGTAAGCAGCAGCTTTAGCACTTGTATTTCCAAGTTCATGGGAAACAACCAATCGTTTTTCAAAACATACCTGTAAAAGTTATCATGAGTACAAATACTTTTTAATAATAGAACACAAAATTTTAATATTCCATTTTATTGCCTAAACAAAAATAATATCAGATATTCATATAATTTTTAAATTTTTATGCACTTATATTAAAGTTTAAATTAAAAAAAAATATATATTTGTTGAATTGTGCCTGAGTAGTGTCAAATGCAAATAAGCAAATGCTTTGAATATGAAAACAAATGTCAAGTTTTGTCAATGGTAATGGAAAAATGACTACTGTAAAATTATATATTAATAAAAAATTATAATTTTCTCAAATTTTTAGAATTAAAAATAAAATTTATTTATGAATTATTTTCATCAAATTTATTTTTTGAAATTTACATAGTATGTAAAGTTTGTAAGGAAACAATTTTATGAATAAAAAATGCAAAGCAATATCAGCAAAATATTTCAAAATACATCAAACATTAAGGAAAGGAAAAAAACAATAAAATAAAGGAGTAACTACTGTTTCATAAAAAAATGCATTTCCTGAAATCAGGAAATTTCTCAAATAATAATGCTTGAATTGTTTACCAATTAAATGTCAATAATACTAGTTGGGATAATGAAAAAACAATTATTTTTTAAGAAATTAAGTAATTATTATATTTTATGAAAATATGAATTGATTGCAAACAACAAGAAGCAATATACCAAAGCTTGCTGCAAATTTCCAATGCACCGATGAGAATTCCCTAATCCTCTATAAGCTCTTTCTTGATCTCTTAATGATTGACCTTTTAAAGCAATAGCCAAATACTGCTCATGGCATTTTACTGCTTCTTCAAAATCTCCAAGAGCATCATAACAGTCACCTAAATTTCCATATGCTCTACCTTTGTCAATAAGAGCATTACCATTTCCCAGCTGAAAGCAGAAAAAATAAATAAAAGTTATTCTTAACTTACACATATATGATGAATTAAAATAAAATTACAGTAATAAAAAAAATCAAGGTAAAAAATTTACGATGAAAATCATGAAATATAGAAAATCTTTATCCTTTAAGAGTAAATTTCCTTTTAATTTGATTTCAAATATAAAGTATTTGTTTTAAATATCTAGCATTCTTATTATTTGGTTACAAAAATATAAATATCTAGAAATAATAATAACAAATAATATTTCAAAATGAATTTTAACATATATTATCAAAATTAAGCTGTTTAAAAAATTGGGTAATCAAACAGATGAAATGGATTATCCAATTAAGTACCAAATTTCATTGTATATTTAAAAAAAATAAAAAGATCATTTAGAGAATAGACTTAATTTTAGCTTCTATAATTTCATTCTTGTTGTTCAAAAAATATATAGAAAATGAAACATTTTACAAATTAGAAATCTGATATGATATCATTAAGCAGATTAAATAATACAAACATTTAACATTTAAACATAAAAAAATTTATTTTCTTTAATCAAATAACTACCACTTTACAGTTAAGTTTAAGCAAATGCAAGATAACATTTACAATATTTAAAAAATAAAATTTAATGCAGATTAGGAAGAGTTCAAGCATTTTACACATTTTTGTTAAAAGGTCAGATATTAAAAATAAAGACATGGATAATTGAAGACCCAAATAAGAACCCAATATAATATACTTTACAAAAATAATAACTTAACAGCTTAAGACTCTAAATGCCAATATAGATAAAATATATATTTATAGACCAAGATATATAAATTTGTATTTACAAAGTAATATGAGTATGTTACCTAAAAGAAAACAGACAAATACGTAAATAAACTTTCCTAAATTTTTAGAATTATTTCCATTAAATTATTGTATTTTTAAAAATTCTTGTTGGAAATTAGTAACACTAATATAAAGATAACCAGTTTACAGTTTCATGTTTATTTTTAGATGATAAATATTGCTTACCTGATTGCTGATTAAGTAGAATATAATGATTGATCACTTATTACAAAATTTAGTTCAATTTCTCACTTTTAATCTCATTTAGTTTGTTACACCCTGTATGCCAACTTTTTGCATTTAAAGATTAATTTGGTCAAAACTTTGTTTAAAATATGTAGATTCTTAAAATATATAAAAAAAATCTAAGCCAAAAGTGTACATTGAGCCCAGAAATAGCTGATCTGAAAGCTAGCAATTCCATAGACTATTTGGAAATTTATAAGAAATTTCCAAAGTTCTACTTTGTTATAATTTAAAAAACTATTAACTATGCTGTGTTGTGAAAAATAGAGAAATTAAATGCACAAAATAAAGATTACATAATGATACAGCTTATTTATATTACTTTTAGCAAACACTGAAGTAAAATTTTTATTCAATTATAAATTTGCATCTTTACTTCAGTAAAAATAGATCTAATAGATATTACTTTTAACATAAAAATGATCATAAAAGATAATAAATTAGAAAATTTATAAAATATTAAATGCTAGAAATATCAAGCAAAAGTAAAAATTGGTTTAATAAAATAAAACCAATGTTTACTTACCTGTTCCAATAATGCCAACTGTTGCTCAAAATAACCAATTGCATCTTCAAAATGTCCCATATTAAGCCTTGATATGCCCAAATTACCCAAAGCTTGAGTTTCCAATGTACAATCCCGTAATTCTTTGGCACGTTCCAACTGTTCTTCATAACATTTCATTGCATTTGTATAATTTCCAAGCGAAATATGCACAGCTCCTAAGTGTCCATGTGCTTTGCACTCACCTCTAATATCACTCAATTCTTGTCTAAGTGTGAGTTCCTTTCAAAAATATATTTTTCATCAGTAAATTCAAAAAGTTGTGTACATAGTATATAATTTTTTTAAATTATAAGCAATTTATATCAGTAGTTCCCACTGTTATTTATCCCCAGGTAAATTATTATTAAGGAAATTACATTTTTATATATAAGTGAAGTATTACTATACAGAACAGTACAGTACACACACTTATTAATTAATGGATCGACAAAATTTCTTCCATGTTCTTCACATCATAATCAGATATTTGGACTTTTAGATATATATCTTTTATTTTGCTACTTGATATTTTGAAAGAAATTAACTTATTTTGGTATTATTATTAAAATTTTTAATTTTATTTTCACACACATGTACATACATATATGTGTAGATGCTTTTAACCATTAGCAGATTTTTTTACGCACTTACTGATTACAGATCTGCTTATTTTATATACATATATCAAGTTGGGAACTACTGATTACAATGAGTTAAAAAATGGACAAAATAATATACTTATTTTTCATAGCAATATCAAATCAAAAGATAAATAATTAGAATTTGTTCTTGCAACTGGCATTTCATCCTTTATAAGTTTTATTCTGATTTAAAAACAGCATGCAATAAAATAAGGAATGTTTACACTTTCTATTTCAACTGACTTTTGTGAAGTTGCTAATTCATAAGTAGCAGCAAGATCAAACCTAAAAGGTAAGTTACCATGATCTCATAATTTATTGATAACTTATTTGTCACTTGTTGAAGAAGATAAAGGAACTATGCATAACAAATGTCAAATTGTTCAAATACTGATCTTTTAAAAATTCTTGAATTTTCGCTGTTAAATAAAAATTGGTAACAAGAATTACCAGATGTCTAGAATTCCCTTATGAAATATAAGCAAAAACCTTTAATTAAAAATGACACTAATGTACTTTCCTCTACAAGTCCTAAAAAAATTATATTTTGTTCCAACATTATTACTTTTTAAACAATTATTTACAACTGTAATACACAAAAATGTAACACACAAACTACATGTTGAAACTGTAACATATCTTTACCAAAAGTAGTGAATTTGTTTTTTACTACAATACACATGAACAATGATATTTTAGTACTTTCCTGAAATCTAGAAGAAGAAAACAAATACAAAAACACCAGTTCGAGAATAAATAATTTAGTTGGAATTATTTATTGCATTTAAGAAAAAAATAAAAAACAAAATAAAGTAACAAATGTGGAATAAAGTAATTTATATCCAGTTAAAAAAAATTCTAATTTTCTACATGGCGACTTTAAAACTATCACATAGTTAAACATTAACAAAATTTAAAAAATAAATGAATAATAATAATTTTCTTTTCAAAGAGAAAAAATGCTTCAATAAAAGTCATTATTTAAAAGTATGGAATGTATAAACTTTTGAGAGCATTTTATTTAATAAATTATGCAATTAATGCTACAAAAATGTGACAGTTTTAGAAAGAGAGAATACAATAAAGCATACTATGTAACCCCAAACAGTGTTAAATATTAACCCAATAACTTAGATAATTCAATTTGAAATAAATTCTTGTTTTACAATGAATTAAAAAAAAATTATTTTACTTCACAGCGATATTATTATTATTTAAAGTTATTATGTTTTCTGTGAAGAACTTTACCACCATTTCAATTTTCTTCATTTACTATATAATTATTTACATATATTGTTCACATCATAAAATCTGCCATTAGTACATTATATATATAAAGAGTTTTGAGTGCTGTGTTTTTGATTGATATACTAATAATTGATAGTTTTCAATGTTATTAAACATTATTCCTTTTATAATAGGAAAGAATACAATATTTGAAATTAAACAGTTAAAATCTTAATTATAAAACAATAATAAAACAGAAAAGTTGTAGGAAACAATTTATGATACACATCAAAAATATGCCAAAAGAAGATTTTTATAAATTGAGGTTTCAATAACATGGTACACTTAATTCAGTTATAGATGATAAATATATTACAATTTAATTTATCTTACATGTATAATGTTTGTCTCATAGAAGTATGTAAACTTTTATAATACAAACAATTTTTCAAATTTATAGAATTTAATTCTACTAATTCCAATGCTCCTATTTATAAATAAATAAGAAACAAATTAAGATAGTTATTTTTGAAACTCATGCAAATTATAGTCAGTTTTCATAAAATTTACAACATTTAATGCAAAACTATATAATGAAATATGAAATGGCTGGAGATAATTATAATGCATATAAAAACAATGAAGAATTTTTTACTTGATTATAAAAATAAAGCCTTGATTTTTATAAATAACTAAAAAACTATGCATATAAATATTTAAATATCTTCTTAATCACATTTTTTCTAAAATTAGGAGATAATAGCTTCATTTGAAATATCCTAAACAATGTATTTAGATTACATTATTTAAAACATGGCAAAACAATTCTTCTTCTTTTGTCATGTTCTGAATAATAACATTTTCATTGTTCTGAATGAAAATATTTTAATAGCTATTACAAAGTTCTAAAACAATATTCACTTAAAAAAGGAAAATAATTTGTCAGTCATATCACGTGCCAAAAATTTTTTTTTTTGCTCCAACTTAAAATAACCTTCAGCTATGGTATGAAAGCTTTCATTCTTAAAAATACTAAATTAAAACATTTTAAAAAAAAGAGAGAGAGAACATACTTGGGTGTGATATCCTAAAGCCTTGTCAAAGCACTGCATTTGTCTATGACATAGACCTAAAGCACCATAAGCAACTGCTTCTAATGCTTTATCACCACTTTGCTTTGCAAGTATTAACTGTTTTTGATATACTTTAACTGCTTGTCCAGGATCTTTCATTTTCATTAACACATCTCCCAAATTTCCAAGAGCTCGAAATTTTCCCTAAAGGATAAAATTTTTAATTGGCAAGTCATACATTTCAAAATATTTTACTACTATTCAGGGGAAATAAAATGCATAGAATAAATTGATTCAATTCATAACATGGTTCTTAATGATATATCAAAGTGCAATGTATTAATAACACTAGCTTTTCAGGTACACTTTATACAATTAGAGATTGAATCATCTCAATGTGTTTATAAAAAAAACTATTCTAATATATTTTATTATTACAGTTATCTTGTCAACATAGACAATACTAAGCCAAGTTAAAATCAAATTATTTTCATTATTAATTACAAATTATTTTTAATTTTATTAATTAAATGTTATTTGCATGCAAGTTAGGATAAAAATATAATTTTAATAATTTCATTAGGACTTTCAGTGATAACCACAGGAAATATTCTATTAAATTGGGATTAGGGAGATTCAATGTAAAAAATGTAAAATTAAAACTTTTTAAAACAAATTAAAAATCCACACGCAAAAAAATTTTTTTTATATGTTTTAATTTTAAAATGTGAACTCTCCAATAATTTCCACAATTTCTTACAATAAATTTATTTAATTGTTATAATTTAATTGTTAAAAAATAAGATGAAAGTGATATTTAAAATATCATACATATTGATTTAAAACTTGGAAGCATTTATAAAACTATGAAAACTTTGAACATTAATCAAAATTTCTAAATATTCTAATTATTAATACACTTATATATAATAATTTAAAGCATATTATCTCATTATTCTTAAAGATAGAAATGACAAATAAATTACAATAAATAAAAAAACAAAGTATGTTTTCTAACAAAATAATTACACAAAGAAATCATAGATTTTTTTTTTTTAAATTCAAAATTCTCAAATTAAGAACTTAAAAAAATGACATGTGATTTAAAGAAAAAAAGGTTTTTGTTCATAATTTTATTTTTCAAGAATATATAATCTCCTAGATAAAAACTTTATCCATTTATAACAGATTTTAAAATTTGTGAATTTTTCATGCTACTAGACAGCTGAAGTCTACAAATGATTGCAGAAATATTTATTTCAGCTTTATCCTAAAATTTTAAAATTAATAATTGGTACATGTTGTGCAAGCGAATATTATCTCTAGAAGTATTTGTAATAAGTTCACTGAAACATTAAAAGTTGAGGGAAAGAAATATCTAAATATTTATATCTTTGCAAAACAAATGTATAAATAGGCATTGAATTATTAATGTTCTTTATACTAAAAAAATTAATGAAAAATTCCCTATGTGATGAGAGTTGAATGGAGAAATTAACAGAATTTGGATGTTGAAGTAAAGCTAAATATGAGAAATGCAACAAATATGTTTGTGAAGACAGTTTAGTGAAATTTCACAATCTTCTTCTTAGATTTGGGTTTGTATTGGGCACCTTTGCTATAATCAGCATTTTGTACGCAAACAAAAATTTTAGGATGACAGGATATAACAGCAGAAGGTAGAGTCCAGTGCAGTAATTTTCTTTTTTCGGCTCTTGACAACTATCATTAAATTCTAGATAGCTAAATTTTGCTTAATTAATAATGGGCCATAATTCCAACTGGTATGAGTTTAATGATGGAATGAGAGTGTTGTATATAATTTGCAAACAAGCTTAAGGTATTGAACACAATGATTTCTTCAGAATCATATGGATGTTTTTACATGTCATGAACAAGGTCCTAAAACTAATTGAAAAGAAATGGTTATGCACAGATGTTAGGAGATTATTTAATAACTTCATGTGCTCGAACAATGATGGGATTTTAAGGATGAGATTCTGCTGTCATCAAGCCACAATTTTATGTATTTAAAAAAAAAAAAAAAAAAAAAAAAAAAAACACCACGATGAAATACAGCACGCTAGAAACATTTTTTACACAGATATTGCTTAAAAATAATATGATTGAATATTTTTCAATGCTATTTCTAAGGACTTCACACACAATGTTAAGTGGTTGTTCACTGTGTACAGATGAAGGAAGTCCTATACAATATGGAAAATAAAATACAATACACTGAAATACATAACTATAGGCACTTAATATTTTACAATAAAATAAAAGAAATATTGGTATATTTTGAGTTAAGAAAGAAAAAAAATTATTTATTATATTTTTATGAGTAAATTGGAATCAAATTAAATGCTTTTTCTCCTATTTATTAAATTAAAAGTACTCATTTTAAAAATGACATCATTTTTAAATGTCTATTTGACATTATTCTTTTAATTTTAAATTTAACTTCAAAGTACAAAAGTAATCTTAAATTTATTGAATAGATAAATTTTCTACATTATCAATAAAAATCATTTTAATGACTGATTGAATGATCACATTCGTGCCTTGCCATCCATCATCAACTTCAGCAAAAGAAAATTAGTATTTGAGCTTGGCTATCTGTCAATCCAAGTACTATGATTTTAACCAGATTTCCTCCAATGCAACACATAAAAATAGCTTACAAACTATAAAAACTTTTCTCAGAAGGCAACATGCAACTGATGCTCAAATGTCATACCACACTTTCTCAGGTTGTTTGAAATGCGATGTCAAATGTATTTTGTTTGATTTCATATATTTTTGTAAAATTTAATCTGTGTAATATTTTTAGTCAAACTGAAACAAAAGTAGAAAAATAATCTATCAAATAATTCTTGTGTTTATCAGTTTAAATCTGCTGCCTTTTTCAGACATAAATCCAGTCGCCAATATATTAAAACTACTGATACCAATTTAAGAAACTGCAAGATTACAAAATTTTCCAACCAAAGTCAAAGAAACTAATATAGTTTAAAAAATTTGCCAAGAATTAAAAATTAGGATCAGTTTTTTAATTGACAGTTTGTAAAAAAAAAAAAAAAAAAAAAAAAAAAAAAAAAACGGACCTATTGTTAATAAACTTTAAATTTAATAAAATAGCATTTTACTTCAAGAATTCTATAAATATATACAATTATAAAGCTCAGGATATTCTGTTTCTCACCTCGTACATTTCTAAACTATAATATTTGAAAATGAATATGGAATTTTTAAATCAAACACTATAAAATCCAAAACTAAAATTAAAACATAACATGTAGAAAAGTTTAAACAATAAAACAAACAAAACATATGTAAGCATACTTGAATGTGTTTCATCATTTGAGCAACAGCAAGAAAATATCTTTGGCATTCCAAAGCTGCTTGAAAATTTCCCAAAGCAAGGTGAGATAATCCAAGATTGCAATATGCTCGCCCCATGCTTAAACGATCTTGTAGGTCCTTAGCCAGTTCTAAATCTTGCTCATAATATTGAATAGCATCCTGGTAAAATAAAGTGGATATAAAATTAAATTTACAATAGATTTGTGTGACCTACATTATACAATCATAAATAATATTTAGCAATATGTTAATTTTTGAAATACTTAGTTTTCATGATATATATATATTTTGCAAACCAATAAGAAATGCATTCGTAAAACTTTTATTTAGAAACTAAGCAATATTCTATAACTAATAAATATAACTCTTATTGGGCATTGACATTACAAAATATTTTTGACCTAAATAATTTTTGTTTCTTATGAAAATTTATTTAAAGTTTCTGCAGTTTTCACTACATTAAAAGAGTCCTGTATGAGAACAACATACATGGTTATTTATTTTAGTCACTAAGTTAATGTATGCATAAAAATACAAAAAAGAAGGAAACAGTAAGGAATTTCAAATGCAGAACAAAGCAATTTCAAATATTAATACAAATAAAAAAACAGCCAGTGAAAATATTTTAGCTATTTATTGAAAAATGTGCATTTCCAATAAATAACGAGAGCAATTTTCTAAAGAATTCACAAATATGAATTAAAACTAATTAAATATTTCTTTGCTGAACATTTTAAGTAACTACATGGTTTAACCTCATGATTATTTAAAAAAGTAAATCAGGAAAAGTGCCAAGTGATTAAGTCCCACTCATTAATATATCCTTCATAAACAATCCTTGTTCACACTGTGATCTTTTTGTGCAAATTTTTAAATAAATTATAAAACATTCCAAATTATGTTCTTGTCTCACACATATTGATACACATGAATTTTTATAACTGAGGAAAGTTTAAAACTGCTAAGATGGTTTAATTATATGCAAAATGCAAAGCATCATATGCAAAATGTATTCATAGAATGAGAAATAAGCCAAATCAAATTAACTAAATATAAAAAAATCATAGACTCTAAACACATGAAAGAACAGGGGTGTTAAACTCATGGCTTGTGATGAACATTTCTACAACCCAACAGATGCCCTCAAACAATACCTACTAAAATAACCAAAGCTGATTAAAAATGAAATAGGAAGAATTTACTAAATGTTTTTCAATTATACTCTTTTTGGTTACTTAATAAAATGCATACATTTATGTGTTTAATTTTTATAATTAGATAAATATATTATTTAAATATAAATAATATATTTAATTTCTTGAAATACTTTGAAAATTAAATACAAAGCCTTAAAGTTTATTAAATGTTTAACTGTATAATAATCAACATTAATTTGTTTTTGAGAAAAAAATTGATTGTATAAATTATTTAGGATGTCCAGGAAAGAAATAATCAAAAGTGTTTAGCTGCAATAGCAATTGATTTGCTTAAATTTTCAAGTGCAAAAATATGCAATAATTTTATTTGCAGGCCCACCTAAAGTTAAACCTTGTTTGTTTGGTCCGAGTTAGCCTTAGAGTTTGATGATCTCATTTTAAAATAACATGAATTTTGAAATAATTATGGCGGTCTAATTATTCTTAATAAAAATTCCTAGCGAAAACTGTCCATAGAATAAAAAAAATTGTCAAATCAAACCAGCCAAATATAAATACTTATGAACCAATCATTAATTCATTATTTAATTAAAATTAAATCGATTTTTTAAAATATGATTCTAACAATATTTCTATGATTAAAAATCATAAAATTGAAATTTTATAAATACTTTAAAAAAGATTATTGCTTTTATTTATAAAATTGAACATTGAAAATTTTTAATAATAAATCAATTAATATTAGCCAAACAACAATACTAATTTTTTTTTTTTACAAGTATACGTTCTGATAACTCAAAAAATCATTTTATTACAGAAATAAATAAAATTGAGAGCACATGAAAATTGATTTTAAATTAAAGGAATTTGTTCAATATGGTCTGAGATTAGTCCTTTTTAAAATTTAAATGCCATTCTAAAAAAATCAATAAAATGAAAATGGTTTAGTTGAAAATAAAATTAAAAAATACTGACATTATCAACAACATCTAAACCCTATATTATTTATGCATTGTTGTCATAACATGCAAGGAAAAACATTTTAAAATTTATTCCACAGGAAGTAATAATTTATTTTATCACTACTAATTTATCCAATCGTAAGATTGTACACACGTCAAAAAGGAAATAGAAAAACAAAACAATAAGATACTATATGAAATATTATAATGTAAATATAAATTTGCAATATTTTATTATCATGGTTTCATTGTTATAATTTACTTCACTATACTTAGAACACATTCTTGCTGGATGATCATACAGTTGCCAAGAGGAAAATTATACAATTTACCAAAGTAAATAGCTTAATCACTTTCCATAACTTATTTATTATTATCCCAAAACATAATACCAAATTGGATATTTCTTTTATTTATTCTAGTTCTATTATTTCATTATACTTTGCAGTAATTAAATGTCTAATATTTCATTACTTATTCATAAAGAGGAATAAAACAGCAAGAACTAAATTTCTTGACAACTTGTTTATGCTTTGACAGTCATTCCCCCCCCCCTGAGAATTTCAGAGTTTTGAAAGCAACTAATGTAACAAATGAAAGTTTTTATTTTTATATTAAGAACTTAGATTACTTCTTAAAACCATGACAGTAAAATAAGACCAAATGGTAATTGACATCTATATAAATTAAATTATTTGTCTTCAGCCAAATGGAAAATTATGCCCTTTTATACATTTTACATATTTGCAGTTATATAGAACAGAGTCAAATACTGCTTGATTAAAAAATAAAATAATCTATTAAAGAAACACAATTTTTAATTTCATAAATTTGAAAATTTTTTTATGGAATGATATTAATTATAAACTACCAACTTACACAAAACAATTGAATTATAAATACAACATACTTGTAACATAAAAATTCAAGAAATAAGTACACCAAAAAATAAATTGTCCAGTAAACTAATTACATTTAATTAGACCAATTCATAAAAAACACATCATAAGCAATTATCATTTCATAATTTTGTTCTAAAATATACCTTGTAATTTCCCAGACAATAGTGGGCATATCCTAGGAAATGGCACGCTTTTGCTTCACCCTCAGCATCACTAATTTCTTGACATAAGCGTAAGAAACTTTCATAGTAAGGTACAGCTTGAGAAAACTCTCCTCTGGAGCTGTGACAATTGCCCAAATTGCATAATGCACAAGCTTCACCAGCAGTGTCTTTTAGCTCTTGAGCAATATTCAGATGACTATGATAATGTAGAAGTGCCATTTCATGCATACCAAGAGCTTGATATGCAACTGCCAAGTTCCCATGAGTTGAAGCCTCAGCACTTCTATCATTTACTTCTTTTGAAATAGTTAATTCTTGTTTATGAAATTTAATGGCCTGTTCATAACGACCCATGGCACTATATGCATTACCAATATTTCCATAAGCTCGACCCATGCCAGCTTTATCACCTAATGTACGAGCAATGTTAAGATGAGCTTGATGAAGTTTATGAGCAGCATCAAAATCTCCAAGCAACTGATAAACAATACCCAAGTTTGAGCAAGCTCGTCCTTCAGAAACTTTGTCCTGTAAAATAATTTAATGTATAAAGAAACTGATAAAACAGAAATCATAATATTCAAAATGCTAAAATTTTTGTCACACATCAAGACAAAACAAGAATGAAGCTTAAAAGGTCAAAACAATTAACAAAAATTTTCATAGATTTAATATTTTGCCATGTGTATATTATTCCAATCTTAACTTCTTATAAATAAAGTTGGTATTTTCATTTATTGTATTTTATAAGTCAAGATATTTTATGTATATTTTTAAAATTTACACTAGCAACTAAATAAAATTATAATAAAATATTGAAAATTTAACATATATTAATCAACATAAAACGGCCAATTCAAACAAATGTAAACTTTTGTCTTTTAGAAAAAAAAAAAAAAAAATTATTGATAAAAAATGATTTGGAAGTTATTTTTTGGCAAAACTATGGTATAAAATGAATATGCCATAGATTTCTTAGTTAAGCTATGGAATGTCGACAAAATAAAAGAAAAAGGGCTATAAGATAACATCTCATTTTTGACAAATCTTTACTTATTATGTATCAAATATGTATAAAAAAGGTTTTATTTTTTTTAAATTAAATTCAACCACCTTCAAAACTACATATAACAATATTTAAACCCTTTTAAGTTTTATTACATACTATGTTCATATATACATTTTTTATTTTGTTATTGGTAAGGTAAAATAAAATAAAGAACTTTCAAACTTACTTTAGTACTCAATGCCATATCTAATTGTTTCTCATGCCATTTCTTAGCCTGTTGGTAATCACCCATGCACCTAGCAGCATGACCTAAACCAGCATAAGCTCGAGCCTCAATGGTCTTGTCACCAAGTTCTTGAGCAAGTCTCAACACATGATTATGGAATGTAATAGCTTGTTCAAAATTTCTTCTGTAATGATGAGATGAACCTAAATTGCTATAAGCTCTAGCTTCTTCAACTTTGTTTCCTAACTGTTTGGCTAGTCTCAAATGTTCTAAATGGCATTCAACAGCTTGATCAAAATCTCCCATAGCTAAATATACAGCACCAACATTTCCAATTTCACGAGCTTCTTGCAAGCCATCTCCAACTTGGCGAACTAATTGAACACATTGTTTATGGCTGGCCAGAGCATTCGGATAGTCACCCACTGCAGTGTAGACGTGACCTATTGAATGAAAATAAAATTTTGTATACAAGAATGTCTGAAAGAAGTTTAATAACTAATGCATTAAATAAGAATATGACATTTCATAAGTAACTATAACAATAACTTTTTATAAATGTAAGTGATTATAAATAAGAACAATAACAAATATATTGACATCTTTTACACAAATGCTAACATTAAAAATATAAATACGTTGAATAAATATAATGACATTTAAGAATATAATTTTAAATAAAAAAATAAAAAAAAGAAAAATTGAAAGTCAATCAATATTGTAAACATCATGTGAATCAGAAAATAAATCAACACAATAGGTACAAAAGTTTATTATTTTGCAAAATTTTTTTAAATTATGTAAGTGAAAATAATTTTTTTCATTCAACAGAGCTCCATTTTTAAATCAACAGTGGTATTTAGTTGCCTTCATAATACTGAATAATATTTCCTCATTACATTCATTTTTTGTTATAAGATTTAGATGTAATATGTTTGCACATATATTTAGCAAATTGCAAACCATGGCCCAAATTTTATGAAATAAAATTATTTTTTAAATCTTACATTGATAAAAAAAAGTCAATATTTTTCATATAATTTTAATTATATATATGTAATCTCGTACAAATATATATTTAAATTACTACACATGAATATCAATTTTATTTTTATCAGTTTAATTAAATGGTTTTCTAAATAACATGTACATACCAATGCAAAATACAAACCCAAAATTAAAATATAGTTATGATAAGAATTTGTTTAAAATTTTTGGTAGATAGCTCAAACTGCAATAACTTTTATCAACCTTATTTTCAATATGAATTCAAACATGACTAAAAAACTACCATTATTCAATAAAAATACAAAATGTCATAAAATTATCTGTAGTCATACTTTAAATTGCATTATATATTTTAAACATTTTATCATTAATTTTAAAGCGATTCTAATTTTTTAATAAGCATAGTTAAAATTTTTCAAATTATTCCGTGGATATTTATTTTCATTACATTCCCATTTCAAATTCTATACTTATTTAACATTTTTTGAGCAATTTAATTATGTTTTTGCAGGTATTAACTTATTTTATAAATCACACAATTATTTATTTTGGAAACAATGATATTTTACAAAGACAAAGTTGATACTCTACCAAGACTAGTTAAAGCAGAAGCAGCAGCATAAGTATCTTTACACTTCATGGCTAGCACTAATTGATACCGATGACTGGTCAATGCTTCTTTATAATTTCCTTTTGAAAAATATGCTGATCCCAGATTGCCATGAGCTCTGCATTCTCCAGCTTGGTCTCCTAAAAAGAAAACAAAAATTTGGTTAGTAAATTTATTTTACTATGAATAAGTGAATAAGAAAATATTTCTTCTTAATTTAACAAATAAAATAAGCAAATTCAAAAAAAATTTTTTTTTTAATTTCTCCATCATAAAAGTTGCAATCAATGTAAACTTGAAATAAAGTTACTCATAAACATAAAACAAAACAACTTATTATCAGAAAATTTTAAAATAAATGAAAACATGACATTTAAAATAATTGAAAAGAAACATAACTAAATAATAAAAAGTTTACAAAACTGATATATTTAAAACTAAAAATAGTATTAAAAAAATTTCAGAAATAAAATAATAAAAGCAATTTGTTCAAAACTCTAGCTAATAAGGTTTCTTTGAAAATGATATCAACTATAATTTAAATCGAAGTTTTTAGTTCAAATTTTCTTGTCACAAACTTTGAAATATGATTATAGCGATCCTTCGTTTTTCAAGGTTAATGGGGACCAGAACCTTCTGCGAAAACTGAAAAACTGCAAATTAGGATTTGCCTAAGAATTTTTGTGTACAGAGGTACAGGAATGTTTTAAATATATAAAGAGAAATGTGTCACTGCTAATTAATTAGTTTAATTACAAAACCTTATATAGTAATAAACATAAATCAATATTGCTTTCTGAGAAAGGCTCACTTGACTCAGAGATTTTAGCTCACTCAGAGATTCTTTTGCTGATGGTAGAACCAGGAGCTTTACCTTGGAGCGAAACATGGTGATGGGAAGTTGTCTTTTTTTACTTTTTCCTTTAAAACTACCCTGTATAAGGAGATAATCCTATCAATGCGATTGCTGAACCATATTATCATTAATGTCTTGTGCAAATTGTTGCAGATTCTTTAGGGTAAGGCCCTGCTTTTCAGTTTCTACTGACGTCAACTATTGAGATAAGGGCTCCATCTCGGAGGGAGTGTAGAGTGCCTTAAAGGTATGAATGACACCTTGCTCCATCAGCTATAGTGATCCATCTTGATCCACTAACTGTAGTGGATGGAAACTATATCTGCATATTGATATATTGCAGGTCCATTGCATGGCCTCAAGCACAGTCCATCAGGAGAAGAACCTTAAAAGGGGGACCCTTTTCAGCCAGATACAGCTTCACTTAAGGAATGAAGGAATCATTCAAGTGTCAGAGCTTTCGTTATCTAAACCTTGAAGTTATGCATCCAAAACATGGGTAACAGAGCCATATTCTTGTTTTTTAATGGCCATGGATTTTTGGTTTGTTTACTTCTTCTTGATGTACTGCACTGTAGATTTATTCACCTCGTAATGGCATGTGACCGATGCATAATTTCTGTCCTCTTTGATCATACCTAAAAGTTTCCCTTTTTCACAGATAGTCATCATTTTCTTCGTTTTGGGAGTCCCAGAGGAAGCTTTCACAGGGGTACAGCACTTAGGTGGCATTATAAGGCTTAATTAATATAAAAAGTTATCTTTTAAGCAAAACAAATTATCACCAATACAACACTAAAATACAGTATGCAAGACAGTCACCATCATAGACAAGACTGGTGAGATACAACAAGAGAAGATGCTAGGTAAGGCTGCAATGATGCGCAGACAAACAACTCACAGGGATAAATCCATTCATACTATCACTAATCGATGTCACACTGGAAACCAATCGTGGGCCTTTATGAGAGCCTGCGGTATGTACTCTGAGTCAACTCATCTTTGTTTGGCAGGCAGGGATCCTTCTCTCTAGTGTACCAACATGAAAAAATGTTTCTTTCTGCAATGTGGCAGCCAACATGGATGATTATATTTTTTAATGAATATTTTGGAAAAACCACCAAAGCACAGAAGTCGCAAAACATGAAGCGCCAAGTGGTGAGAGAACACTAAATATTTCATGCAAATTTTCTTATTTTACTATATTTTTAAGCTTATTTACAAAATTATGTATAGTTTTTTTTTTTGCATATTAAATCTCATATTTGAAAATATTCGATTTTTTAAGGATCTATGTATAAAATGAAAATATATTGATTTCAACAAGTTCAGTCTCAATTAAGATAAATAAAACTATCAGTCAAATACAACTTTTTTTTGTTTTCTTTCTCAACAGATTTTAATTCTTGATATATATTACATTTTAGAATTGATTTTTTTCATAATTCAAGCATTTTAAAATATTTTTGTATTCATTACTGATATTCTTGTAACAAAATATTCTTTCAGTATTATAACTCTTCATATTTGAGAAGTCAAATATTGATTCTGAAATACTAATCATAAAATTCCATGAAAGAAATATTTTTGAAATATCTTAAAATTCCATTTAATAAAATCAGAGGTAGAACAAAAATCAAGAATAATAATAGAACTATATGCATTAGATGTATTGTGCATATTTTATTTACTGAATTGTATATTTCAGAATAAATTTTTTTGTTTTATTTTAATATTTAATTAATGCAGTATCATTGGCTTTCAGGAAAAAAAAATATTTTAATTCAAAAACTCATATCATTTTTTCTTTAATTCAAAAATAGACAAAAGTTATTTTCATTACAGGAATAATTTAGATGTATCATGATTTATTTTATTCTTATTTATCTATTTTTGTTAAACTGACTTCATATTTTTCTCAATTTACTCACATTTTCCTCCTACTGAAAATACCAGTTTTGTCACCCATGTGAGTCTGGGTGGCCCATTAAATTTTAAATAAACACAGAATTTTGCAAAGAATTGAAGAAAACTTTTTTAAAATACCTAAAGATTTAGCAACAGCCAAGTCTTGTTGCATATATGCTATAGCTCGGTCTAAAGTGTTAAGAGCCCAATAAGCACTACTCAAGGCTGAAAACACTGATCCTCTTAGCTTAAGGCTGCATGTACCAATGCGCAATGCTGATTCTAAAACAACAACAGCAGCAGCATGATGTCCAGTGGCTAGTAATTCTTGTCCAACAACAGAAGTTATAACGAAGGGAGATTTATCCAAACGCATAGCTTGAAGTTGTCTGTAGGTTGGTTCAAGAGTTGCTGAAACAATAAATATTATATATAATATAGATGCTGGAAAAATACTTAATTCTATGAAACCTTGCATACAGCAACATTTTTTATAAATTACTATTGTACAAATAAAAAGGATATTAAGATATAGACATCTAGAATAAAGAAATTATGATAATAATATTTAAGTGGTAATTTCATATAATGATACTTTGTATAACATATTTTTATATAAAGTAACTATTTTATTCATAGAAAAATTCTATATAATTTTGTAAATTATCAAATTACATAAAACTAAAAAGAATTATTTTGATCAACATAGTCATCAGAATTAAATTAATTTGCTAAATTAAGCAATATTATTATTTTTTGTCAAATAATTTCATAAACGTGCACTCATGGAGCAGAAAAAAAAAACACAAAAACACTATTCATATTCATAACACATAGACTTAAAACTTATGAGAGTTTTATGAAAAGTAACTCAAGAACTTATTCCATTGTTTTCATAAAGATAAATTATATTAAATTTTAAAGCAAAATTTCAACAATGGCAATTGAATCATTTATCCCAAGTTTATTTTAACTATGCTATATATCAATATGGGTTGTAGTGTAACAGGCCTTCGTATGGTGCACCCTGGGTAATGCTAAATCTGTTACAGCCTTTGCCTGTATTATCTTCAAAAACATCTACACCACATTAAACTTGTGGATTCACCTAACTGCATTTTATGAAATGAACATGTGGACATGAGTGCCAAGCACCTTTGGAACTGTTCTGCCTTTCAGGAAATCCGCACTTCATTTTTCAAGTTACTCTCTACTCCTGAAGATGCTTCACTTCTTTATTGGACTGTAAGACTTATTATGCTCAAAAGAGTTAATATAAAGATGTAATAAAAAAATATATAAGTATATCATAGTATCCAATTTTTCCAAACATTTCAGATCCTATGATATCTGAGTTTTCTTCATATATTTGAATGAATTTGATTCAACTTCTGCTTGTAATATGCTATCT
This sequence comes from Latrodectus geometricus, assembly GCA_026290005.1. Lineage (NCBI taxonomy): Eukaryota > Metazoa > Arthropoda > Arachnida > Araneae > Theridiidae > Latrodectus > Latrodectus geometricus. Next base: position 112,277 of record JAPDSC010103205.1, read on the forward strand.
ATCATATATTATGAAGAAATTTTTATTTATTTTAAGAGATATTAAACTGTTCTATTATAAAAAGATATATTATGGATAAGATTACTATAATAATACATATTTTAATACACAGTATAGAATCTTATCATTCATAACATAAATTTTCATAAACATTAAGATATATAGTAGATTGTTGATAAAAATCTAAAATGAAATTGAAAGAAAATACTGGAATTAAATCCTAGGAGCTAGTCCGTCAAAAATTTTGTGTCGTCAAACTGATTTACTGCGCGGAACACATTCTTGTGATTTAATGACATAACCTGATATGTGAAATTTGTTAAGTTTTAATAAACCTTGATGCATTTTTCCTTTATGTTTGAAGTTTAAGTGTTTGGAGTTATTTTTGCATTTTTTTAAAAGTTTTTTTTAAAGGGTTGTTTTTTTCAAAAGTAAAATTGCTATTATAATTTACGTAATTAATATAACAATTTAAGAAATTCATTGAGTAATTTGAAAAAATTTACATACATTTTGGTTTACCATGAATTGTAATGCTTAAATTTGAGCTTTCATAAAAATTAATTTTATTTATGTTATTGATTTAGCTTCATTGCCCAGTTCTATCCAGTGCTAGATTGCATTTTCACTGATGTTTTTTTAAGGTAGGCATCACTTCCAAATTAATTAAAATCAGTCTTCATAAAACTGTATTATTAATATTATAGATTTAATTTTGTCTTGTTATCTCAGTGGCAGATTGCATTGTATTGATGTTTGCTTAAGTTGGGCATTATTACCTGGTTAATTAAAAACAAAGTTTTCATAAAAGTGTTAATTGTTTATGCTGTAGATTCAGCTTCATTGCTTGACTGTCTCTAGGGGAGATTATGTTACACTGGTTTTCTTTAAGGTGGGCAATGCTGCCAGGTTAAATAAAATCAGAATTTTCATAAAAATATTTGTTATTTATTTTATTGATTTGGTGTTTTTGGCTGGTTGTCTCTCGCAGTAGATTATGTGATGTTTACTTTATACTTGTTTTTTAGCATACAATCTTTGTGAAATTAGATTCTACAGCTATTAGTATTTTAATATCCCTATGTAAATAATTATGAAATATTTTAAATAGTGAAAGATAGCAATGTTCAAAGTTTAAGCCTGAGCCTGATCAGGATTTTGAAAATCGGATAATGTGTGATATGATGTAATTTAAGTTGGCAAGATAATTGTACAGTACTTGATGCCAAAACTGGAAATAACGTAAAACATATTGACTCTTAGAATTTTAACAGTACTTGGTGAAATTTTTTTATTTGGCTAGGGTTTGTCCCTATTTCACAGATAAGAGCTAATATGTGTGAGATTTACAATGTAAAGAGGATTCCGAGACAAAATAAATGATAATTTAAAAAAAAAAAACTTTAGAAAAGTATTGATCAGCAGATACAATTTCCAAATGAATTTAAATCAGATATTTTAAAACAGATGAAAAAGGATAAAATGATTCCCACCGATTAAGACCAAATTAATTAATTAATTATCAATAAAATTCCAAGCTTTTTACCAACCAATAGGTGGTGAAATTGGATCTTAGTAATTATCTGGAGTTTCTCAGTAATCTGTAATGGGCATTAGTACATTGTACCATTTCTGTAATCAAAATTTTAATACGAATTCATTGATATACAAAATTTAGAACAGAGAGAGTTAAAAAATGAAATAATTATTTTAATTAAACTATTAAGAAGCTAACTAATAACACAATATTTTAAATAAATTTTACCTCTGAGTGGTGACTTCATGGCTGCTTCAACGAGACCAGCAAGGAGATGAACATTTTTAGAATCTTGAGCTAACCCGGAGGCAAAAGCTGCCAAGGAATCTGCATGACGTCCCAGACATTGAAGTGCCACTCCTTGTCGATAATAAGCCTAGATATATAAAATACATTATATACATATATACAACACATTTATATGTGCAGTTCAATATTAAAATTTCAAAAATGAAGAATTAGAATGAGACATTCATAGAAATAATTTTTCAAATAAAACAGGCAAAAGACTTAACTCCAACAAAGCACGATTCTCATTTATAAGCTGCATTAAGGCTTATGCACTAATATTTATTTTGCAGATAAAATTTTGAAAATTTATGCATGATTATCAATATTTAGATCAGTGAAATCAATAAAGAAATGTTCACACATACACACACATATATATATTCTTAATTGGGGGTTTACAACCGTAAATATTTCAGGATATTAATTTTGCAAGCTATTATGATAATTTTACAAGCATTTCTGGTTTCTTCAATAAAAAAGTTTAGCCCTTACTATAGAAAAGTATTAAATATTTATAAATGATTTAATTATTGAACTTAGTGTCACAGAATGATGCTTTTCGAGTTGAATATCCTGGTTTGATTGAGGATATTGTTAAACAACAGACAATGGATGCGGGTCCTGATTGCATATTTGTAAGACTGGATGTTTAGTTGATTTTTCGCTTGAGATATGATTATAACTCACTATTCATGTGAGTGATATTTCTCGGCTTTCCTTTCAATGTCTTTATTATCAAGTTAGTATGTAAATATTTGGAGACATTATGTAACAGTTACTTTTTTGCATTTCCTTTAAATACAAAAGCAATATGAATGATTCTTATGTCATTTTTAAGCCTTAAAATTTAATTTCGCAATAATATTTTTATGGAAATATATAGTATTTTACAGTTTTCTATTATATGAAAAAGTATTTCTCAAACAAGGCAAATTTTTTTCCAGAGTAATTGTTATAAATAATTATTCATTTTTCAGCTTTGGAATTTACACTTACTACCCTTTTCTGCAGACTTTTCTTTTTTTGGACATTTTTTATGCAATATAAAATAAAAATAATAAAAAAAAGCTTAAGAAATATGAGAATACAAATATACCACAATTTTATTCACTGACAAAATTAAAAAAGAAAATAAAACGTTCTTACAAAAACTTGGGAACACTTCCGTAACTTGTTCTGTGGCTCAAACTGCTTCGCCAAGATATACTATTGGCGCAATCACTGCCGATACCTATGTATAGTAAACCTAAAAGCTAAGCACTTAGAGAGGCGTGTTTTAATCTTAAAAGCAGTGTTTCATCTTAACTTAAATGTAAATAGAAATGAAAGGCGTGGTCAAACTAAACTCTTAACAGCAGTCTTTCATCTTAACTTGAATGTAAAATAGGGATGGAAAGAAAAACGTGGGAGAAAATGAAGAATTACTTTACAGAAAAAAATTTAAGCATAATTAAATTTTTATTTATTTTCCCATTTCTAGTTATTTTTTATAAATATTTATGGCTTAAAGATTGATATAACTTACCACCATTATGCATTACTAATTTTTTGCAATTACTTTTAAAATATGAGGATCAGAAATTATTTAAATTATTTCAGCAATTAATACTCTTTTATGAATATTATTTTATTGTGTAAAACAGTTTTCCATTTTTCCAATCAGTTTAAATAAGATTTAATTCTTTGCTGGAGATTATGGATACATTAATAAACATATCTGAATCTTAAATTAAACTCCAGCTTTATAGCTGCTGTTAAATAATTGAAATTAATCAAGCTAGATTTATTATTAAAAACTATCGTTTAAGTTTCAGACATTCAGTTAATTTTAACTTTAATATCTTTTCAGAACGATAGTAACTTTAATCTAAACTAGCGCAATGTTAACATACTACACAATTGAAAAATATTAAATGTTTAAGATAAAACCTACTTTATTTTCTCAGTAAAATCAGATACTATAATAAAATTTCTTACAAATTTATTATGAATTGTACTTTATTAAACGTTGCAAAATTAATATTATTAGATCACTACTTAGATAATACTTTAAATGCAAGACAAATTTCGTTAAAAAATAAATAATAATAATAATTTGTAGCTCTATTTGAGGTACACATTATTATATATTTTTTTAATGAAATTTAAATTGAGTTCAAAGTATTATCTAAACAGTGATCTTATAAGAAACATTTTACATTGATTAAGAATCAAATATTTATAACTGTCAGATGTTAAAAAAATTTAACAAAAATGGAAGAAGTTGTGATAAAAAGTTTAACAATGGAACTTCTCTGAAATGTTTGATAAATTAATTAGAAATTTTTAGTTTTTATTTTCAGATTACTTAGAATATGTATGTATGTATACTAAATAAAATTATTAGTGAAAAACAAAATATAGAAATCCCATGAAATTGTACGGAAATTATAGATATCTAAATTTTCAAAATTTTTAGTATAGTGTATATTATATACAATGTATACTAAAATATATTCTGATCACCAAAAGTAATAACTTTTTTTACTTCAAATATTAATAATGTAAGTAAAAAAGAAAAAAACCAAAACTGCAGGGGGATAACAAATATGTGATATATATCAAGCTTTTTTTGTGTTTTCTAAAATGGGGTAAATAACACGAGGGAATACATTAGCATTAATGGTATAATCACACTATAATTGTACATGGATTTTTTTTTTGTATCATAAAATACAGATTTTATTATAATTAATTAACCCATACATATTTTCATAGTAAATTCTGGCAGAAAATTCTTTGTTTTAATTTTTGAAAAATATATTAAAACCAATTTTAGTAATAAAATAAAGTTTTTTTTTATTTCAATACTATTTACATATTAACTAAAAATGATAATTTTAATTTATCATCTTTAATTATTTTTAACTGCTTCTTGTATGAATTCTTCTCTCTACATTATTGGAAAATAAAGAAATAAATTATAATAAAATAGAATTAAAAATAATTTAAATAATAGAATTTAAAAAAAATTGTGTGAATATTATTATTATTATTTTATTATTTATGGGGAGGGTGTTCCCCTCCCCATGAAAAATGAAAATTAATAGAGTTTATAGATTCTATATATAGAAGAATATATATTCTATAGTTATTTTCAGGCAATTATTTTGCTCCAAATATAGTAACTACTTCTCATAAATATTTCAATCTCTTAACTTTTAATCATTTTCATTTGTAATCTCTAATGTAATGAAAATTTTGCTATTTAGACAATTTAAATAATTTTGCCGGAAATTTTTAATTTCTGTACAGTCAAATATTCGCTTATTTTTGCATTGTGGTTGGAAGTATTCTCCTATGTACATTTTAAGCTAAATTAATCTTTAAACATGTAAAAATAATAATTATAATAAATGAGTGCAATGTTGTACAAAAGTTCATGAAGATTTCTAATAGAATGAAGCTTAGTTCATGAAGATTTCTAATAGAATGAAGTTTAGTTCATTGTATTTTCTTTTAGAATAAAAAGTTCACACATTCCCCTGTACATTATCCTGTCAATTAGACAGTGGCATAGCAAAATATGAAGATATCAAGTGTGGAAATTTATTGCGTCCCTCAATTAGAAGAAAACTAGAAAAATTCCTAATTGAACATAAGAAAGATGTGCATCCACAAATATTCATGTTCGTGTTCAACAGTGAAGGGAATCGAACCAGAGACCATCTGGAGTAAAAAATATGGTACTGCCATTCAATTATTACGGTCAAAGTGCAACCTTTCGAAAGTACTTTGACCACGCATTGATAATAGCCACATAATTGCCAGCTGTTCAAAGACTCTTCAAATACACTGCGTATTTGGACTGTTTTATTGATCTAGAAATAAACTTACATTCTAAGACAGATTTTTCTGATCATATTACATTTTTCTAATTTTAATATCTAATTACCCATTTTGATTTCAAAAACTAATTTCACGATGTAATTTGATTTGATTTCTCGCCCCTATTTATAAAATGTGATTTTATAAATAGGGACGGATTTTATAAATAGCACTAGTCAAATAATTTTAAAAATTTTTTGACTAGTGCTTATTTTACTATATTTCAATTTTACTGTTAATTAAATTATACCTTCTTTTCCGTAATGAATGAGCATAAAATTTTGATATTCTTAAAATCCTTAAAAAACGCATTTTTTTTAAAAACAAAATTACAAATACAAATTTCTAGATTTTAATTAAAAATTTTTTTACGCTGAATACTGTTGTATTCCTTGAAAAATGAGGACAATACTTTATTTCCATCCTCACAATTGTGAATGCGTATTTTTATTTCATCCTCATTAAAATTTGAATTAACATTAATTCTTCATGTATACAATTTCTAAAGAGTCTGTTCTAAAGTGTTATAAAGCTTTTAATGTAATGAAATATTTTTTGACAAGGTATTAATTTTCTTATTAGAGATTAACTCCTTTTATTTAAAAAACAATGCATTCTTAATATTTTATATATTGTTTTATAAATAAAAAAATGTGAATTTTAATCATAATTTAACTATAGTATAATGAAAACATGTCAGAATATAATTAAAAAATTGAAATATTTTCTTCAGAAATCTTTAAAATTAATATTTTTATAATAAATAGGAAACATCTATAACAGGGGTGGCCAAACTTTTGGGATCCGGGGTCTACTCCACATTTAAAAAATCGAAGGAGGTTTACCAATGGTAGAACTAAATTAACATATATATTTATTTTCGGTAACAAGAAAAAATGGTAAATTATGTATTTTTTATAAAAAAAATACGTAATTACAAATTTTATAAATACAAATTTTTAAAAATTATATTAATATTTACAATAAATATAAATAAAAATTTTTTAAAATTATATAAATATTTACAAAATAAAATTTATTAGCGAAAATAATCAAAATATTCATAAATCCAAAACTGACCATCCTATTCACTTCGTTTAATTGAAATTTGACACTGTATATCTGCGACAAGTATATCAAATTGTGGCTGGTATGAGCTTTTTGCAATGCATAAACACGAAATTAAATGTTGATCTGTTAAATTCGACCAATGTTTGTTTTTTTGTTCATGGTTGAAAAAGCAGATTCGCAAAGATACCTCGATCCAAAGTATGACTTCAAATACAAAATCAATGTGTAAATATTTGGAAACATTTCCTCAGAAATTATTTTCCAAAAATCAGTATCGTTAAAGATGCTCTGCATTTAAGAAATATATCGCATCTTAATTTAATAATTCCTTCCTCGACCGGGATTCATATGATATCTATTAAATGTCCTATTTTTTCAGATACTCCATCAATGTGGACATTTTCATTAAATGGGGAAATACCATTAAATTAAGTATTTCTTTTAACCTAATTAAGTAAGTGAATCTTCTTTCAAATTCTTAAAACAAAACAAGTAAGTATTAAGCGAAATCTTCGAAGTCTCGGTTTGGATTATGGATGTACTCTCGAAGTTTCTCAATTCATGTTTTCTTAATTGAGATGCATACCTTTCTATAGTTTTTTTTTTTTTTTTTGAATATTTTAATCGCTCTCACCATGTCCGTTTGAGGTTTTAAATCGTAAACCTTTAATCATAAGTTTTTAAATCGTAAATCTTTGCACAGTTTGTTTTGGGTTTTAAAGAGTAGACTATAGTAAATTTTTATTTTAAATAATTCCTTGATTCTATGTCATAAGTCATAAATTAAATTGTTAATATCCGAGATTATCGGGATGGTTGCGTGGACTACTAAAACGTCTTCGCGGTCTACATCTATAAGCTATAAAAAGTTTCGTTTTGAATAAAATGGATGTGTGTAAGTAATTCACAAGTCCCATTCCTTAATAAATTTCGGAAATAATTTTTATGTGAGCGGTTTCATAATTAGTAATCTAAGCGGTTTCGGAAATAATTTTGCTGCCTTCATATTAGTACTTTATGTTGAAAATTTCTTTTTTCCAAAGTTAAAAGATCAATGTATAAAATGTTTTAACCCCTTTTTATATGTTTAAGTACCCATAAAAAATTTTTTGATAATTAATTTTAACTAGTTATTTCACATTATGTAATAAACAGATATTTTAACTCGAAAGAAATCATTCCAAATTAATGTAATGAAATCGGACATAATTATTTTTCTGCGTTGAAAAAATTAAAAATATCTTTGAAAGTTATACATTTATTGACTGAAAAAACATACCCTTGCACACCTCATACTATTCTCAACGGCCACTTGACAGTCAAACTGGAGGTGGGATTTGAACACACTTTCATTTATAATTTATTTAAATTCAAAGAAATTTTAAATAAAGGTACTAAATAGAGACCAGTTTTTCAAATAAATTTGTCTAAAATTTTTAAAGTTATTCTGCAAAATATTGAATCCTTTATCTTTAAAATTTCAAATTATGAAACATCAGTTGAATTTTTTACAGTTTGGAAGACTAAACTGTATTATAAAATTAAAAATTATACTTTTGATAATAATTTAATTAAATTTATTGTAAATAATTTAAATTTTTTGTAAAAAAATTTATTTAGATTGAATTGATAAAGAAACTTTAAACTCTTAACACTTACAAACTTTTGAATTCTACAGCCAACATTATAAATAATAAAATTTTGACTTTTTATAAACTTCAAATATAAATAATTATAAATTACAATTTTTTATGTAACAGTTATACATAAATTTCATAAGTTTCCATATTAAATTTAGATTTATTACTTGCGGCACCAATTCCTATATGAATAAACCAGGTTCAATTTTTGCCAAATTTCGTAAAATAATTCTGGAACACATTGTTAAATCTAAAGCTAGTTGGATAATTGATAATAATAGAAGGGCTTTGGATTTTCTGTCAAATAATTTTTTATAATATTAATTTTTTTGATTTCAAAGATCTTTTTACAAATAATCCTATTAACAAATTGAATGTTCTGTATTTTTATTATCAAGTTTACAGGGACTTATTGGGTATTAGTTTTGATAACTGGAACAATTTGGTCAGTATTATAATTATATTTATAACGGTGAAAATATTTTTATTCAAACCACTACTTCACCCTTCCTCCGAACCGGATGGGGGATTTTAAATTAAGAGGGGTTTTTCTGCGGAGCCACTAGGTCGTGAGAGAAATTGGAGGAGCATGTGAAAAGTGGAATGACCAGACATTGATGGATGCTTAATCACCTATTGAGCTGGGGATTGCCTGTGAAAAAGTCGAGCATTTAATCAGGGGTGACCGTACATCCGGTCAGCTTCTACCCTCATTATGGGGCTTTAAAATTTTCTCACGTTATTGGAGAATGGATCTAGTGTTTGTTAGGATTCCTAGCATTTAGATTTTTTGAAAAACTTAATGAAATTAATAATGCAGAAATTCAATCTATTGAGAACTATAGCCCTTATGAAATCATTAATTTCCACAGACCCAGGGCCGTGCTGCGTTTAAGCCCAACAACAAACTAATTTAGTTCAAAATAAAAATAATTATTTTTTATTTATTTATTTATTTATTTTTTTTGACACTTTTTCTTTTGTTTCAATTTCTTGCTCATTGCCCTTCATTGGGGTACTGAGTTGAATATATTATTTTGTTTGTAAATATTTGTGTATTCTTTGTTTGTTTATAATTTACGAAATAATAAATAATTAAAATAAAAAAATAAATAAATAAAATAAGTACTATACAGTTCTATGTGTTTATTGTATCTTGTTTTTTCAATTTACTATTTCTCTCTTGTAACTTTTGTTTTTATTTTGTTTGGAATTCTATAATTCATCATGCAGGAACAATTTATTTTATTGGGAACACTTATCTTAATATGAATCTACTGTCTATCTATGTTTTTGAAATAACTTCTTAGGAATAGAAGGGATATGGCCCTCTGGGCTAGAAACCTAACAATAGCTAGACCTAGACCTAGTGTTTGTTAGGTTCCTAGCCTAAAAGGCCATGTACCTTCTATTCATAAGAAATTTTTCTACACCTAACTTTAGTTGAGATTAACATAATGATTTTAAAACATAAGATTATTAAAACAAAAAATTTAAGAAAATATTTTGCAATTGGCATTTGAGGCAGAGATATAATATGAAGTTTATATGACCATGAGTGAGTTCAGAAATGAAAAAAAACCTTTTTATTTTTCTCATTCGCATCACCTAATAATACTAAACAGTGCAGTCTCACTAAACAGTGCAGTCAGTCTCTAAGGTGTTGTCGGTTGGAATAATGATCCCTAAACATTTATGCTTGTACTTATTGGAACATACATATCGAAATCCTAATTTGTTATTTTTGTATTTGATACCATTCATTGGGGCATAACATATAGGGCATTTAACGTCAGCAGTTTTGGTAGGAATTATGCCATAATATTCCAAAATTTCCAGTACCAAATCATCACTTTCCAATAACATTATAGAAAATACTGTGAAATTTTGAAGAAACGAATGCATTCTTACAAGAACGTAAAATTTCAGTTAGAAACAACAAATTATACAAGTTAATTGTAAGTGAAATAGTTAAGAAGCGCTCGAGAATTTATAAGAAACTCCCTCCTACGACGTCAGTAACTCCTCCTAACTTTAAACAACACGTCATTAACCCCTCCTCTTTGCTTGACGTCATCGTACAATCAATCAGCAATCTTGTTATGGTGCTAATGCACCATAACAAGATTGCTATCGCCCTGTTGGCATTATATTTGTCATGGAATTTGGCGTAGAATCGGAGCAGAACAAGTTACGGAAGTGTTCCCAAAAACTTTGCCTCAAACTTGATACTATGATGGCTAAATGGGTGCTGGTTTAAGATGATACTATGCACCAAATTTGGTACATATGCAACATTTCAGATATAACTGTCAAGTTGCTCAGGTTTTATATTACTTTGCAGTTTAATTAAAAAATTAAAAGAAATTATGCATACATTTTTTAAACTTTTGAATGTAATTTATAAATAATATAATTACATTTTAGCAGATAATAATTTACTTTCAAGTATTTATAAAGAAACCTATAACCACAAACAAAAGCCAATACTATTCTTTATATTATATACTATTAGTCTTCCTAAATTTCAAATTATAATGTTAAAATAATAATTTTTAGAATAATATACTATAATAAAAGTTAAAAAATAGAAAGAAAGAAAATATTATTACCTTTGGCCACTTAGAATGTAACTCTCTAGCTTTAATGGCATCTTGAAGGGCCCGTCCATATTTGCCCACTTTGATGTAGGCAGCTGAACGATTACTATACAACACATGATTACCAGGATCAAGAACAATTGCTTCAGAATATAGCTTAATAGCAGCAGAAAAATCTCCACTTTGACAAGCGACATTGGACTGACGTACTTTTTCTAAGAATAATGATTTATTTGTAGGTTCAGATTCAAAATTTACTTCAGCCTGCAAAAAATAAAAAGCATTTTTATTTGCATCAATATTAAGAATTTTCAACAACAAATTTTTAATTAATATTAGAAATTTTAAAAATTATTATCTTATAAACATATGCAGTATGTTAAAATGCTCACATGTTCCTTAAAAAAAAAAAAAAAAACTATTCCTAATTAACAAAATTTAATCCTTGTTAATCAACTAAAACTAAGTCAAGTGATTATTTTTGTTTTTATTCAGATAGATATAAAACTTGTTGATGATTTCACTACTTTTCATAACAGTGATTAATATATTACCAGAATTAATACTGTATTATCTCATTGACTATTTTCCCCAAAATTACAAACTGCAAATTTCAGATAATTTAAAATGCAAAAGAAAAATAGAATAGGTAAGATATACCTTCATTAAAACAAGTTGATAAAAACTTTATTTTTAAGTGTTAAATTGCAACATTTAAGACATATTATATTGTGAAAATGATCAATGGGATAATGCATCAATAGAAGATTCTATATTCAAACACATCAAGTCATAGTGCAGATCCAATACATAATGCTTCATTTACAAAAAGATAAAGAAATTAAAATTTGAAAGTTATAAATTGTGTATTATTAAGAATTAAAAAAAAGATAAGTATTTTTATTTTTAAGATATTTTTTAAAATATTACAAATAATGAAATAATTAATATTTAGTTGCTAAACCATTAGAATAAATATTTATCATAAAATTAAAAAAATTACAATGTTTTGTGATTATAAAAAGCCAAAGTATTAAAATATCAATGCAATTCAAAAGATAGATAAACATGCCAATTTGACAAACAATACACTTAATAAAAACTTTATTGTTAGAATTTTTAAATTGCATTTTTACTATCAAATTTTATTTAAGTGAAAATGTTTGCATAGTCAAAAATTTAGTTATGGCTGATTAAAAAAATAGTTCCACTAAATTAGATTGTATACATTTACACGTTTGTAAAAGGACTCCTGTTAATACATTGATATTTTTTTACTATCTACATCAGACTCAAATGTTTTAGCAAACCAAGAAGAATATATCAAGATAACATTTTCATAACGGATGTTACTTTAAAAAATTGCAAAGATAAAAGATATTGTTTGTTTTGCAATATAATTTTCAATTAGTTTTCTTTGTATAACTATTCCATTCATTCATTTTTAGCATTTATTACTCAAAATCTGATTTTTTCTTCATTAAACTAAATTTTTTTTTAAAGGTGTTAATGTCAAAATTTAATGATTTTTTCTTCAAATTTTGGTTTTAAATTTTACAGATAATTTAAGTTCATGTCTTGAATTTCCTTTTCAGGGATTTTTCTTAAAAACTAATACAATAATTTATTATTAAATCCTGATATTTATCCCTGACAACACTAATGACTGTTTCTTTATAAATAAGAGAACTCAGTTTGCTTTTGATATTCAGTTACACTAGCAAACTTATAACAGTTATAATTTATCTATATTGAAAATCTTTTCATATGGATTACACTGGTGGAAAATTATAGATTTCATTTCATTTATATCAATCATGAATGAGAAAGAAATTAGTAAATATTTAATGAATAGATAACTAAAGTATTATCGATTAATCTCTAGGCGGAAAAATTGCTTTCTTTTTTTTTCATAGAGCTGGTGCATCTTACTGCTCAACAAACAATAGTAATTTACAAGTTTTAATGCATAAATTTTATTTTAAATCTAAATAACAACTCACTTCTTCTAGATCTCTTTGATTTGTTGATTCCATGGATGGATTTGTTACAGTCAATGATGAAACGTTTCATTTCTTCCTTTTAAAAATGACAACAAATATCCAATAATATTTACTAATTTTAAAAACAAATTATATTACATAAATACTATGGTCAGCATCAGAAATTAATTTACAATAAACACAATAAAAGAGTTTCCCGTCGTAGAAACTCATTTCTGATCAACTAACAATACATAGAAAACAAAAGAAAAAAAGCGATTAATGGTCTTAAACACAGACGGCAAAGGAATGTCTGGAATGACACCACTCATTGAAGGAGCGATTCGGCAAATTTCGCCGAAAGTTCAGGGACAGTAAAAGCATCTTGGATTTATAAAGAATTTTAAAATGGTAGCTATGAAACAAACGGGATCTACGTTAGCAACTAAATTATAAATATGAAACTAAAAATAAGCACAAACGCTCTCCAACAATTATGATTATAGGTTTCTTCCAGCTACGGTTAGTGAAAGGTTAACTTTTTTTATCCGTTTGTCGTGCATTGATAAAAAAGATAAAAAATGAAAAATATTCCCCTGAAGCATTAATTTGAACTAATTATTTAAGCAAAGAGTTGTTCTTCAAAAGATTATAAAATTAATACCACAATGAAAATAAATGTAAGGCTTTAAAATAAAATACCTTTTATACAATAAACATCTTAAATATAACTTTCTGATTGATATAGCCTTATAAGAGTGTAATATAACGTTTGATTTCATTGCTCTTAACTGTTAACTGCGGTATCGAAAGTAAATAAAATAATGGCTTCAAAACTGAGTGATCGGTCTTGTTTGACGTATGAATTATAGTTTTCTTAAACAACTCCGTTTTCCTTCCTTAAATCATGTGCTTCTTTTATTAATGTTTAAAAGACAGATTTTTAAATTTATATCAATTAAATTTATTTTCAACTATATTCATGAATATGTAAATAAAATTTCTTCAATTCACAATTTAATGCATCCCTTTAATTATATATTTAAATTTGCTTAAGTACGTTTCTGTATGCTAACTTTTCTATTCAGTTTATTAAAAAAAAATGTTTTTGTTACTTCTACATTATGTTAATAATGTAAGATTATTTAAGTATTTCTTATATTCGTATTAAAAGATTCATGAACTAACATATTTTTAAATATGTTATAAGTTTTGTTTCCAATTTCTAAGACAATTTATTATTTTGAAAAACTAAAATAGTTTCTTTTCTATATTTGTGATCTTAATTAGCATAAATTTAAAAAAAATCTTAAATTAAATTTATAATATTATGGATCACTTTGTTGGAAAACTGCAAAGTATAATCTAGATTGTCATAACAATTGTTATATATCATACTTATCAATCATAAAATGGCATTTTTTTAAGAAAAATTTTAATTGGAGTTTCTTTTATTTAATAAAAATCAGGAAAATTTTTGTTTAGCATAGATCTAATATTTTCCCTTTTGTTAATAAAAGCCTATCCTAAATTTTCGTTATTTATATTGGATATTTTTAATTGAAAGCATATTATATTTATTTAGCTGCCAATTTTTGTTAACATTTGAAAGAACTGTTTATTACTGTTAACTTAGTTATTAATTTTTTTCCCAAGATTTGTCTTTCATTTATAAATACAAATAAAGAAAATGGAAATTTTCATCTATACTTGTGCTTAAAAATATTCTTCTCATTAATGTTGCAACTATACATTTAAAAGTTTTTTTAACTTTTACCTATTTTGTTTCATTTAGTGATTTTTATATTTCAAAATTGACTCTAAAATACTTATCTTATATTTTTATTTCATGAGCTGGGACTTTGCTTAATAAGATGTGATTAACACTTATAAATATTAAGCTTGAGTTTTTATTTTAAGATAAGAATACCTATATTGTCCATCAATAAAATAAAAAGATACTACTCAATGTTTTAATCCTTTTGGAGTGATTTTATTGGCAAGCAAAAGCATTGTCTAACTTTTGTAATAATAGATAATATTTTATTTAAAAGGTTGTAAAGGATTTAATGTGAATGGCAGAAATAGCATTTATAAACTCTAGAAAAATTCGAATAAACTTTAAAAAATAAATGAACTGGAACACCACCTAATATTTTTATTGGTAATAAATTTCTAAAGTGTTAGTAAACAACAAAATACTAAAATTATCAATTAGTTATAAAATTACTAGTAAAATTAAAAAAAGAACTTAAAATTTTTAGCCAGTGAAAACTTCAAGACAATCAAATTCAAATGGGTATGTGAAAAATTTAATGCAAACATAATTTTCAAAAGTTATATTAAATCTTCTAATACTTGATGTAATAATGTTTTATAATTAAATATTTTCATATTATTTAATTGAATATTTTTGATCATTCTGATGCAATTGGAAATCTTAAAACAAGAAATTGAAAAAAAAAAAAATTAACAAAAGATTGTAGTACAGCTGTATTAAAGATATTTTAGGATTATCTAGGGACCAACGATTAATTTTCTAAATATTTACCAAATATACTATAGTTACCTATATTATTGAGGAATCTATGTTTATCGTTAGATCTTTACTTTAAGGTTCCTCAGTGTCTTTTGGTTTTTATAAATAGCTACATTCACCATAAAACTTATATTCTTTGAAATTCCTGATCAGTTTAGCCATTATTCATTTGACATTACTGATTTCTGTGAGGGGTCTAAAAAAATATTCACAACTCAAGAAATGATTCCTTATCTAGGCTTGTACATTTTCACATAAAACTTGGGTAAATCCTAACTATATGCTTAAATTTCTTTCCAAAAGTTTTACTAATCAAGGAAACTTCAGGAAAAAGTCCTTCAATTCTTGTCTGCGATGTTAGATCTGCTGTTAAAAGTTTTCTTCCACTCATAATTTGTATTCCAATCCAAAAGTATAATTGACTCTCACAAGTAATTTTACAATTCATGTATTAAGGAGGATTGAATCATTCATGCATTATTGTTATGGATAATGTAAGCTATTTTACATATAAAAAAATCATCTTATATATACCAAAAAATCATCAATGTAGATTATTTTCTAAACAATAATATACTTCAGGATGCTAACAAAATCAGACTTGAGTTATTGAGCATTGCAATGAAGCATAAAGCAAAATATAAAATGTGCTTAATCAAATGACTTAATAAATTGGATATGAAAACTGGTGAGATTTCTATAATTTTAAGGATAAAGTTGAAGTTTATATCAGTTGATTTTCATTGTATTCTTCCATTATTCATTCTATGTAAAAACTAAACAAAAGATTGTAAATGTTTTTTTTTTTCTATCTTATGATTGTTTTTTCTTTTATGAAACCCTGGTGCTAAGATTATTTCTGAGCTTAAGAGCCCACTTACAATTTATGTTATATTTAGTATATTTTCTTATTGCATTTGATATATCATCTAAAAGTAATGATTATGAAAATGTGTATGTATTGATACTTTTTCATTAAATGTATGCTACTTGGCATATTTTTTATTTGGCTTATTTTGTCAATACCTGGTATTGCAAATTTTGCTTGTTTTTATAAATTTCACTGGGGCAACCAATTTTTATTTAATCATAATTTCATTTTTTAAAAATTGTTTTATTTTTATACTGATGGATTTCAAAATTTGGGATGTATCTAGAGATGAGACTATGATTTCATTCATAAAAAAAAAGAGGCATTATCAAAAATGAATGTGTTAAATTAATCATTTCACAAATTGGCTTCCTAGCATTAGTTTTCTAGGTCATGCATTACATTCACCACTGCCATGTGATTTATTTATTTTGTCAGAAATTAAAATCTTTTGTGTGAGGCTTGGTAAGTGTAACTTGAAATACATCATAATAGCACAGTTGACTGGTGACTGGCATTTGAGCCAATTAATTGTTATCATTTCTTAACCTAAAACCAGTAAATGTAATAAAATTCTAGAAATTGATGAAATACAGAAAATATATTTTTTTAATATAATTATGTGTTATTATTTGAACATTTTTTTCTAAAAAAATTCATTGAGGAAAATCAAGAATACTTTTTATGCAAGTATTTAAATATTATTTTTGTTTTAATCTGATTATTCATTATTTATATTTTC
This sequence comes from Latrodectus geometricus, assembly GCA_026290005.1. NCBI lineage: Eukaryota > Metazoa > Arthropoda > Arachnida > Araneae > Theridiidae > Latrodectus > Latrodectus geometricus. The sequence continues at coordinate 129,417 of JAPDSC010103205.1, forward strand.
ATTAATTATTTAATTTAAAAGTTCTATGAAAAATATCAAAATAAAATCCATTTATATATATATATATAAAGGAAATAAGAATTTTTAAATGATGTGATCAATCATAGATGTCATTAATTTTTTTTATCTATTTAAATGATTTTTGAAAAATTGAGCTATTTTTAAAAAAAAAAAGTTAAATTTATTAAAAAAAAGTAGATTATAAATTTTGCAATTAAATCGTACCTTTTTCAGTGCTGTACTTTTGAATCTAACATAAATATGATTTTACCGTTTACTAAGTGGAAACACATTTTAAAATGTAAGTGTTCATAGGAAAAGATTTAAAAGAGTAACATAATTATTTATTGTTACTATTGAAAGATTATTTTATTCTCTTTCTTAATTCAATCGGCAGTTAAAAATAACTTGGTCACAAAAAAATAACAGCTTGTGGGAAAAAATAAATGGAAAAAACAGCTTAAATATGAGGAATTGGGATTTTATTAATACTATGCCAATAAGTGAACCTTCATATTGATCCTTTTGTTTTATTAGATTTAATACTATAAAGTCAATTTAATAATTTATTAGCTTTTTAAGTAATTAAATAGTATGTTAATAACATGTTACAATGAATAAAAAAATATTTCCTTCACAATATTTAATTAACCTAAGTTTTTAAAAGTTAAATCTTATTTAAATTTCCAAAATCTTTTTAATTAGATTTTTTAAACCAAGATATTTTTACATAATTGAAAAAACAATGTATATTTATTTGATAAACCTTTAATAATATCAAAATATATAATTAATTGATATGTAATTTAATTTTAATAGAAACTATGATTTAAAAAATATAACTTTCAGATTTAATTTATTATCATTATATAATATTCATTATATTTGCCAAATGTACATATGCCAAATTTTAAAAAAAAGTTGTACTATTTACATATTAAAATGAAATATGTAATATATATTTTAGTAGAATTAAAATTTATATAAATTCATGTGTCTAATATTCCAAAGTTTGTTATTTTGTATACTATATATGATTTACAAAATTAATTTGTGTGGTCAACCTTTCAAAACTCAGTATCATAGTGATAGCATTTTGCACTCCTAAAGCATAGGTATGAGGTTTTGTCCTCAGTTTGAGCAAGGGTGACTCAGTCTCTTATCTCACCAGTCAATTGATAAAACAGCACCAAGCATGCTTGAAAACTAAACACTGAAAGTTTCATTTATGCTGACTATCAAAGCAAGACACATTTTGCATCCCACGGTCCTCTGTCAGGAAAACAGATAGGGACAATGTAGGCTTTGGGCCCCATAAGATTGTCATGCCCCTAAGTTTAGTTTTGGTCAATTTCTTCGTTTTGAATAAATTTATATTCATTTAATTCATTACTCAATGTTCACTATTATATGTCTCATATATGATTAATAATTTGCATTATTTTTGAGGTGCATTTGATAAATAAAAATAACTGTACTTTACCAAATTTTTATTTATCGCTACTTTGAAGGAAGAAATAGCTTAAAGTTTAATAATGAAAGCTATTGGGATTTCAGTGTTACTTAAAATTATACCATATGTTTTATTCAATGTATAAAATTAATGATACATTTTTAAATGTATTGCTAAAATAGATTTTCATTTTTAGGTAAGCAATTCTCATCAGTTCAGCTTTTGCAATTACGATTAGTGTAGAAATGTGCTATGGCAAGTTCTTCTAATGTATCTATTGATGGGAGTGATGGAGATACTACATACAGTAGTATAAACCATGAACAAAATGGATTTAATTCTTCTGAAACGGCTGACTCTGAAACAATTGATCGATTTGGCTTCATTGGAAATAAAAGCTCTAATTAGTAAGTGATTGTTATCTATTAGAATAATTATGGTAATGAATATATTATCTTTCAAGGTTAGAATAATATATGAAGCTACTGTTTCTTTAAATCTACTAAAGACTTAAAAAAATCTTTTATTCTGCCCTTTCATTTTTACTTTGTAATCTTTTCCCATGTTTTTGCCATAATAATATCACCTGATTCAAGTAGATGCCAAAACATTTATCATCAAAATTATTTGTTAATAATTTTGAGCCTAATCTTCCTTTCATAGTACTACAGACCTGATAGGCATTGATTTGCTGAACAATGTTCTAACTTTCTTGTTTTGATCTTTCTATTTCTATCTCTTGATGGTTGCGTAGTTCTTTCAACATTTTCATTATTTTTATTTTTAAAAACTCATTTTTTAAGACTTTGAATGATAACAATAAAATTCCTTTGCAAGAACTAATTCTTTGATTTTATTGACAATGACTTGTTAGTTGTTTACTCAAACTATCACTCCATGTAAACTTAAATACATATCAAGCATTTATTTCTTCAATGAAGCTGCAGGACCATTACTAATGTCTATAGCTAGACAAAACAACTTCACTCATGTTAAATTTAATTATAGAAATGCTTAAAGCATTTTTTCATGATCATTTAATTCAGTAGGTTTCCGATCACTGAGGTTTCTCTGTTAGATTCTTTTGTTGAATTATTTCTAAGATCCAGATTTTATCTCGATCTTAGAAATATCTAAGATCCAGATCTGCAGAGAAATTTTGCAAATAACATTTAAATTCATAATGATACTTTAAATATTTGTTTTATGAAATGATAAGTAAGAAGTTTAATGCGAATTATGCTTTTCAAAAATAAAATTATCATAGGATTAAGTAGTAGAACCTCATTAATAAAAACTAATTGGGGATCTAGGTTGTCTGAGTTAATAGAACAGATTAAACAAAATTTGTGCATTATGCTAAGGTACATAAACTACTGTGCATATTAAAATGTATTTTGAATTCAATATAATGAAATGTAAAACTGCATTAGAAAAAATTAAGTATGGTAGATACATACATTATGTTTAATTCACAATAAATATCAGATGAAAAACTACTTTGAACATGATAGTCTGGTCTCATCTTCACTAACCACACTTGACACGTTCACTGTTTGGAAGAAACTACTGATCTTTTGTCTTACTTTAGCTGTCATTTCTTGAACAAGTATGTGACAGAGATATTACAAATGTTTGTTGTATCCAAATACAGCTTCATTGCTGTTACTTTCAATGTATTTTATCACATTTATAAGTCTTCTGTTTTGTTGTTATCTTCATTTTCTTCAAGTAGACAAAAAATGAGAAGTGAATCTGCTGACCAAAGAATGAAAGAGAAAATATACAGCTTGTCTCATCCAAAGTCAACATATCAGCTGCAACAAAAATACATTATTGCTCTTTCATGCTTTTTGTGTATAGAGTAAGTACATACATATGTGCATCTAAATGGCTGTCTGGACTAAGAAAAGTCCAGTTTAATAAAATCCTGATTAAGGAGGATTTACTGTAATTTTTGAGTTCTCCAATGTTGTTTTACTTCATAAATAAAGTTATAATGGCCTAACAATGTTAAAAATTGTTTTCTACATTTAAACAAGGTTTCCTTCCTCAGTGACGCATCAGCCCAGGGTGGCATGGTGTTCTGCAGAGCATATTTCCAGACTGCCCTCTTCTTTGACTAACACTTCTAATTTTTTATATTCAAAATCTTTCCTACATTTCAAGACAGTCAATCCACCAGATCCTCAGTCTTTCCCTTTCTCAGGCTCCAGTTGGTTTAGCACCAAAGATATTTTTGCTGGCTCGATCATCCTCTACCCTGATCAATTGTTCTGCCCATTTCAATGTTTGAATTGAAAAATTTTTATTATGTCTGGCACAAAGAGCAAAAAAACAAATTCAGAATTTTATCAACTATATAGATAGTTTATAAAAATCTGAGTTTGTTTTTCTGCTCCATGTATCATTGTATCTTATTCCTTCCAAAATACTTTGTAGTATCTTTCTTTCAAAAACTTCTAGGATTTCTTTATCACTTTTGGCCATCACCCACATTTCAGCAGGCTATGAGCCTTATTGAAGTTCTATAAAGCAGTAGTTTTGTTTTACTGCTAATCAGATTAGATTTTAAATATCTGTGTATTCCATAGGAACATTTGTTACCAGCTGTAACTCTCATATATCATATCTCTTTCATTATGTCATTCACAGTATTCAATTCAGAGTCCAAATATATGAAACTGCTAATAAAATTTTGTAGTCTCCTATGTCAAGAAATGCATCATCTAAACTGCTAGCCATCATGTAATTGGTTTTAATTTGGTTAATTGTATTCACTTTCCAAGAGAAAGAAAACTTGTTTATAAACTCCTAGCATATTAAACAAAATTTTAATAATTGCATTTCAGAGTTAGAATCAAGAGTTGTTCAATTTAAGGGTAATAAGAAAATCCAACAGATACTCTTTTAAATTGAGCATCTTATATATATTCTCTAATAGGAACAATAATAGCAAAAATGTCTACAAACATATTAACTTTTATTTTTTTATTGTGTTAGTGAAATTTAGCAAAATTACCATTTTTTGATTGAAAATAGAGTACATACATATAATATGGTCAATTACTTTCTTGAAGAAAAACATTTTGTCAATTATTGCTTGTTAACAACTCCTTCATGTTATATATTTTTCGGTTTTAAATTTGAGATTAAAAATACTGTTTGGTGCCATTTCCAAATTTTGTTCCTAACACAACACAGTTATTTCGCCAACCCATATTATGTCACAGCACAAAATCCCGTTTTCACTGAATTACACTCAATCTCAAATTTTGAATATTGCTATCTTGTGCTATTTTCGATTTCAAATATAGAAATTTTGAATATTTCATTGTATTTATTTGAAGTCGAATCTTTAGTTTTGTACAAAAATATTACAAAATTAAAGACTGGGAACTTAATTTCACATATAAAGATTAGATGTCACAAAACAAACATAAAATAATTCTGAAAATTAGTGCTACTATTTGTATTTAGTCAAGAAACCAAATGCTTTACTAAATTTTTTAGTTATTTTCTATTAATTTATCAAAAGAATATATACTTTAAAAATGCACATAACAATACTAAACAAGTATTAACAACTGCACTATAAATCTAAATCAACAACTTAAATAACATACATTTTTATGAAAATTCAGGTTTTTAACTAACCAGGCAGAGAGTGGCACTCAACTTAAAAAACATTTATTGTAGTTGTAAAAAACATCGTCAACAGTCTAGCATGAGAGAATAACTGGGCAGCTAAACTAAATCAATGTGGATTACATACATTTTTATGAAAATTAATTTTCAAATTAATCAGACATGTTATTCTAGTTTTAATTAAACGAACAATGTAATTCAACAAAAAATTTATAAATATAACTCAAATACACTACTGGCCATTAAAATTGCTACACCAAGAAGGCGACATGCTACAGACTTGAAATTTATACGAAAGGAAGAAGGTGCTGTGATATGCAAATGATTGGCTTTTCAGCGCATTCAGACAAAGCAGGTGCCAGTAGTGACACCTACATTGTGTTTAAATGTCGAAATTGTTCAGCCGGTTCCTCATACACAAATTGCATTTGAACGTTGTTGCCTGGTGAAAAGTTGTTGTGATGCTTCGTGTAAGAAAGAGAAATGCGTACCAGCTCATTTCTGACTTTGATAAAGGTCGAATTGTAGTGTACCGGGATTGCGGTTTATCTTATCGCAGTATTGCTGTTCGCGTTGGTCGAGATCCAATGACTGTTAGTAGAATATGGAATCGATGGGTTCAGGACGGTAATACGGAACGCCATGCGGGATCTCAACGGCCACCTATCACTAGCAGCCGAGAAGACAGGTATATTATCCGCATGGCCGTAGTGGATCGTGCAACCACGTCGTGAGCCGTGAGTCAAGAAACGGGATCGTTGGGAAGACAACAAGTTTGTGCACGAAAAGTTCGACGACGTTTGCAGCAGCATGGACTCTCAGTTCAGAGACCATGGCTGCGGCTTCCCTTGAAGCTGCGTCATAGACAAGAGCGCCTTCAATGTTGTGACTACAAGGGTTACAAAAACTACAAGGGTTACTAAGATTACAAACAAGCTTTGTGTGCTGGTTTATATCAAGTAACTTCATAAAATCACAAGTAATTCTGGTACAGTAATCTACATGTTTGGCTCATTGGGCATGGCACTCATATTGCCTCTTAGGATTTACCCTATTCTCCAAATTATCTGTGTTGTTATGTAATTTTTTCAATTCTACTAAAAACACAGAACTCTAATGCGAATTGTATTTTTTTGAATTAATAGTATTGAATGAAGTTTGCAGCTATTAAGTACTAATTGAGTCTAAATTAGCAATTATTTTCAATGCTTTGTGAGTGAATGTATGTCAGAAATTTATATCTGGAATTATTTTGACATAAATTATGTGTTAAAAGATTGATGTTTTATATTGAATCATTATTAATTTTTATTTCAATTTATGTTAAAATTATACACATTTTGTGCTCAGTCCTATTATGTTAATCTATTCTCTTAACAGAGATCTTATTTAAAAATGTTCTATATCATTTCTTTAAAATTTTCCCCTTAAAAAAAGAAAAAGAAAATTGCACAAGAAATCTATTTATGGGATCATTTAGCAAAATGTGGTCTGTGTTTTATCTCAGAAAAAATTAGAATTTTTCAGGCAGCTAAATTTCATAAGTGTTAATTTTTGTCTGTTATATGTGCTAAATTCAGCTGAGATTTGACTATTTATTGGTTATCCTAATTTAGCAGTTTTTGTTAAAATCCTTGCTGCAATACATAATCAATTTTTATATTTTCAAAGCATTTTTTTTAATTGGTTTATGCTACTTTTAATTATCTTTAATTCTAATTTGAATTAATTTTCTCATTCAAAAGAATTTTTTATATTTGTTTTTTCTCTTTTATTTTACAAATAACTGTTATTTTGAAAATCATTATTCAAACATATAATTAATTAGGAAATCTGTGTTTCTAATTGATATTTTAAATTAACTCATAGTAATTAAACAATTTATAATTATTTGTAATAATTAATATGTATACAATTTATTTTTTAAAAATTTTTAATTTCCTGATATTACAAACTATTTCCTGCTTCAAAAATTAAAAAAATATTCTGAAGTTTATTCTAACATTTCTTAGTGAAATAAATTTTTATTCTGCTCTTATAAAATAATGTACTTATAAATTATAAATTACATCATTAATGTGATACAGTAACAATAAATAGTAATAAATATAAATACTCGTGTGCTTTTATTTGTTTGAATAAAGTCACATTTATTTGATTTATACTTCATTTATAATATGTTGCAACTTTTAGCATTTATAATTGTATAATTAAATTGGAAATTGCACCAAACCACCAAAATTATAGATTTTTGTCCAGAATTTTTACTTTATGAAAGTAAATAATGACTATGTTAGCATAATAATATTATTGAATATTTTAATACATTTGTGTTTCACAAGCCAAATTTTTTGGCATGCATTCTGAAAAATAATGCAACCTGGGTTAAATTTGTTTTTTATAAAGCATATAAAAAGTATGATTTTTTAAATTGATTTATTAAAATATTTTATCTGTAATATTTTTATAATTAAAAAAGTTTTTTTTATTAAATTATAGTGCTACTATTACTATAATTTCTTGACCCTAAGAAAACATGTTAATTAAAGGTATTTATTTTTTCTTTTACAGCTCAACCGCTATACCAGTAGATGTTTTAAGACATAGAGAATTAAAATGGCTGGAAATGTTAGAAAATTGGGACCTTTTCATGACTAAAAAATATAAAAAAGTAATTTTATATTTTGTTTATTTAAAATTTGCTAATGTAGCATTCATTTATCTTTCTCTACATCATGTCTGGCTAACTTTTTTAAATTTATTATTCAACTATTAATATTTATTGTATACATTTGCTAATCATATATCAAAGGTTAAATAACAATATAAATTATAAAAAATATACAAGATATTTAAAATCTTATATCTGATGGAATATTAAATTAATACAAATATTAAATTGGTTTTAAAGCCCATCAACATTTATTTTATGACTGTAAAATTTCTAATTATAAAAATGTTTAAATCAGTTTCGCTCTGGAAAAACTTGTGTCATGAATTATCAGTTGAAAGAAATGTTGAGGAAACATTTTCATTAAACTTTATATGACTTAATTGATAACTATGAAAAAACAAAAGTTTCCCAAAGAAAATTAAAATCACTTTATCTTGGACTTAATGGGACTGAAGTAGTCAGACCAACATGACTATAATAATCTGAAATTTTTTAAAGTAAAGAAGACAGTAAATTGCATTTTAATATTGCATGGTGGACAGCTTAACAAGGTAATCAATATCCCCATGTAAATTGCCTTCCAGGAGGACTTTTCCTAAATGGTGGGCTGTATTTATTTATTGCAAAAAAAGAAATTTGGAAAACTTCCAAATACCCATCTCAACATGTGCATGCAGGAGGCAAAGGCACAGTATCTATCTCCCGTTGTTCAACACTAGCAAGGATCAAATCTTGGACCACATGCTCTGAAGAATACTGCCCTAACACTAGCCCTCAGTGAGCCCAAAAATTTATTGTAATATGTGTAATCTGAAAATATACCAATCATTATATGTTAATTCTTTGAAAGATATTTTTTTTCTTTTTCCATTTTAGAAAAAGGAAAATATTGTATTACTTTCTAAGAAAGAAATCATATTGAAAAAATGTTTAGTATTCATCTTCCCTTTTAATGTATTCCAATACATTAAAAGGGAACAATAGAACTCTGCATTAATCCAACTTAAATTTCTCAAAATATTAAAATGGTTTTATGATATTTGTTTGTTATGACTATCAATATTATTTATCTAATATTTCTTTTTTAGAAATAAAATAGTTTATTTAAAACTAATCTGTGCAGTTCCTCAATTTTAAATTACTGTGTATGTGTACATATCTTTGTTTAATAAGTTGCAATTTCATACAGGCTATGTATTTTTAATAATATTTGAATTCCAAGCAGCATAAAAAATTTGACCCCAAATTTTTCTTCATATTTTAATACTCAAGATTATTTCTAATTTTTACAAAAAAAAATTTTTTTTTTTAAATTCTAGGTGCGAGAACGTTGTCGTAAAGGAATACCTCCTGCTTTAAGAGCTAGGGCCTGGCAATATCTTTGTGGTGCAAAATTTTTGTTATCACATTATCGACATAAATTTACTGTGAGTTAATTTACATGTTTTCTACTTTTTTAAATGAGTAAAAAGCTAAAAAAAATATTTTAAAAATAAGGTGAATATAATTAGTGCTTTTATAACCATAAACATTTGTTTCCCTAATACACAATGCTTACACATTTTTGAAGCTATCATGATTTTATTTTTTGAATATATATATATATATATATATATATATATATATATATATATATATACTGCTCAAAACAATTAAAGGATATTGTAAGTTTTATATAAAATTAAGATATAAATGAATTTTTTTTTTTTTTTTTTTTTTTTGCTGAAAATGAAAGTAAAGAATCACAAATGCAAATTTTTCTGATATTCATACTGTGGAGTATGCTAATTTTGAGTTTGGTATCTAAAACATCGCTTCAAGGGCAGTGAATGAAATTTGACTTTCAACTGAATAAAAGACAATGAAGACAAGGATGATCGGCATTCAGTACCTGTTTTGTTTCAATTAGTACGATGTCTCAGTGAAGTCATTTAACCAATTCAGAAGCTTGGAGAATTGTTGGTAGGATCAGAAGAGGGCCAAACTCAAGCGGAAGTGGCTCAAGCCATTGGAGTGTCACAAAGTGTGATTTCCAGGATCTGGAATTGTTTCTTGGAGACTTTAAGTGCAGGTCGTAGATGGGCAACAACACCCAATTTAGAACGTTATTTAGTGTTAAAGGCTCGGAGAAACCAAAATATGAACACTACTCTTCTCCAACAACACCTTTGCTCGGCTACTGACACCATGATTTCAACTCAGACTGTCCGAAACCAGCTTCATGACTTAGGTTTGTATGCTCGCCGACCAATAGTTTGTGTTAAACTAACATCAAGGCATCATCTCAACTGCCGGCAGTGGGCAACAGAGCATGTGAACTGGGGAAGAAATGAATGGAGCAATGTTCTTTTTTCTAACAAGTCCCATTTTTCTATACATCTTGATATTAGGCGTATTTTCATCTGGAGGGACTGTGGCAATAGGAATAATCCTGCGTTCGTGCATGAAAGTGTCAGATTTGGCGGTGGGAGAGTGTTGGTGTATGGTGGCATCTCCATTGACGGGTGCACAGACCTCAATATCATTCGAGATGGACCTCTGGCTGGTCCCCGATATAGGAATGAAATCTGCAGGCCAAGTTGTGCTAAATTGGTGGAAGATTTCCTTTTCAGGGTAGGAATTGTACGAATGGATTGGCCAGCATGTTCTCCAGACATGAATCCAATAGAGTATTTTTGGATGCTCTAAGATGACAAGTGCTGGCCACTAAACACCCCCCCCCCCAAACTCACCTAGAACTGAAAAGAGTTTTTCTGGAAGAGTGGGACAGAATACCCCAACACGTGATTAATAGCCTCATTGACTCAATGCCTCAAAGGTGTTCAACGCTGCTGGCTGTCCGTGGAAACCATTCCCTCTACTTAAAATGATTTTCTTTCAAGAAAATACCTTTTCGTTTTCTTTTTTTCTCATATGCACAAAATGTGTTTTTTCCTTTTATACACAAATGCACAATAAGATGCATTTTTTCCTGCCAAACATGAGTAATTTACTCTCATATAACCTACTATGTCTTTCGATCACATATCAATCAGCTAAAAAGTTTCCTAACCACAAAATCCACCTAAAACCGCAATATCCTTTAATTGTTTTGAGCAGTGTATATATCTCTGTGTGTGTGTTTGTAAAATTTTTTCTATCTTTTTGTTTTATTAACAGCATATGCAAATAGTCAAAATAATTTTGACATATTATAAGGTTTTAAGTCTCTTGTATAATTACTTTTCAAACATTTTACATTTGTTAAATATTTTATTAAAAATAGATTACTTGATTCAGAAGCTGCATTTATATTCTCAATTCTGAAATTCAAAAAGATCAAATTCTTTTTTAAAAAAATTGTCATCTGTAAGTTCTGCAAAATTGAAAATTTAAATGATTTGAAAATCATGAAATTCTTTTCTTTAAAAAAAGTAATCAAGCTTTTTTTACGCCTTTTACTCTTGCTTTTCATTGTTCCAAATTTTTCTTTAAATATTTTTTATTTAATTTTATATCATTAAATCTCAGTTTTTTTATAAGTTCTAACTAAAACTGTAGGAAAACGTTTTAAAGTGATCCTTAAGAGAATCTTAACTTTGTTTTGATCATCGCAATTGTGAGTGCTAAAATTTTTTTTTAAAAAATTGTATTTTAAAGAATATCTTAAAATATGATGTCTCAATATTTACACATAACTCAATATTTACACATATAGTCTTGTTTGACTAAATAATATGGACTATTTCTTATATATATATTCATTGCAGGTATTTGTTTGTTTGTATACTTCAGGCTATAATTTATGATATGCTATTGAAATGTTTAAGAAAATTATCTTACATCCATGAAAAATAAATGAATTTTTAATTTTGCATTATTTCAGAAAATTATACATTTAATTTTCTTCTTCTTCTTCTCTCTCTCTTACACTTTTTTTGTTTGTGACTTACTAATTTTCTTGTTTTAAATGATGCCATACAATAATTTTAAAATATGATTTCATCATATTAAGTCCTTACATTTTATACTTCTATCTCAGCTTTGACTTAGTTCATTTACATCTTGATTTTTATCAATTCATAAGAAAATACATATTAGATATATGACAAATTATCATTAATGTTAATTTATCTGTCTATCTAGATGTGGAAACCTCAATTTTTTTTATTTGCTTAGTACTCCTTTTATTCTAAGTGTTATGAAAGAAATACATGAGAAATACCCAATTTTTTACATACGTTAGTGTTATAACTGTTCTGATTTCATCAAAACCTAATCTGTTATTAACCTGATAGCCTCAGTTTAGTAATTCATTGTAATTGTTTATTTCTATATACTGAAAAAAGTTTTTTGGTTTGAACAAATTAAATTACATAAACTTTCATCTGAGTACCGCTGTAATATTGCAATGTTTCTATATTTCATATAAAAAAATTTTTGACTGACTTTCATGTGATACTTGATCAACAATAGTTCATAAAAGATATGTGAAAATAAAATATTAAAAAATTCTCTTTTATAATTAAAGTTTAATATGCATTGCTGGCCACCCAAATTGCAACACTAAGAAAGACATAAGATTACAACATAATTTATTTTGAAGATAATATGTTGACCAAGTATCAAATAATTAAATTTATAGACTTCTGGGAAGTGTAGTTTCTACCAAAATCAGTAGCCATTGTTGGAAATCAATGCTACCACACACCTTGGCATTGATTCAAAGAAACTTTGGATATATTCTTGGGGTACAGCAAACCAAGCAGTTTCCACACATTGCCAAAGATGATCTGGTGTTGCAGCTGAGAATATAATCTAGGTAAATTGTTGAATAACCATGGACCACATGTTTTCTATCGGTGGAAGATATGGAGAATGAGCCTGCCTGGAAGCAATTTAAACTGGGGATTGACAAAGAACCCTTGGACAATGTGTACCACGTATGGTCGCTCATTATCCTGTTGAAATATGGCTATGTTCAAGCCCTGAAAGTAAGGAAGGACAACTGGCTCCAACACCTTGGAGATGTAGCATTGGCTGTTTAAAACACTATCATTGCATACTAGTTGGTTGGGTTTTGTGGCGCAAGGTCCAAAAAGGACAAGCTGCCAATGCATACTAGAGGAGTGCAAAAGTGATATCTAATTTTGCCTAATACCATAAAACCCGGTGCAGGACCAGTGTGGTGGTGCATAACCCAGCTGCTCAGCACCCTCTCTCCATGGTGTCTCCAGACTCAAATACGACCATGGTACCATTGTGGTGATGCAGACAGAAGCATGACTCATCAATAAAGACAATTTCATTCCATTCTGCTAACCACATCCTTCTTTTGTCACACCATTGGCGGCGAAAACATTTATTGCAGCACTTCAAGGGTAAATGAAGCTATGGTTGTCTTGCAGGCAGATCGCTCTGCTGTAAACAGCATTGAATGGTACATGCAGACACTAGATGATGTCTAACAGACTGAATGTGCTCTGTTATGGCTAGTGATGTGGCTGAATGATGCGTCACTGCTGTGTGCACAATTTGCCGGCCATTATGTGAAGTAGTGCACAGGGTTGGATATGATCAAACACGCCGGTCCATCGTACCCTCCTGCATCCAACGATCGCATATGAGTATTATAGTTGTTTGTTTTCGTCCAACATGCCTACCGATTCTCCTGAAAGATAACCCACAATCTAGGTATGCCACTATTCTTCCTCTGTCAAACTCAGGTACTTAATCAAAAAATGATTGCTGTTTTCTATGATGCATAAATTATAATTTTTTTTAAAAAAAACCACAGGAGAAACACAGTTGTTGAACTTGAAATCTTTAAAATCTCCAAGCCTTAAATAGTGCCATAGGCACTCGTGATGTTCGTCTCACTGAAATTCTAATCATTTGCATACCTCACCTCCACTAATGCAATAAATTTCTCGTTATTGGCGTGTTTCCTTCAGGGTGTTGCATTTACAGTGGCCAGCATTGTGCATACATATTAAAACAGAAAGTTATGAAATTATATATGATAGTTCACCCCTTAAATATTTTCTGTGTCATTACCAATTTTTTGGTCAGTCTTTACCACATCTGTGGGCAGATATCATGTTACCAATACCCACCATTAGCCTAATTGCCAAAGAGTTATAAAAATAAGCAGAACTACAAATAATAAATTTTAATATTGTTAGAGAAACGCTAGCTATTGTTTTAAATACCAATAAAGTATTTCGTTCTATTAATCGAATTTTTAATAAATATGAAACTAATAATACGATAATAATTAGACTAAAATTAGCAAGCTTAATTTATTGATATTAAACATGAAATAATTACATAACATAACTTAAGTTTAAAATTTGAGAATAGATAAAATATAAAGATATTTCAATTAAATAATTCATTGTCATTACTAACAAAAATAAGTAAACTACAATACCAAGAACATTAAGCATTTTAACCAAAACTATCAGACAGCAGAGTTTGAGTTTCCGAATCTGGTGCTTTTAAGTACCTTGGATAACCCCCTTTGACAAACTGGCTGGCGTATACAGTAAGTTAATTACTCGATTTTAAATATAGAAGTGCCACATCGGCAAAATAAAATTTTAAGTGTATTAGTAATAAAGAACGGTATAGTAGTACGCCTATAAGACAGCAGAAAAAATTAATTCGAAGAAAATAACGCACAAGTATTTTAAATGAGTGATAAATATGGTGATAAGAAGAATTATCTAGAACAGTACTAAACTAAAAACTTGAAAGCACTTAATAAATAAGTTTGAATTTGTACTGGGGTAACAATGCCCCCATCCCCTCTTATAACCACCAACTCCAGATTTACTAGAAATTAATAACTCTGGTATCTGATAACAAAATAATTCTAATGAAGATAACATATCTAAATTTTATTGTTTAACATTATCAACATGTGCAACATATTAATTACACCCTTAGATCAAATAAACGTATCACACAAACATCTGTTAATTCATTAAGTTAACAAACTTAATACAATATCCACATTTCCTTTGAAAAAGTACCATACAATATCCATATTTCCCTTTAATAAAAAATGGTGTAGTATACTAGTAAGGCATAGCAGAGAAAATAACACACAAATATTTTAAATGAATGGTAAATATTCTGATAAGAAAAATTGTATACAATAATACTGAACTAAAAATTTAAAAGCCCTGAATGCATAAATTTAAGTTTGTACTAATGTAAAAATTTTTTTTATAGTAAAAAAAATTTCTTTTTAATATCTGTTTGATGGAATAATAATTTCAATGTTTAAAATTAATAAATGATTAAATGCTTGTTATTTTAAAATGTAACTATTAAAATAAGTTTTAATTTGTAATAGTTTAAAAAAAAGATTTGAAAATTCAACAATTTTTCTTAAGGGATATTTAACATTTTCACTACTTACTTAACCAAATCAAATATAATAATTGGAATATAAGTTAGCCATCTGTAATTGTAAGAATGAAATATAAAAGCTAGTAATGAAAATATTAATAAAGCCAAATAGTCAGTGATCAATGGCTAAAAGTGTTGAATTCTGTGTAATTGGGTATTTTAGTCTTAATAAGAGAAATTAATATTCTCAAATGCTAAAAATAAACAATTCTAGAAAATCCTTATAAAATATTTGTATGAAATGCCTGATAGTGACCAAACATTTGTTTTAATTAAATTCTTCCAATTAATGTCAATAATTACTGTAATATTCATAAAATTTTTTGCCAATTAAGCTAACAATATTTTCTTAAAGCTATTTTGCCTAGTTATTTATCCCATAAGAATTTCATTTCTCTCAAATAAAGTAATTTCTTTGTATATGTTACTTAATTGAATGTATTGATTTATTACAATTGTAAACTAAGGATTAATAATTTTATAAATTTTAACATCTATAAAAAATAATCCTTAAAAATCATTTTGGTATGTACAGCTTTTTTAATATAAATAATTAAAGAAATTTGATGTTTTTGCTTTTTGTAGAAATCTGTTATTTATGATTATTTAAAAAAAATGTAACTTCCAAATATTTTATATGTTCATTAATGTGAAAGCTACACATTAATTATGTTATTCAGAGAGTAAAATTTTAACTGCAACTATATATTCAGTAAGTTGTATCCATAAGATATGTGGAAATATTTCTTATATTAATTTATATACGTCATCAACCAAAAGGATACTTTGGCATTTTTGTTAACTTCTTATTTTAAAAAAGAAAATTCTTTTTGAAATTACATGTACATTTATAATTTTTTTTAATGTTAGTGATATTTAAATGATTTTTTTTTTTTTTTTTTTTATTTTTTTATCTTTCTTTCAAACCAGTCTTTATTTTTTCAGTTATCAGAAATTTAAAAGATTTATATGCAATAATTATTTCAAGGCTAATAATAAATAGAAATATGTGAATAAAAAATAAGATTATTTTTTGTAGGAGCTAGACAGTGCAGAAGGTGATCCACGTTGTGTAGAAGATATTAAAAAGGATCTGCATCGTCAATTTCCATCTCATGAAATATTTGTAAAATCTCAAGGTCATGGGTAAGCACTTAAATTTATAAATTACTTATTCCTTAGAAATGTACCTAAAAAATTTCATATGCAAACAATTATTATTTAATGACTCAGAAAATCAATATAATTAAAATAATGCTGAAAGTAAAATGTGTGTTAGGTCTTTATTATAATAATGAAAACTACTATTGTGTTATGGATTGCTTCAATTACTTATGCTCTTTTACAATAGATGCTTATTTTCATAAACTACTTTTAAGTTTTAAATCTTCATTTATTTATAATTTTCATTCATTTATGAAAATAAATGCAGAAAAATGTTTTCATTATTAATTTTATTTGAGTTTTATATTATTTAAAATCAACAGGCATTATTAAATATAATGAAAAATAAAAATATAAAAATTAGAACTTTGATATAATCTAATTGAAACTTAAAGAGTTCATCAGATTTTTAAAAAATTCTTCATTTATTTGGAATTTGATCATTTTTTCCAGAAATTTTTAGAGTTTTAGAAATTTAGAGTACTTCCTTTGAAATTTCCATTTTAACTTAAAACTTTCTTGTTTATTTAAAGTTTGTCAAAAAGAATTTTAATTATTTGTATTTATTAAAAAAATAATAATAAATAAACAAGAAACTGAATTTCTGCATACAGGTTGATAAGATGTTCATTTAGAGACTGAATAAGTCGATTTCTATACAAAATTTTGTAACATTGATATTGTGAAAACATTCTTAATTAAATTTTTTAGCTCATAAGACATTCAAGTGTTTGATTTCATAAAATAACTTAGAAGTCTTTATTGCTGTAGCTGTGAGGATTTTGCTACAGTTATTGATAGTTCAAATCCTCAAAAATGATACTCACTCAACTATTTTAAATTCTGCCAGTCATTTAACCATGGCCATTCATTTAAATTGAAGTTTCTTTGTATGTTTCTTTCAAGGTAAGTACTTGAGAAATTTCTAATTTCTACTCCCAAAATGTAAATATTGCTTAAGTTTAGAACTTCAAATGCTTATTGCAGACTATTTAACAATTATTCTGTTTATAGGAATATTTTTACAAGCTTTGAGGTGGATTGTAAATGATCTTTTATCAGTGGTTGGAAAATGCAAATAGTATAAATAAATTATTTGAAATATATACATATTGTGAGAAATATATTTATCTATTCAAAACTCAATTTCTTTGTCAAAAACTAAATTCGTTAATATTTATATTATCATATAGACGATTATATAAATTTTTCCTTTTCTATTATTTGTAAGAGGTTTTCTAGCAATGTAGTTTTTTCACAATTGTTGCTTGTGAACATCTCTTAACAGTGTTTAAAAAAGGATGAATGTTGTCATTTTTTGTTAATTTTTTTCATACATTTTTAAAAATGTTAATGAAAAAAAAAATTTTTTTTTTTAAGTATCTTTGCCATCTAATTTTCAGTGAAATTAAATAGCATAAGGATAGCAAATCTTGTGGCAATCAAAAAAAAAAAAAAAAAAAAAAAAAAAAGTCTACTCAATTTGTAAAAAAGAAAAGGAATAGAATATTCTATTCTTTTATTGCTATTCTATTATAACAAAAGAGTTACAGGATAGTATTATTTTCAGTATTCTTTACTATAATTCTTAAAATTAATAAAATCAAGTATATTTAAATATTTTTTTTGCCTTGCATTAATGTATCAAATCATGACTATTTTAAAAATGTTATGTTCATAAAAGTTTGAGGCACTAAAAAAATTTGGAATTTTGTTGAAGTATATTTTAATCCAATTAACAATATAATAAATGAATTAATTCATTTTAATTTACTATCAAATAAGTAAGATTAATAGATAAAGTAAATTAACTCTACTACATTTTAAATTAATTTCTTTTGGTCTTATGATCAAGTTATATTCCCTTGAATGTATATTTTCAGAAGCAGTAATTTGTCCATAGAAAACTTTAAAATCTATTATGGCATAGTTTATTATTAATAAAAACATCTATCACAAAGAGATATCATTATTGTAATTATTTGCTATTATGAATATATATTTTTCTGCTGATGCTAGAACAAAGCTCACAGACGAATGATTAGCACTCTGGCCTTCTATTCTACAGTTCATATGTTCAAGTCCCATTTAGAACATGGATGTTTCTAGTGGTTTAAAATTCATGTTAAACTGTAATCTAATTAGCCCTCATGTACAAAAGCGATTATTGAGTGACAAACAAACCAAATCAAATTGCTAGTATAAGGCAAAAATAAACAGATTAAATGGAAATAAAATATTAATTATAGTAAAAGAAAAATTATTTATAAGTTAAAATTTTAAGTTAATTTTGACTGTTATTCAAGCATTTTATTTAAAAATAAGTATTTTTATACATCTTTCAAATACTTACTGTGTTGATTAAAAGAAGCAATGTTAATTAATTTAAAAAACTTGAAAAATAGTCACTATTGTGTTCACTAATTGATATAAAAAAATTTTAATTTGTGAAAGATTTCTATTATAGCTACTTATTTAATGCTTTTGAAATAATCATTGGTTTTAAAAAATAATTTAAGCATATGGTTTTTTGCTTTGTAGATGTTTTCTCTGTTATTTAAAAAATACTACTAAAATGTAAAATGTATCATAATTTTATCAGTGATTGATAAAACATTTGATTGCAGATGAAAATATTCAAAATCTTAAAAAAATAACTAACAATAATTTATATAAGTATACATTTTTTAGGAATTATTGCAATATTTTGCTTTTAATAGAAATAAGCATCACACACAAACATAAAAAGTTTTCAACAGATTTGCTCATTTTTTATTTTATTTTATTTTTTTTTTAATCGAAATTTTTATACTGAATATTTTATAATTTTGTTTTCCTTTTTATTTCTATAATTTGGAATTGGATTAAGAAAAAATTCTTTAAGTATATAATTTAATAATTTTAAATTTTTAACTAAATATTTATTAGCATGAAATCAAAATTTATTAAGTTCAATCATATTTTTATCAATATTTTTATGATTATAAAAATAACCTTCATACTCCATAAAGGTTTAAGAACTCAAATATTTAACTAAGATTAAAAAGAAATATGTTATTTTCCAAAAAATGCCATATTAATATAAAAATTACAATTAAATATAATTTTATTTAATTTAAGACAGAAAAACATTTGCATAAAATATGTTGATTATGATACAGTTGTTAAATAAGCTGGTGACAAATGAGTATTTTTTTACATCTTATATCAAAATTAAATCAACTAAGGAAAAATTTATGGTTCATTATGTAGAGACATGAAAGTGGAATTAAATAGGATTTATTGTAAAGTCTATCAAAATTACTAATCACACATGATCTTTAATATCTTGTATTCATAAATGATTTTATACTATTTATTATTATACTGCTGTCCACCTAAATTGCAACACCAAGAATGACTTGAGATATTACAATAAAATTTATTTTGTAGAAAGCATGTTGACCAAGTATCAAATGATTAAATTTATAGACTTCTGTGTAGTGTGGTACCTGTTAAAATCAAATAGCCAGAGTAGCTACTACTATTGTTGAAGACCACCACTGCCACAGGCCTTAGCATTTATTCAAAGAGATGTTGGATGTGTTCTTGGGGTACCACACAGCAAGCAGATTCCACATATTAACAAAGTTGATCTGGTGTGCTAACTGGGGATATAATATGAATCAATCATTAAGCAACCATGGACTACATGTTTTCTATCAGCAGAAGATCTAGAGAACGAGCCTGCCTGTGTGCCAATCAATATGGTAATTGATGAAAAACCCGTGGATAATGTGTGCCACGTCTGGTTGCACATTATCCTGTTGAATAATGACTGTGGGCCAGCCCTGAAGGTAGGGAAGAACAACTGGCTCCAACACCTCAGAGACGTAGTGCTGGCTGCTTAAAGTACCAGCCATATGTACTAGAGTAGCGCAAGAGTGGTATCTAATACCGTCCCATACTTTACTACCAGGTGTAGGAATAGTGTGCTAGTGCATAATGCAGCTGTTCAGCATACTCTCTCGTCAGTGTCTTCAGAACTGAATGGGACTATCTTGGTGTTGCAGACAAAAGCATGACTCGTACCATTGCCAGCAGAGATGTCTTTGGCAGCACTTTAAGGATAAATGGAGCAATGGATGTCTTGTGGGCAGACCACTCTACAATGAATGCGGTCGAATATTGCACGCTGTCTCTGGATGATGTGTTGCAGACTGATGTGGCTGAGTGATCCATCACTGCCATCACACAATCTGCCTGTCATCACGGGAAGTGGTGCACTGAAGTGGATCAATGTAACACATTGGTCTCTTGTACTTTCCTGCAGCCAATGATCACATATTCTCATTACAGTTGTTTGATTTCATCCTACACTGCTACCGATTTACCTGAAAAATTATCCACAATCTTTTCTCTGTCAAACTCAAATACTTGATCCAAAAATTATCACTGTTTTCTACTAGGCATAATTAATCTTTTTTTTTTTTTTTTTTTTTATAAAGAATTTTCCAAATTTGAAATTATTAAAATCTTAAACCCTTAAATAGCACTTTGAAAAGACGCCACATGTGCACTTGGTGTGCGTCTGCTTTGAAATTTCAATCATTTGCTTATCTCACCTCCACTAATGCATGTTGTAAATTTTATGTTATTTGCATGCTTCCTTTAATGTGTTGCATTTACAATGGCCAGTAGTGTATTAAGGAATTATGGTTTTTTTTGGGGGGGGGGTTGAAGTTTAGGAATTTTGAACTGTAATCATTACATAAAATTTTTAACTTTAAGGAAAAAGAAGTAGTTTAATTCATAAAAAAGAATGATTTATTAATTCAAATATAAATTAATTTTAATATTTTATCATTTTCCTTCCTCATTTTAGACAAGCTGATCTATATAGGATATTAAAAGCATATTCTTTATTCAATCCATCGGTTGGATATTGTCAAGCCCAAGCACCTATAGCTGCAGCATTGTTAATGCATATGCCAGCTGAACAAGCCTTTTGGTGTCTAGTTGCTATTTGTGATAAATACTTGCCTGGTTACTACAGTCCCGGTTTAGTGAGTGTTTATTTTTGTTGTATTATGGAGTGCATTTCAAATTTAAAGTAGTCATGCTTTCTTACAATTTGCTTTTGAAATATTTTGGATTTTTTTTTTTTTAATAATTAGGTCTAAAAGTAGCCAATTTATTCACTGTAACAGATTCTTGAATTTGCTTATTTAGCTTTTTCTTTCAAAACATTTTTTAAAAATGACAAATTGATTAAAAATTTTAATTTGTATTTCTATAAAGTAAGGAAATTTTTGTAGGTTGTATTCAGTATAAAATTATTAGATATTGCTGTTTCTTTTTAAGGGAAACCTTATCTATAAAAAGAAATCTTAGCTATAAAAAGAAATGAAAAAATTGTACTGTTTACTTGTAATTGAATATTATTATTTTTAAATTTATAAACTTTATCAGAATTGTTAATAACATTCAAGTTTTTAAAAACTTGTATTCATTTTTTTTTCTTAAATTGAATTAATATTTTAGAATATTTTTAAGAGTTCAAACTAATATATTTCAGCTACACAAATTATTTAATTTCTTATATATGCATGTTTGAGAAAAATAAAAATTTTGAAAATTTGCTGACATATATTTAAATATATATATATGGCACGCTGGTGAATCTCATAATAATGGAAACATAACAAATATTATTTTGTTCAATATTATAAATTAAGCAAGTGAGATATTTAGTATGGTAAAATGGCCCGAATGTATTAAGGAGTTAAATTGATTAAATCATATGTTATGTCATTAATTGTACTAGTTAATGAATTACATATCTTCTAATAAGATGATTATTAAATGTATAGTAAACACGATGATAATATGTATAAAATATAAACTTGGTTTTTCAAAATATGGTTCAGTGATTCATTAATTGTGATGTCCAAGACTTAATTTTATCTTAATTTTTTTAATCACGTTTAAAATAATCAAAATATATGACATTGAAAAAACAATTTTAAGATTTGCTTTCTTTGTTCAATTAATTCAATCCTTTATAGAAAAGAAAAATTCATCAAAGTGTTATTTTCTAAACTAGTTGCAAAATAACCATGCTTTTTAAGAGTCTTTGTTTATGCAATTCTCTTTTTCTAATCTTTTATGTAAAAAATGCATAAAATGTTCCTTTTATTTTATAAGAAAATATTTCATGCAATTCTGCTTCTTCTATCACTCACTATTATGCTTCTAAGTGATATGCAATTGACGCAATAACAGGAATAATACTAATTCTAAATACTTTAAGTTGCATTTCCTCCTACTAAATGAACATGTTATCTAAGAGAATATAGGAAGTTAATTTATGCATTCACCAATTTACTGATAATGGCACATACATGTTATTAAAATAGCAATAAATGTGTGTTGTATTCATTATTAATAAACATGATTATGTATTGTTTGTTATGTATGAAATCCAGTACATGTTTAACAGTTAAAATTATTTTACTTAACATTGTCAACTAAAATTATTTTACTTAGCACTTGAGCAAAATAAAAATGATTTTATTATTTATTGTGGGAAAGAAACTACAATTTTTTTATGTGTTATTCTAATTTCTTGAAATAAATATATTTTAATTCTGTACAGTTCACAAACTTTCATGATTGCCAGCTACAAATATAAAAATAGACAGTTCAATTGTTAATAGATGTTTAGTTATTATAAGAAATATGAACTTAGTGAATGAGCTTATTTGTAAAGGAAAATAAAGTAGTGGTGATAAATTAAATGATTGTTAAATTTGATGTAAATATCAATAAAAATGTTCACTATACAGCATAGTGAGCTTTGTTGGGTAAAAGAAAAACATTTGGATATTATAAAACTTAATTTTATCATCATTTGTTTTTAGAAAATTTGCCATGTAAATTTCAATATAGTGCAATTTATCTTAATTTATAACATGGTATATTATCATGAGATTCGAATTCGACACATTACTGCAAAACCAAGTGCAAGACTTGCATATTGTCCAGGACATGTAATTAGTATTTTTGAAAAGGAATAGTTTTCTTTAAAGTTGATCACAGACTTGTGTGATCAGTGAGTTAAGAGAAAACAAATCTTCAATGCAAACAATTCAAATTTAAATCTTCAGAATTACTCATATGGTTAATTAAATCACAATTTCTTTTATAATGATGTTTGATTATGATATAGTACATCAATTTCTATTCAAGGAATTAATCAATATACCATTCTAAAAGTTGGATACCATAAATTATATACTAAGGAATGTGTGTACATTTCTTTTAATATCTTTTTTTTTTTAGTCATAAATGTGTCTTCATTTCATTCCCTGATATACATAGTTGAGGCTATAATTATCATAAGTCTATTTAAATCAGTTGTATAAATATTAAAATCATGTATAATTTTTTATTTGTTTGTGAATTAAAATTATTGTTTATATAATGGAATTTTAAGTACTAAAAATTTAAATTCATATAGTGAAAATATTTATACTGTTGATACATTTTATAGGAAGCCATACAAGTAGATGGAGAAATTTTATTTGGTTTATTGAAAAAAGTAGCACCATCAATTCATAAACATTTGGTAAGAGAAAAGAATTTTCTTCTTTATCTCAACCTTTTACTTGTGTATGTACTTGCATGCATTAATATTTTACCAATATTTTATAAATTTGCTATTTTCTTGGAAAAAAATTGTGAATATGATTTGTGAATTTAAATCGAGTAAATTTAATATTTTTCAGTGATTGATCAATAGAGTGTGCACCAAAATGTTATTTTCAGTAAAAGCTGATCACATATTCAATAATTAATAAATAGTTTTACATATGTAGGACAAAACTTTTATATTTCTAAAATTTTACTTTCATTTAATACCATATAATCCTCTTACTTTTTTATAGCCTGATGGCCATATTCATTCCTCAGCTAAATTTTCAAACCTGGCTAGTTGTAGGGAACAGGTCATTCTCTTCCTTCCCAAAATAATTCCGAAGATGTACATTTTAACAAAAAGCAGCAATTTTCACGTGATTCATACAGTATTCAAACATAGAAAACTGTTTCGTAACAAATAACCATAGATGAATGATTACAGCAGTAGAAGTGTGCCAATGTTAATTTATTTAAAAATATTATACCAGCCAACACTGACTTGACTTAAGAATTCATAACATTACAAAAAATAAATTAATTCAATTGTTTGATAGAAGACAATATTTTAAGCGTTTCTTTTTTGTTCAGGTACTTTAGAGTTTGCTATAATACTGCTATAACTTTTATCTATTCATTGGTACAATATTGTTTGTTCTATATGTAGATAAAAGAGTTATGAAATTTATAAAATACTTTATTGCTGTAATATGGTCACTGGAGAATATATTTTTCAAAAAGTTAAAAATGTTGTATAGAAAAAACGATCTGCTACTGATTGTATGTATTTGTGTCCATATTAAATGTTTTTGACAAAAATTTATTTCATTATTACAAAAATGCTTCCTGCATGCCTAACAGGTAACCAAGACTTAATTTCCAATAAATTTGGACTTTAAATGATTCAAATTAAATGTTATGCTCCATATTTTTTTAATCAATTCCAAGTAATATGAATATTTTTCATAGTCTTGTTAATACTAACATAGAAATCTTTATCGCAATTTTTCAAAAGAAATAAGTGATTTACATTGTGATATAGCTAAAAAAAAATTTTTAATTCTTCATTGTTGGAATTTTACAAAAATCTTCTTTTTTATGGCTTGATTAGTTATATAAATTTGCTCACTTAGTGTGTCTATTTTCACTTTTAAAAATATCTGTTAGTGTGAAAAGACATGCTTCAAAATGAAATATATATATATGATCTTTACATAACAAAGTTAATTGATAGACATTTGATTAGTCCTAGCTGATAATTTTTACAAATAAACCTGATTACAACAGCAAAGGATTATCAGTGGAAAGTTGACATCATTAATCAAAAATATGTTTGATTCTATTATTCTGAATTTATATTTTTGATACTGGGGAACACCTTTTTAGCTGTCCCTCTCTTGATATTCGTTTTTCTGAAATTTTTAGAACTCTTTCTTATTCTGGTTCTGTCTGTATTGGACTGCAAGACACCTTTTATAAGGATGTTGATGGGCATAATTTAAAAAAAATTCCATTATTTAAATTATGTATGCCTCTTTCTTATTATAAGTTTTTTGATGACTTTCACATTATTCACAATTAAAATGTTTAATTTCATGTAATGCATGTAAATTATTTTTCTTCTGATATTTTTTGTAAATATATTATTCTTTATTCTATAAAGTTAAACCTGTTTTCGAAAATTTAATTAAAATAAAAATTTTTATGCCAAATATTATCTGTCAGGTCTACTACTGCAGATGTGTTTTGGTTCACATGCAATAATTTAAAGATTACCTGCCAAAAATTCAATTTCGTATTTTCATTACTTTTTACAATAAACTATGAAAATTTTGCAAATTAGAATTTTATTTACTAATATGCATAACATTAGATTTTTTTTTTTTCCAATTCACTTTTAGGAAATAAAATATTTTACTCTTGAAGCATGTTATTTTTATTGTATATTTAGCTATATTACATTTGTGGTGGCACAATAATTTATAATACCCATTTTAAAGGAGTGCATAAGATCCTATCTTTTGTTGGCAATGTTTAATTTCGTTTTTATGTGTTGCCTTGGCCAGTAGATGTACCAGCAGATGTTACTGAAGCTCATGTTTTCAACCTTTGTTTATATGTGTTCCTAATGCCTTGCTTTGCTTCTGATGAACAAATAATATGAAATCGTAAATTTCTATTTTTAAAATATATTTGTGGTTTGTTTTATACATGCTGATATTTTGTGTGCAATAAATATCATAAAATCAATGCTGCACAACAAGTACTTCAGACATTAATACGTCATAAGTTCATTCATGATTTAATTGTTTTTATAATCTTAAGAAATTAATAAATTAAAAAAAAGCAGTATACTTATTTTTATTTGATTGTCTTATTTATTATTTTGGCTTAAATGTTTATATTATCATATTATTTTATCACTGCCTTATAATACATAAGATTTCAACTTTTAAAATAAGTAAGGAAGAACCTAATTATGAAAATTAAACTATTTACTTTACAAGAAATAATTTTTCAAATATGCTTGTGTTGTATACATATATTTCTTTGGTACACTTACATTTACAAATTTATGTATTCTCCATATATTTTTATATTTTATTCCCCACATTGTAATCTTTTCCATTTTTTTATCTTAAAGAAAAAGCAAAAAATAGAACCAATCTTGTATATGACAGAATGGTTTATGTGTGCATTCTCTAGAACATTGCCATGGTCTGCTGTGCTAAGAATATGGGATATGTTTCTTTGTGAAGGTATAACTCTTACAATATTTTTGCTCCTTTTTAAAATGCATTAAACTATCAATATTTTTAAATAATAATAATCATTATTTTATTTTATATCTTTAAATAATCAATAAAAGTAGATATTTCTTTTTAAATTGATTTATTGTAATATGAGCAACCATATGTGTTTCCCCTACTTTTTGTATGAGTGTGACCTGATTGAGAAAGACTTTATTCTCTTTACTAGAAAGTAGTTATTATTTCTTACCTAACTCAAAATTAGTTGCATTAACTAATGGCAGCTGGAGCTCTTAAAATTGATTGTAATTATAGTGTTCTTCATGTGAAATGATCACTTTGAGTGTGTCAGTTTCTGAGTTGTGGAGGTCTTCTGTTTGGGCTTTACTTCGAAATTACAATGAAATTGAGGCAACAATCCTTCTGCATAAGTTGTCATCAATTCTGTTTCTTGTTGTGTTGAAGATTAAGCAGGGTGAAATTCCTTAAAAAGGTTAGAAAAAAGAAGGGAAAAACATTTTTTTTATACTTCATTTTTATTTAAATAGTTATTAATTTGTTATTTTTGGTTAACAATTTATTGACCCTCTTCAAAATAGGATCTGAAATTTTGACTCTATTATCTACGTATGGAATGAATTTCTATGTTGAAATTAATAATTATTTAGATATTTGCTTAAAAAAGGGAGGGGAATTGGCATGCATAGGTATTTTAAGAATCAAATATTTGCAATATCTTTATAAATATATTGTTATATATAAATTAAAATTTGTTCATAACTTTTTATTGATGGCAGAATTTTGCTTTCAATTTAGAACTTTTTTAGACACAAACATTTGTATTAACTCCTCAAACTTTCATTTTTGATTTTTTTTAAGACTTTCCATCCAAGTATTTATGTTAATATTTTAAAATGATTAGATTATAATAACTTAAATATTTATGGTAAGAGTAAAATGACTGGCTCATAGAAAAGTTCTCTACATGCAATTCTCACAATATGAAATGTGTTTTAAAAATATAGCTACAAATGCTTATGATATAAGTTTATTTGACTCAGGTATTTTACAGTTCATTGGGAAAATACATTTATAAACTATAATTTTTATAGTTTATTTAAAATTAATATGAGCTATGCCTTTCTTTTAAAAATGAACTGTTACAGTGTTTCTGTTACATTGATTTCTCAAAGTTGCAATTTATTCTAATTGAGATGCTAAATTTTTTTTGTTGTCTTTTTCCAACCAGAATAAAATTCTTTAATTTGTAAAGATTTTGAAGTATACTTATTTAAAATAATTTAAATAAACATGTATAGTTACATAACTGTGTATTTAGTAAACTCTATCCTATTCCTTAAATTTGTACTTCAAAAATGTAAGGAATTCTAATTTATGTTGAAAGAATAATTTTTCACAATTCTCTTTCGCTATGTTCTTCCTTTCTGAACAAGCATATCATTTCTTTGGCTTACTGGTTTTAATTTATACCATTTCACAGTCTTAAAGAGGCCAATAAGCTGTTTCTATAATTGTTACTTAGCTCATTAGCTGGTAACTATATTTCTCTATGTGGAACCTTTCCTACGTTATATATGAAGGTTATGTAAAGAATAATAATGCTAGCTTATATCTTTTTTGAAGGTATGAAAGGTTTCCATATCAGTTGATCTGCAATATTCAGATTGTTAATATCACATCTTAAATCATCTCATGTAAATTCATGTATGTATTTTCATAATTATTCGTTTTTGCATTGAAAAAAATAATGATTTAAGTCTTACGTGAAATAACAGTTATTAAAATTCCCCAACATCTGAAAAAGTATGTAAATTCTATAGTTATTAAATGATTGGCAATTAATACAAAAAATTCCATGAATATTTCTATATTTATTGAAACAAATCAGTGTACTTAATGCATTTACAATTATTCTGCAAATAACAATTTTTTGAATATTAGCATTGCTTAGGAAAGCCTATCAAAAATCATTAATTTAATTAATCTCAGAAGAATTATCTACTTTCTAATAACTTCAAAAATTTGGAATTTGCTCAAGTTTTGCAAATAAATCCTGAAACTCCAGTCTTTATTTTAATGAATTTGTACTTGTGTTTTGTTATGAAATAAAATATAGTTTGTGTTGTTTTTTAAGAAAATATGATATTAGATATTAAAATTTACAAATTTTTTATTGAGTTGTTAGCAAAATATATCAAACACTTCAGAAAATTAGTTTTTGTGTGAGATTTTTAGTTTAATCGTTTTGTAACTGAAAATTTAAAAGTATTTTTTGCTCAAAATATCTATGCTGTAGTGATAATATTAAATTCCATAATGTCAGAATTTGAATCAGAAAAAGGTTGAGTATTCATTATATTATGAGAGGAAAAATTAACGATGTTAAAATGCAGATGAGATTTTAAAAATATTGAAAAGATATGTATGTTACATAAAGATCAGTTGGGAAAAAACACCAGGGATTGTTGCAGTTTCTTCTATATCAAATGCATTATGAATTAATTCACTAATTAATATGAAATTTTTAGTTTTATTTTTCATTGTAAAACAGATGAACAGTAGCTTTATTGCATTAATATATATCATGTGAAACACTAATTACTCACAAGCATTCCACTAGTGTTTATCTTAAGAAATCAGAAACACAGTTTCGTAAGTGTTTAAGATTCATTGATTCATATTAAGAAGATGTTTCTTTTTCAATTGATGAGGGCAAAAATATTTAAAATGAAGCTTTTCTTATTTATGAAATATGTGTTCAGATATTTTCAATTGTGAAGATAAGTGTGAAAAATGAATATTACAAAATTTCCATTTAACTATCCAATTCTTATTAAACCATCATGCTTAAGTTCTTTAGTAAGGCAGGAAACTGCTTGATTTATTTCATTATTAAATCTATTGAAAGATAATTTTATTTTGATGACTAACAAAATGCTCTTGATGAAGGGTATGCAAAACTTTAAAAGGATATTAATTGATGTTTAATTGTTATTAATTATCTATGTCCATCTGATATACAGCCAACTTCAGTGTTTAAAAACTATGAAGTTGAAATTCTTAAACTATCAATTTAGATTATTATAATTTTCATAAAATTTCTATTGGACTATGGAATCAGTATTATATTATTTCAAAAATTCAATTATAAAAATATTTTAGAATAAAATTAATAAACTTTATGTACAATAATGACACCTGCTGTTGTAGTGATTTTGGACCTGTGGCTTTGGAGCACTTTGCTCCCTATTGTTCAAATTGTTTAACAGATCTGGGGTTTGATCCACAGGTTGGCAAGCTAGGATTAGTTTTTCATCCCTTCAATGGGTCAATAAAATTGATTACCAAACATGCTTGAAAACTAAACACTGGGGATTTTGCATTAGGCTGGCCAGCTGACCAGAACACGTGCTTTACTTTCCGTATCCTTGATCTAGAGAACAGATATGTTCACTGTAGACCTGGCTTTATTAAACTTATTCTTTCTCTTTCAAATTAGTTAACCATTTATACATCATTTTGCTTAGGTTTAAGAGGAAAAATCACAAGCAAAATTACAGGTGCTAATTTTAATTTTCAAATCATCACAAAACAAGTATTTGATATCAAATATGCCTTGAGAAGCTGATAGATGCATTAAGACTAGCATCTCTTACCATCATAATATATTTGAAAGCTGTCTTAAGTAGCCCAGACAATTGTCTAACCATTAATTTTGAGTAATTAATTAAACTAACCATTAATTTTGAGTAAAAACTAAAAATATTTGTGCATATGATGGCTTAAGAAGCCTTAATAGTTATTTATTTATTCATGATGAGACTAACATCTCCAAAACCATGATGATTCTCTAAAATATGACTAGGGAATAAAAACTGAAATTGTTGTTACAAAGCGATATCCTCTCTGTACAACATACATCATAAGCTCTCGCTGTATGACACACTATCAAGAAGGAAAGAACACTTGGGGCTTTCATTATGAGCTGTAGTCCCATTGAATTTAGTTTAGTTCATAGGTAGGAGTAAGACATTAAGATTGAGTTTGGCATTATCAACACCAAAGACTTAATTATGCTTTGTTCTGGGATGGTCTCTAAACTCTGTAAAGCTACTTGAAAATTGTGAATGTTCAGCACTTGTTTAGTTGGTTTTACATTAGCTTGTAGCCACAATTTAAGATTTTATTTTCAAATGAATGAAATGTTTGAGTGATAGACAAAATATAAATATCAAAACAATAGCTTATATCTACATTATTTACTATTACTAATAGTTATTGTTGAATATGAAAATAGATTAAAATTTATTGGCAATTATTATTATGAATTTTCAATTGGAACAAAATGTTGGGATTATAATACAATTTAAAGTTCTCCATTTCCAATTAGCCCTTTAAAACGATTAAACAAATTTGTATTTGGTTTGGAATATTTAGCAGTACTTTAGTTTAGAAATTAATGTAATTAGAATGTTATAAAATTTTAAAAAATGGATAATGCATTTAATTTTAATTCTAAATGTCACATTTTTTTAATCACATCGTTTATTTACATAGTAGTCATGGTTTGAGCAAGATGTATTTTCACAACAATTTGAGATGCTTGATTTCTAATTTATAGTAAAAATTCTTAATTTTATTGTATATTTAAAATTATCCATTGTTACTTGAAGCTGAATATTAGAATCATGTCAAAGTTTCACTTTATTATATTGATTAAGTTTCCTTTACATTGTGATGTATATACAAATTTTAAATATGTATGTCACATTTTGTTTAAAAATTTCATATTACCTATACCTTATATATTCTTCATATCATGTATACTTTATTTATTCTTCACCTATACTTTATTGTGAATTATAAAAATTAAAAAAATTTAGCACTGATGATATAAATTGCAGTAAAGAATTGTTAAATAAAAACATTTAAGTTACGTCAACTATGATATTTAATCTAGCAATTGTCTCTACTTAATATTTAACAAAATAATCTAAAATTTATTTTTAATTCCATTTTATTTTAATATCTTATACAGTTGGATAAGTAGGTTTAAATGTACTTAAAAGTTATTTCATTTTTTAAATTCTTTAAAAATAGAATTTGTGTCAATTATTTTTTAGGTATCAAAGTATTATTCAAAGTTGCTCTTGTCATTTTAAAAAGTGTTTTTGGAAAGTCAGAAACTCTAAAAAACTGTCCATCAATGTATGAAACTCTTGAATGTTTACGGCATATTCCTCCTGAATATTTGCATGAAGATTATCTCATTGATCAGGTTATTCTCATTTTGTGAATATTTTCCAAAGTAATCTTTTTTATGTAATTGTTAATAATATTGTGCACATTCTTCCTAAATTATCAAAAATTGTCATAATTTAAATCAACTTTAATAAAATTATTTAATATTTTTGGTATTACTTAAATTTAGAAAAAGTTTGATATTCAGACATATGTACTTATTTTTAATTCAAATTTGAAGCTACTTGCTACTGTACATATAATCAAATATAAGTACTTTAAATAAAAAATAATAATTTCCATGCATTTGTGTAATTGCTTAGCTTAAATTTTGTATCCTTATATTCCCTTAATATATAAAAATGCAAAATTTAAACTAATTCCTACCCCCTCCCAAAAAGAAATTATTTTGCTTTAATTAAATTTATACAGTATTGTACATATAACTGAATATGTATACTATACTGCACAAATCAATCAAAGCAAAGCATTTTCTTAGAGGTGTTAGCTCAAACATGTATGTTTATATATATATAATCTTTTCCAAATAATTTTAAATATGTATGTAAAAAATGAATCTTAGTTTGCAAATATCATGCTCACTAATTAATTTTTCTTCATATAAAACATGATATTACTCTTGGAATGTTAACAAAATTATTAATAATAGTTACACATTTATAATTGTAAAAAAGCGTTGTTTCAGGTATTTGTCCTGGAAAGTAGCATTTTTTAAAATATTTAGAAATTGCAACAAAATTGATATTTTTTTTAATAAAGTAAAAGATAAAACAAACAATAAAGACAATTCTTAAAAAACCTCTTCTTTGAAACTCACATATTTCATGAGAGGTTAATTGTTTTCCTGTTAGGATACTTTTGCTTGAATTATATGAGAGATTTTTTTATTGATAAAACTAGTGCATTAAAATCTTTAAAAAATGTAATGTATTGAATTTAAAAAAAAAAGGTTAAGATAAATTAAAATTATAGAAAAGGAGCTATGTATAGATTAAACTAATGCTTTTTAAAGGAAGAAACTTTCGATACTCAGTTATACATAAATTAATAAAATCATAACTTGTCAAATTAGAAAATAACTTCAAAAACAAATGTTTCGTTATTTTCTACACAGTTGATGGTACAAGAAGTTTTAGTTCTTAAAATAAAGTTGTCATGATGATAAAAGTGTATAAAAATTATGCATTATACGTGCAAAAAAAGTGTCAAGATGTAGAAAAATTGATGTGCACTTCAAAATTAAATGAATTACAGTACCAATTATGATATAATTCAGTTTACCTGTCCTATCTCAAAAAGTAAACATAAAGAGAAAATTATAATTATAGTGCAAACGTGATTGAATACCAAATGACACCTTGCTTATAGGCATGCACTGAAAAAAATGTTTACATTATTCATTTATTTGTGTATGTATTCAAACACTTGTTTCATGCTGCAATTTGCATAAGAGATATTTTTTGCTTTCAGCAAAACTTTCATATAATGTCCATCGTACAGATTGAGTTGCCAAAGTAAATATACCTAGTGACAATTAATGCATTTTTATGTCTTTATTATAAACAAAAGTCGAGTTTCTTCAGAAAGATTGCAGAAATCAATCAATATCCTATATTGGAAATGTTTGTTTTTTCTCTTCATACAAATGACAACATGTTCTCAAATTGTATTTTTTACACTTGCATTTAAGCACTAATTTTCACAAAAATAATGGTTTCTATTTTTGTTTGCTTAGTCGGATTAGAGACAGTTATAATTTAAGAATATTGTCTTAACTTCAATTATTTCTTTTTTCTTACTTAACTTACAGTTATTGTAAGAGTTTATTAGCTTAAAGTTGAAATAATTTTTAATTTGCAGATTCTAAAATTAAATATAACCGAACATGACATGGAAAAAGAACATCAGAGGCAAGTGGCTAAAAGAAGAGCATTGAAAGAACAACAAATGGCTCAAGATAATGTTAATGGATTGAAAAAGAAAGTTAAATAAAATTTTATATCCTTTGATAATATTCCTAAAAAAATATTAAGAGTTCCAAAAGCAGTTAAATGCTAAAACTAAAAATTCATTTGGGATTTTTATGGCAATATACATTTGTGTATTGCAAATATTTAGGTGCCTAATGCTGATTAATCTTGTATTATACAATTGTTTTAATATATTTTGTTGTTCTGTTCATTTTATAGTGTTTAACAATCACTTCATTTTGATTATTATTTATGAATTAAAATTGTTGAATGCATAAAATTATCATCATATTACTTTTAATCTAGTCTCTGGTGCAAAATAAGAAAAGAGGTGTACTGTAAAAATGATTTTTGTGTTTACTAAAAGAGTCAAAATGGCATTTTTAAGCTTATATAATACTTTGCATAATTTTTATTTAAATATTTTCATCCTATTTCAAAAAATATTTTTTCTTATGTTGATTGGTTTTCTTGCTTGTCACTCTCATTAAAACATTTTTATTTCTTAAAATTGCTTAAAGATTATTTGAAAGTGTACTCTTTTTAAATAAGTGTTTTTATCTTTGCATTTTACAATATTTTCATTTAATTTTGAATTCCTTGGATATATCTTTTGTGAATCATATATGGTTTTTCTGGATGTTGTTAATAATTTTGAAAAATAATTACTATTGTGAACAAACAAATTCCCCTAGTACTTCCTATGCCTATTTTTATTTAAAAAATTATATTTTTTACGATGATTGTTTTTTGATAAAAATAATTGAACAATATCTTAAACACTTCTTACTGATTAAAAGAAAAAAAAAAATTTTTTTTTCATTATAAAGATTGTCCTTTTTTGCCCAATTATTTCTAAATTATGTATTTACAATTTTAATATGGGACCTATATACAGATTTATTTTGAAAAGTAATTATCTGTTAAACTTGGAAATATTCATGAGAACTACTAGAATTAAAGTAATTTTTCAGGATAACTTTCGGTGCTATTTGTTCTACTAAAATTTTTAAATGCAAAGAACATAAATTTGACTTTCTGTTGAATTCAGTAATTCAAATTTAATGCTTTCTAAAATTTTATTTTATAATATGGTAAAAAAAAAGGTATCCATGTTTAATATACTACCTACTGAACATATATAATGTCATCTTTTTATTTACTATGTTAATATTAATATTTGCTATGTTTCTTCTTAAAAATAATAAAAAAAAAGATGTTTGGAATTTCTATAAAATTAGGAATAACAAAATTACTTCTTGTAAATACTAAACCATTTAATTTACATGTTGATTTCTTCACATTCCATGAATATTAACTTTAAATTAGTTTGATAATTTTGTTAATTACCATTTTCATATTTAAAAGAAGTTTTCCTGTCAATAAAAATTCAAAGACTTAATTTCATTTATTTACTGTTTGTCATATTTAAAATTATGTATTGCAAATATTTTATTTAATGCTCAGGAAACAAATTTTTCATTTCAAAAATTGTTAGTTTTTATTATCATTTTTAAAAAAAATCAGACAATCACTTGAAATGCTACAGTATTTTTCACTTACTTCTATTGTCATCAAAATCATTAATTCACTTATCTGCATTTTTAGTTTTTCTAAAAATAAAAATGCTTACTTAACTCTCATGTAATATTTTATGTTAAAATATTTATTTCTTTATTAATGATTACTCTGCTATTGATTAAAAAAAACGTTGATGATAAACATTTCAAATTTTAATCATGTAAATATGTGGAAACAAATTTTAAATCTTTAAATTTAATGTGCTCTATAAATATGTTCCTTATTTATTATATGTTATATGTATCCTCAGAAAGTTTTGAAAGTTTAAAAAAAAAAAAAAAAAAAAGACTTACATGCATGCATTTCTGCAAACCTAAATCATGTTAAGCATTTATAAATGTATTTTGTTATATATTTTACAATTTATTCTTATAAAATATTTGCATTTATCTTAATTTTTTTTTAAAGGAAATAGCCAAAAGAGTCAATAACTAAGAAATGCTGTGCAAACTTCTTGAAAATATTTCTAATTGAAAATGAGAGTGACTAAATATGATAATTTAGGTTGTATGTATAGTAAACATAAAAATAAATATTTATTATATTTGTATTTTCCTAATTTATTTGTTAATTTTGTTTTTTCTTTGTCAACAGACACAGACCAGTTAACATTTGACCAATCATCTCAATAAGTGTTTGTTGACTTTCCACTTTTTTTTTTTTTTTTTTGTGTATGATTTTTTACTTTGTGTATAAAATAACATTGTGTAAAGGGAATATTTTTTTTAAGTATATTTTACCTGGAAATTTAAATGACTTTGACGTGGGTAATATACTTACAATTTCAATAATTACTCTTTACACAATTTGAAAAATTATGAAAATGAATTTTACTATAAACGTTTTTGTATTTGTAAGTGACTTTTCATGTAGATTTTGTTACTCTTATATACAGCTACTTGTTTTTACTAATGCTGAATTCCAATTTTATGCGGGTTTTTATTTTCAATTTATATTCGAATAGTTTAAGGCAGTTATCAATGTTTTTTTTTTTTTTTTCTTCTTTTCCACTACATGCTTTAATATTTTCAAAGATTGTATTTTTTCCCCATATTTGCTTTTATTAATAATGTGCATAATTATTTTATATAAATGACAGTATTAAAAATAATTGCTGTTCTATTTTTATTTCCCATTAAGGGTAATAAGAAATTTGTTTCAATTCTTTTTTTCTTTGGAAAATGCATGTAAATTTAATTGTTTAGCTCAAATATTTTCTATTCATTATTTGTTTGTTTGAAGTAAATTTAAACTTATATTAATTAAAATATTGTGCTCTTGTATGGAATTAAATAGAAAATATCATTTCTAACATCCCATTTTAATAATGGTTATTCAATTCAGTTTTCATTGAGATTTTTTACTAGTTTATATTGCGGAATGTAGAACAATTGACAGTGGTGACAAGCAACATTTCTGATTTTTAGTTTATTTTTGTACACATTTTTGTGGCAGCTCATATTGCAGTTAAATTGAAATTTGCAGCTAGAATC
The DNA here is from genome assembly GCA_026290005.1 of Latrodectus geometricus. Classification (NCBI taxonomy): domain Eukaryota; kingdom Metazoa; phylum Arthropoda; class Arachnida; order Araneae; family Theridiidae; genus Latrodectus; species Latrodectus geometricus. The sequence continues at coordinate 166,508 of JAPDSC010103205.1, forward strand.
TTATTATATAGACTAAGTGCCTGAATATACCTACAGTAACATGTAAATTGTCGCAGTTGAGGAATTAATGTATATTTTTGATAAATCTCTAATATTCTTCATGTTGCAAATTAAAATAAAAAGTTGTGATTCTTTCGTTTTCTCCTTTCCCCATTAAAATTTGTTAGAAACTGTTGCAATCAGTTCTCATCTTTTTCAGAGAATTGATTTGATTAACATTAAATTTTTTATTACAAATATTTGTATCTATTTTTTAGATATATCTGAACTGCTAAAGATCTAAACTAAGATTACATTTAATTATGTCAGTAATAAAATAGTATTAAGTAAATTAGTTTTCAAATTGGTCACAATATAGATATTTTTACTCGATATTCAACTAAAATTTTATTGTTAAATTAGTAAAGATCAAAATATTCTGTGTTAAGTTCTTGATACTTTCTATTAACAAGTCAACAGTAAAAAATGAAAGCATATTATTTTTCAATATTTCATTTCTTTTTGTTTATTTTGCAATATAATTAAAAAAATAATTTGTAAGACATGAATTGCTTCATATCTTTTATCTATGATATAGAATAAAAGCATTGTTATTTTTTTTAATATTTCATATTTTTCTGTTTTTTAAAAAATTTTATAGCAACTGCTTATTTATTCAAAGAAAAATACCAGTTTGATTCCTGATAGTTATTGCAATTACTGTTATGCTACCCATCATATATTTACATTCTTTTATTGCAATTAAAATTTATATGCCTAAATTTTTTGTAAATGGCATTGTTATATTTTTAAATTATAAATCTTCTACAAGTTAGTGCCTAGTTGTTGATAAAATAATACATTTATTAAGTTATATTTCTGCAGTATTATTTTCCCTGCAGTATTGATATTTGATGTGTACAGATAAGTGTATTGTTATTTTGAAATATTGTTATGCCTTTATGTTAGTATCTTGTTATAATAATATATTTGAATACCGGTTAAAACATCAGAATTACATGGATTGTTTTAGATGCTTATAGAGTATCTTATTTAAGTATTATTAGCACTGTTCCTTTTTGTTGCATTGTTATTACTGTACATATCATTTGCAAATAAATCTTGCCATTTAAAATATATATATTTAGTGTCATATTTCTAACTTTAACATCACATCTAATTGCATTTTTGTCAATGCTGAAATATAGTTATTTTAAAAAAAAATTCAATTGAGACTCTTGTAGAATATAATTTCTACTACATTGTGTTTTTTTTAATCTCAATAGATTTTTTAATGGTAGTTTCTTTTTTGTTCGATTTAAATATTTGAATTTCAGAAAGTGTTACTTTAATATTAAAACTCTCTTTTGATTATGTCATAAAGTAATATATTATGGATGACAAGAAAAAGTTTGATTATCACCAAAATGTCAAAATATTTATAATTCCAGAAGTAATTTTTTAAGCTAAAAGAAACGTTAAATCCAAAGTGATAGTTTGACAGTTAAAAACTGAAATTTATGTGATTTTTATATTTTTTAATTAATAAAAGAATTTTAGAAGTAATATATTTCAAACCATGTACTATTACTAAAATATTGTTTGTGGAATTTTCTACACATTATTATAAAAATGATCTAAAATTATTCATTACAAAAATGATAATTTCCTTATGATAATGTGATATAAAACTGTAAAAGAAAGGTATGAAATGAAATATAAAAAGTGTTCAAAAGCATTTTTGTAGTCTTTTCAAATATAAAATAATTTCTTTCATGATGACTAAATAATTCTTTGTATTTCGAACAGAAATTGTTAGTTTTTATTCTTATAAATATTAATTACATAAAAAATTGCATTAACCTAACAGATGCGAGAATATAGTTTATAAAAATATTTGATAGTTAAAAGTCCCATTTGTTTTGAAATTAACATTTAACTTATAAATAAAAGAATACTAAAATAAAAAGATTAAGTGGAAGCAATAATGAGTCATTTTATTTATAATTTAAAGGAAATTTTTTATTTTATAATAAATAACTAAAAAATTTCAAAACTATATTAAAAATTGAGAGAATGTCAATTTTCTAAATTAAATATACTTTCATAATACTTTCTTATTTTTTCCCTCATCATTGTTTATTTATATTCAATTTATATAAATTTATAAATATTTTATTTTATGTATTGAAGATTTTTAAAAAATTCATTTTATAAAAGCGGGTTTTCAGTTTTTAATCAAACTTAATTATTAGATCTTTAAACAGACTCTTGCTAGAATGGTACAATTTGAAAGTTATATTCTTATAATACCTTTAGAATAATGAAAAAGTCACAGAATAAAAGCATTAAAATTTCAAATCAGTTTCATTAGTTCAAATATCCATTTTTTATAGTAAACATAAGACAATTTAAAGGAAAATGCACTGTGGAAGGAGCAAAAATGTACCACTATAATGAAAACAATATATCAAATTTAAATGTGCAATATTAAATTAACTTTCCAGCAATTATAGAATTTTCTTAAAATTATCATAGCTTTTTAATAATATATACAGAACATTTAAAATATATATTTCTAATTAAAAAATTTCATCCTAATGATGGTCAAATCATGCATAAGTTAAATAATCTTTCAAAAACAATAATTAATGCAAGAGAGATATATAATGAATTATTTATAGCGATTTGAAAAACATTCTAAAGTATTTCTAAAAACAATTTTTGATTACTTTCGAATATTCAAATAACTAAATGTTCTTTCCAAACAATTATTTTACCAGTAATTAATGTCATTTGCCAAGTCAGGATTGTAAATCATGACTCCACATTCACTATACCTTTAATTATAAACTTTAAATTCTAATATAATTACAAGTTTCACTATTTAGATCTAAATATATATTGCAATATCTTGGTTTCATTCCATTCACTATGTCTTTGGGATTGGACAACCTATTTTGGAAAAAAATAAGTTCAATGCCCAAGTGTTATTGAATAACAAGATAGCATTTTGAATTTCTTCTATGCATTCTTGTTGCAATGGATACTTGAGAATTTTTTTAGTTTCCACTTTTGCCACACATGAATACATGTCACTATAAAAAGTATTCCAGGAAGGCAATACATTGTAACTATCCAAATGCCTTACAACTTTTAGCTGTCAGGGTACACAAGATATGGTATTAGTTCCATTCAAAATATACTTTAGATATTTGTTTTCACAACTATTTTACCAGTATCTTATTCTGAATTGATATTTAAATATAATAAGTATAAGTGTAAATATAGCAAATGCAAACAAAAAGGGCCTATTTTGTGATTTTTAACTATACATAATATAGAATTAAGTTTAATTTATGCAAATAAATGAAGTATAAAATAAACATGTAATATTTTAAGCGATTTAAAAATGCACCATATATTTTTACTTACAAAATTTTCGTCTTAAACATCTTGCCAAACTTAGATTACTAGCTGAAAGTATTCATTCTTATAAAACTCAAATGATGTTCCACAATTTTTCTAAATAAATTCTAATACTTGGTTTTTTGTTATGTTGATCAGGATTTTTATTAAGATTTAATATTTTCTTCTACTCATACATACAAATCTATAATATCTGCTTCTAATTCATATACCAATTTAAATATGCCTATTTGCATACATTTAAGGAGCCAAATAATTACACAAGTTTTCTATGGAATTCATGTTCCGAATGTCGTTAGCATCTGACAACATATCCGAACTTTCAAAATCTTCATTAGCAGAAAACCTCTATTTTTTCTAAAACCAGATCCAAGTTGATATAAAGCCAGCAAGGAGCATTGTTTTGATGAGATTTCTTGTTTGACGTCCTAAAAGTGGACCAAAAACAAAGTATTAGAGAAGCATTTACTAATAAAATCTAGAGTCAGATTTTTAAACACTCATTAAAAATGTCTCATTATAAGTAAAATCTCTTCACAAATCATCACTCATTTGAATACTGAATGTTCATAGATATTGTTCAAGCCATTCAAATTGATTTTCTTTCATCATTGAAATATTTTTCTTAGTAGCATCCCAGGACATGACCTGCTTCTGCTTATTTTTTTAAGATAATTTGACAGTATTTATATTATTTCTTTTCTGAATAGCCACAGTTGAAATTAATCTTAAAGAACTCCAGACTTGCATGTTGGATAATTTTAATGATCTCTCATGTTACTTTACAAGTTGTTTTGTTGAAAACTTGAAAGTTGTTCCACTATCGCAAGTGATAATATACTGTTCTCTGATCTTATGTATGTTTGCCATAAATATCTGCTACTTAAATTATTATGATTAGTAGTTTTAGAGCTATTAAAAATTGTATTTACTTTATGTTCCAAAACCACACACAAATTTATAATTGTAAAACCAAAATCTTAATTTTTTTTTCTATCTATAATTCTTTTCCAAGCGGCATTGTGAATTTCAGCATAAAAAAATTAAATTATAAATTTTTACTATTATTTGTATATGTTTGGGATTTAAATTTACAATATATGCATGATTTTGTAAAAAAAAAAAAATAATAATTTTGAAAATTTAAATGATTTTGAATAAAAAAAAAAAACGAGTAATCTTATATTTATTTAACAACAAGATCTCAAATGGTTACTTGCAGTGAACTAAATCAATAGTTTTATAAATAATGATTTATTTAGGGAAATGATTTGAGTTTCTTTAAACTTAAAACTATTCATTGTATAAAATTTAGTTTTAAAATGAATGATATTTAGGGTGGTCTCATAATAATATTGTAAAAATACATTTGTTACTTTGGATTTTTTTTATACAAAAATGTTATCAATTGATGCCATTTTTGACATTACATAAAATTATCATTCAAACTAAATTGTTATTACAGACAGCAATATTCATATATTATATAACAGCTTATGATATGTAACATAACCTATTAAAACTGCTGTTATATAGGAAGCATACCAGAAATATCAAATAAGCATGTTGGAATATGCAGACGATAAGCATTTCAATGCATTAGCATAAAGCAAATAAGAATACTATCTGCACTGTGTATAGAGAATCATTCAAGAATGTCCGAGAATTTATTTCTTGTTTTTTATATGAAACTTCTATTCGCACTTTTTGATTTGATAATTTCTTATTCCACCCGATTGTTTAGCATCTAATTGCTATCAAGTTAATGAAGAATTTCGAGTTATATGGGACAAATAACAGCAGAGAAGAATCATTGTGGCCTAGTGGCAAGATAGCATTTATTTTGAAGTGGAAATTTTGTGATTCGATACCAGTCACAATTGAGTAACAGAAAATGGATGTTACACTTCTGCTGCATATTGGTTGAGGTGGTTGCTTGAAAGTTTTCCGGATCTACCTTGAGACATATCAATGCAGCCAATTACATTGAAGTTTTCCTGGAAGACAAGATACATTCCATATACATTTGAAGACAAGATTCATTTGTCACAATAGAATAATGAAAAGCCTAACAGTCAATCTTTGTCAAATAAGCTTTAGAGAAAAAATATGTGAGTAGTGAACTCAAAATTTTGTAAAATAATGGTGCCTTATCACATATTATAAATCAGAAATTTGGATTGCATACTAGAAGAAAAGCATTCATAATTTTTTTATTATGGTGACTATTGTTTCTTCTCCACTTGTCAATATAGAAACAGTTTGTAAATCATTAGAAACTAGTAAAAAGTGTACATACTGTAGTGTGACAAATGATTATGAATTCTAGAATGACACTGAATCAGGTTTTAAATTAATTCCAGCTTTGCATTCAGCATTAAGACAAACATGTTTACATAGCAAGTGAAATAAGGCATTTTCAACATCATTCACAAACGCTTAGTATGATGTTAGAGTCTCACTTTATATACTATCCTGAACATCCATTGTTTGAATAGCCACTTATGTAGCATTTCTGATATGTTAATAACCATACCAGTTTTTGCAGACCATTTGATCTATTGGGTTGTTCGGAAAGTTATTTCGTTTCATATGAAAATAAAAAACATATAGCGAATAAATATCTTATTGAATTGTATATTGTCAATTCTAGTCAAATACCTTTTACCATCTTTCTGGTCATAGCATGATTTCATATACATAAAATGGCTTCTTTTCACTAGCAAAAAAATAATTCAGGTTGGAAAAACGAAATGACTTTCCGAACAACCCAATATTTAGCCCTCGTATGCAAAAAATGACAAATGAGTGACGAAGCAAAACTTCACGCTATTTCTCATCATAATAATGCACTACAGCTTTATTGATGTTATATTGACATCTTCCTATGATAAAGTGTTAAACAATTGGGCGATTTATTATTATATTTATTATTTTATTTGTATCCTCTCCTGACAAGTCACTATGTGAACATAGTAATGCATTGTTGAGATATCGATACATTACTTTAAATAAATTTTGACAGAATTGAAGCTATATGAAATTAACTTCCATACGTCACCTAAGCTCAATTTCTGCCAAATTCTTTGTTAGATTACAGACAACATTGCTCTTAGAACTAACTATTAAAGCAAACTGCATGTTGACTACATCAAATTACCTGTAAATTTAAACATCTTCTCAATTCATTATGTTGGTATCAATTCATTATATTGGTAACGACAATAAACAAAATCTGGATGTTAATGCTTTACTGTGAAGCAATTTTAATAGCTGGTTTTACTAATAAGTTTATCAGAGAGCAATTTTGTTAAATGCCACCATTTTTATATTATGAAATTTTCAACTATTAATAAATATTTTACATCCCAATTTCTGTAAATGTGAAATTTTTCTTTTAATTTTAACTGCATATTTACTGAAACTTATACAAAATGTTTAATGAACTTTTTAAATAATTGTTATCTAGTTGCTCAATGCATTCGCAAACAAAAGAGTTAGCATATTTTTCCGAGAACATTAAATAAATAAAAAATTATTAGATTAAATTTAGATTACAGATAATAAATATCATAATAGTTATTATCTGTAGTCTAAATTCGTTATTAGTTAGTTAGATGCTGTACAGATTTTTAAAAAATCCAGTTTATTACATTTTGAAAGATGTAAATAGTAGATTCTATTCATTTAAAGTACACTGATAAAAGTTCATTAAAATAAAGTAATTTAGAGAACTTTCAATATGCTCAGGTGAGAAATTTTAATATTCTTGATAAATAATCAAAAATAAAATAATGAGACTAATAAAAATGTTTTTATTACATTAGTGGACATTAAAGAAGTTTTATTTATACACCTTATATATTGAAGAAAAGACCTCTACATTTATTTTCATGTATTGAAAACATAATAAAGACTTGTACAATTTTCAAATTTCAATTGTTTAAAAATGTGAAATTACATATTATAAAGTGAATAGTTTAGAATATCGGAGAAAAAGATTTGTTAATAAAATATCAAGTACAGTTGAAGAACTATAAAATATAGAAATAGAAACTTAAGGGCAAGAAATTTTTTATGCGATACTGCAACATATACTTACATTACTTTTGATAAATAAATTATACTTTTATTAAAATATAAAACATTTTATAAATGTATGTATTAAAAATCTATGATATTAGAATTATTATTTAAACAATTAATAGAAAATTTTTCTAATAAATGTAATAAATACTAACAGAAATGTATACTTTACAGAATTAATTTACAGTATAAGCCAAATATAAATACAATTTTAATGAAACAATGGCATAACATTTTTATTTAATAAGGTTAAAGTTATCAATATAATTAAATTAATTTCGCAAGAAAGTTACTTCAACTATTCCACATGTTATATTTCCTATATAATCTTATAATAAAATAAAAGCAACAATGCTTATTTAGATGATTCATGTTTCTTGTAACTTGGTTCACTTTTTGAAGTCCTTAGTAAGAAATTATAAAACAAATTATTTTAAAATTAAATCTGAAATAATTAATCTTTAAGTTTAATGAAATTGATGACCTGATATATTTACTTCACTTAACCATAAAGTAACATTTTTTACTGTAAAAAACAAAATGTATAAAGTAACATTTTTTACTAAGTTTACATTTATTACTGTTGACATTTTGGCAATATTTTATCTATCACATTTATTGAAAGCACCAACATTTATTTTCACATTCAAATATTAATTCATAAATTTCTCAGCTAATTTTTGCATATGCTAATAGTGATTTGAGATAATTATCACTATTTTTTTGGGTTGAACTAGGAATCTAAACATATTACTAATTTATTATATCAATTTGAAGATGTTAATGTTAGTCTATAACATTTTAAATTATGCAGTGTTATCTAATTCTTTGCAACTATGTAATTTGTAGATTTAATATCATAAGTATTTTCCATTTAATTTTGGATTAGAAGGAAAACTGAAATAATTATTACAGGAAGAAATATTTTAATTTAAAATGGTTACTAATTAGAATGTAATTGTTATCCTAATACTACTTATATTTACATGTTAATTATCAACACATTTTCCTGTTAATAAATTTTTCATTTCTTTTTAAAAGAACTGTAATTTGCAATACATAATATTAAAATTTCAACACTAACCAAGCAAAGACAGACATTTAAGATATATTGTGAGGAACTGAAAATAATAAAATATAATAGGATTTACAAATTTAAAAATATATTTACAAAGATATTGTAATTAGTAAAATACTGAATATATTTAATAACAATGATACATGTTGCATACAAGAAATAAAATTAGCTTTTGAACAAATTTTATTATTTTGAAAATAAGGACAATTAAAATGTTTTTTCAAAAATAAAATTATAGAAGCTCAGATTAAGTTTTCCATAATTAAGGCTTTATAAAGAGTAACAATTTAATGATCGTTTTCCTCCAATATAAAGTTTATGTAACTCAATCCAAAGCACTAAAAATTAAGCTTAATTTGAATAGCGAATTATATCCATAATTTATTTTAATTGCATTAACTTTTCTAAAATTGTTAAACATAAACAATTTGCAGCAAAACAAAGTTTTATATATTTCAGATGAATGCTCATAAGAACAACATTAACAAATTTTATCAATCATGGACATCTATGTCAGAGGGAAAAGTAGAAATCTATGTTTTATGAACAAATAAATGTATATTATTTATGTATGCAATGTACAAGGAAATTGATAGTAACTAGAAAATCAATGTAAAAGTACATTAAATATTAATTTTAATAAAATTTGTAAAAAACTATTGCTAAAAATCCTTTCAAAATATTTAAAAAATGAAATGCTCATGTTCAATCATAGGGAAAAGTAAAAAATTAAAAATTCTATATTTAAAATATTAACAATGAATTGCTTTAAAAAAAGGCTGGTTAAGCAAATTTGTGATAGAAAAAAAAAAATTAATTCTATTTTTGCTGCCAACATGGCATGATTGATCCATATATATTCGTCTATATATGCTATTATTTTGTAAAACAATTGAAAATTTAGTTTCAACAAAAAACAAAATTAACTACATCTATGCAGTAACCTAAAAATACACTTCCAAGTATTAAATATTTTTTATGTGAGTGTGTGAAATCAAATTATAGTAAAATATAAAACATAACATTGTTAAAATTTACGTTTGTTTGTAAAATATATCACAATTAAATTATAATGCAATATGTTTATATAATTTAACATTTTTTATTAATTTTCTAGACTAGAAGGTACGAAATTATTTTTTAATAGTTAAAAGACTTGTATAGAGTCTGACTAGAATAAATTCTCATAAATACAAATTTTATGAACTTAGGAGATATAACAGTGATTCTCAACCATTATACAACAGCACTTTTGTGTACCAACTTATTCTTTAAAGTATAACACCAAATTTTAGAAATGTATAAAAATTATAATGTTTTTCTTATTACAAATAAAGGTTGTTTAATTCAAAGAAAAGTAGACTGTAAAATAAAATTGATTTTTACAGTTAAGTAACATATTTTTTACAATTAAAAACTTTTTATCTTTGATAACTGATCTTTCATAAAGTGAAATATTTGCCCAACATGAAGAAATTTCAAGTATCTAAAATTATAATTTCCTACATCTTATTTGTGTGAATTCAGATTTTCAGTATTAATCAATATAAACATGGGGAAAAAAAATTGAGACTGTTATATGTAGAATATGATATAGAATTTGCTGCTCTCATATCGTATTCTAAAATTCATATTTGGTAGTAAAAATGCATGTGTCATTTTTACAACCAAATATAAATAAAATTACCAAAAAAACATAAAGCTCAATATTCTCATTATATATATCCTTATTATTATATTTTGATACAGTTTTGACTGTGATATAATATGTACTATAAAAACAAGAGTATTTTAATTAATCCCTTAATAAATATATTGTTTTTGTATTACACATTATAGTACATTCAAAACTATTTTATACTGCACATTATAGGTAAGTAAACAACTTCTAAATTTATATTTTTCCTTGTGAGTCACCAAATTTTGAAATTGTTAAAAGTGTGCCATGGTAAAAAGGCTTGAGAATTACTGAGATATAAAATTAAATTTTAACTGTATTATTTGACAATATATATAAAAGTAGAGTTTAAGTGAAATTTTAAAGATGAAACAAGCAAATTAGATACACATAATATTATAGAAATAACTGACTTCGCAAAAGTAAATAATAAAATCCAAAAAATAAAATTCAGTGACAAATATAACTCATTTGTATATTATTTTTATGTAACATAAGCATAATAAGTTTATTAATTTAGATTTAATATCATTCAAGAAAAACAGATAAATTGAGCTATTCAATTCATCTGTTTTGTACTTCTGATAATGTCAGTGATAACCTCATATTAAAAGAAAAAAAATGGCTAAAATTTCTTATATTATTTTCAAATAATTAAACATTAGCTTTAAAAGCAATTTTGTCACACTGAGTACAACTAAATGCTAGTAGGGAATTAGAATATTCACAAATGTATATATTAAGCAATGCAGCAACAACATAGTGCTCTTAAAACTTTCTGAAATAGAATATATTATTACTATATCTTAATCAAATTTAAAACAATACAAATTTCCCATCACTTTTTGTATACACTGCCTAATTTGATTGAAGTTTACAATTTAATGCAGTATTGAATTACATAAGTTTATATACCTTACTCTTATCTTTCAAATTTGACCATTTCTTGAAATTACTATAATATGACAAGAAATGATGTTATTTAAAAATTGCAATAAAATATTCATATATACGTGCTTTATAAGAATAATTTTCATTTGGTATAATTTAATCTGCAATATAAGCTTTCAACTTTGACAAATTTCACAATATTAATTTAAATTTAAAAATTTCCATTTTCTTAAAAACATGGTTTATATATTGCTATAGATCACAATCACAAGTAATAATTTGGCCATCTTAGAGAAATGAAAGTGAATATTTGAAAGACAAGAATTATATGAGATCTGAACTGAAAAATAAATATGGATTGTCATTTGAAGTTAAATCATTGACATTTTGATACACAAGTGAGAATATACAACATTAACTGATGATTGGAAGACATCACATCATACTCTCTGATTGTTCAATTCCATTTCAATATCACAAATAGAGTCATACACTATTTCAACATCTAGATTTTTGTTCTTTGTACTCTTTAGCATTTCAACAATGGTTAAGGCACTCTTTAAACTTGCAGCATGCTAAAAACAATAATTATGAAAATGATTAACAATTTGATTTATATATTACCTCCTAAATTCATCATAAAAATAAAATATATATCATGTAAAATTCATTTTTTTCCCTCAATTTCTTTGAATAAATTATTTATTTTATTAAACTTTCAACTGCTAAAAAAGTAATAGCTTAAAAACCTAAAAATGCCCTCAAATTGTTCAATTTATACTAAAAACTTATGGATCAAAGTAATTAATTTAAAAAATAATAAAAAAATATATTAACAAATTACATATTTTTTTGATTTATTGGAAAATTAAAACTTCAAAAATAATATACTGTAATCAAAATAAATCTTACATAACATAACAACAACACATACATAATACAACTCTTACATAACATACATCTCTTACATAACATAACAACAGAATACAAATAAGTTTAAATCAAGGAAAACACAATAGTTTTATTAGTTAATAACGCAATAGTTTTATTATTTCATTGAAGTATATTTAATAATGAAAACAATTATGCAGTGCATTACAAATTTGAAAAAAACTTATTTTGTTGAAAAATATTTTTTTATACAAATTGAATCAAATCGTTAAATATTTACAGCCAATAATTTTACCAATAAATACACTTTAATAAAGATTTAAACTTATTTGTGCTCTGTAACAGGAAAAATTGTATATTTTATTGTTTATAACAGTTTTGATTAGTTAAAAAAAATACTATATACAGGTTTCATGTTGGTTGCTTGATGTTCTATGCTCATTTTTTACTCAAGAGGGCTAATTGAAGTAGGATCTACAATTTAAAGTGGATTTGAAACCAAATGAATATATATGCCTGGTGTGGAAATGAAATCAAGAAACTGTCGAGCTGAGGACCAGAATTAACAATTTGGTTGGCTATTTCATTAATGTTTGGTATGGTGATTATCAAAATGTGATAAGGAATCACAGGAGTTTAGTTGTTGCTACAACAGCATATTTTCCTGTACCTAGCCTAGAATTAGGCAGCACCAGTTAAGTGGAAGTAACCATAGAGAGCCTTTGTAATTTAGAGGCAGGGACCGAGCAGAAGACCCCCAGAGATTTCATTTCACTTGGAGGACATTGGGATCATGACCCATTTGTTGTGCCCCAGCCACCTTTAGTAAATGAAGGATCTTTGGTTAAGTCAGGATTTGATCAAAGATCACCAATTTCTGATAATAACAATACCACTCTAATCAATCAGATTGTTGTGGTTTTATATAGGTTTAGTGATAGAAGTATACTCTTTGGAAAAAATGAGCCTGGGTTTGATCTCAGTGACTGTCGAACAGAGAGACTACTAGTTCTGCATGCAATAATCTATAGAAGTTTTATAGAATTTCTCTATTATGATATATGAATATAATATTGTCAGAAATTTGTTTATAAAACAAAATTTTAGAACAGCCTTAAAACAGAACACAGTTCTTATACCACCCAATAAACATATGTTGTCAAACCAAAATATGATTATGGTTAAAAGAAGCGATGGTAACACTTTGAATTTACTAAATTAAAATAAAATTAAATATAAATGTATTTGATATCATTAATTATACAAATATCTCTAAGTATACTGTATAACTAATATGAAAACCTATACTTTAAACCCAGTCTCGTTAATTTGGAAGAACTATTTTAGGTTTACTTAAATTATTAAAACTTGTAAAATAAAGATAATTATTAACTGAAAATCCTCATGTTAGATTAAAAAGGAATTAACAAAAAATGATAAGTAAGTTGTTAATTTATATGGATATAAAATTTATACATATATTGGAAGACTTGATAAACTAATAAATAATTATCAATATTATAATCAAAAAATCTTAAAAAAATAAGCATTTAATTAGTTTTCTTTTACTTAAAATGAAAAGTATTTGAAGAATTAAAAAATTTCTATTTACAATGTTCTTCCAAAAATTTTTCATCTAATAAATATATTTAAAATTATGATTAAAATTATATTACATCAAACATGCAATTCAAAACTGAATGGTGTATTTGATGTAAAATGTCACTAATCCAAATACCAACATAAAAAAAAAATGAGATGAGTATTTTGTGACACATATTTTAAGAATAACTTTTATAACCTAATTTAAAGTAATTTCACATGAAATACAATTATTCTACATTAAAAATAGAAAAACTTTTAATGCCTTTCTTCAGTGATACATTTAAAACAGCAATATAAATTTATTTGTTTTTAAATAAATCTTGTTTTGTGCATATTTTAAATGTATGCAAAGTTGTTAACTTTTGTAAGTGCAATTTTGTATCAAAATGCTTTGAGTCCCAACTTTGCAAACTTTCTAACAAACCAGGTTGGTTGGTTGGGTTTTATGACACAAAGTCATAAAACCCAACCAAAAAGAAGACATGCTGCGCCAAGACTAAAATTTTGTAATTTGCTTTTATTTATTTTTTTATTATTATTTATTTAAAAAACCCAAACAATGTTAAAATGTATTGAAAAACAAAAATCTATGTATATAATGTTATTAAAATTTTACTATGTATAATATATATTAAAATATAAAACATTAATTAAATGTAATGCAAGAAACCTATTGCTCTCAAAAATGCAAATAGGTTTCAGTGGGGTGGATCCCCTGGTAAATCAGACATAGTTAAAATATCACTTTTAAAAAACTGTAAATGATGATCTTAACATGAAATTAAAATATGATAAATTGTATATGGTTCATCACACGTTTCACACCAGTCTAACCAACCAGGATCAGCACCAGGAAGGCTAATATAAGGAAACACAATACCCTGTGGTGATTTAGATGAAAAACTAATTATTTTTTACAATTTATAATCAAAATTTTAACAACCAATTATTTGCATCTCAGTATAAAATAATGCATCAATTTCTTCAGCTTATTCTCGTTATTTCAATAAAATGATAGAATTGAAAAAAATTAAGAAAAAATAAATATTAATTAAACTGCTTAACTATTTTGCTCAAAATTAAAAAGACATCTATTTTTTTAAAAATAATTAAGGTGAAAGAAAAAAATAAAATTGCAGTAGATTATAAGTTATAGTATTATATGAATTATAAATTTATAGTTAATAATAATTTGCTTAAAAACTATATATATCACCAATATATTGAAGCCTTCATATTAATCTTACTTACATGCTCTAAAGCATTAAGATATTCTATATTATTAACTCCAGGTCTACTTCCTAACAAACCAGGACCAGCACCAGGAGGACCAATATAAGGAAAAACAATACACTGTGGTGATTTGGATGGAGAATTAGAGCTTACTTCAGAATAATTTTCTTGATTCTGGGATTCATTCAATTGTTCATTAGAATTTCCAATAATCATGATTTTCTGACTTAAGTTCACCTAAGAAATTAATTATATATTAATATATTTGACCATATAATGTATAAAAATTTTACAAACTATAAATAAGTCATCATATAAATTATTCAGAAAAAATATAATTTTTCATTCTTTTTCAAAAAAATTATCAAATTTAAAATATTAGTTTTTCTGGACAAAACAAATGCGATAAATGAGTAAATAAATTCATTAAAGAATGTGATTTATATGATTTAAAATTGAAAGTTATTCTTCCTTAACAATAAAAATAATATTAAACTGTTTTTAAGCTTTTATTAAATGATTTTCATAAGCTAGCTCTTATGGAAAAAAATGTTTAAATTTAATTTTATTAAGCTTAAAGTGAGCATATATCAACAAAACATAAAGCAATAAACTAATTTATTTAGATAAAACTACTTCATTGATATGAATAAAAAATTTATAGAAATTGAAATATAACATTCATTAAAAATTTTGTATCACTCTTAAGAAATGAAATATAACATAAAATGTTACAATAAAATTTTATTTTAATTGTTTAAAAAATACAAACAGTCAGATTTTTAATACAAGAATAAATCTAAAGTGAGTACTTTTTGCTGATGAAAAATTTTTGTCTTACAAAAATAAATTTTAAAAAAAAATTTCCTCAATACAGCAAGTTTTAAAATAAACTAATTGACTAAAATCGATTTTTAAAGCTTAATTATTATCTAAAAAATTTATTTAATTATAAAGTTAGAATATTTTAAGCATACATATTTGAAAAATTCATTCTAGTAATTTCTTAATATTGAACCAATTATTCAAATAATTCATATGTGCTAAATTTGAAATAACAATTTCTTTATATTCAGAAAAGAATTTCGAAAAGTTCCAAACCTTGAAATATAAAGAATTAAACTGCTTGGTTGTTTTAAAAGTTAGCTTTAAAAAAGTCAAATAATTCAAGATATAAATATAAAATTTATAATTATATTTGCTTGATATTAACTAACCAAGAAAAGAAACAGAGCATATAATACTTAAAACCGAAAGAACATTTTTGTACTTCACGCTTGCTTGATCGAAGCAAATGTCAATATAAAAACAAAAGTAAAACCAGTCAGAAAACGACCAATAACCAGTTGTCACCAAAAGATACTTTGTTACTAAATAATAGAATAACGAATATTATTTTAATGACGTCACAAATAAAATAAACCTTTATAATACATTATTGCGTAAATAACAATGTTAATGAATGGAAGACTAATACTTTTGAAAAATATGAAATTCGAGAAACAATTTTAATATTTCTAGGAATATATTAATTAAAATCAAAATGGTCTGTAATGTAGAAAAATTTTGAAGGTAAAACAAAGTCTTCAAAATCCTGTTTTCATAACGGCAAATAGAGCATCTTGCTTAAATTTTGATTTGTAAAAGTGATTGTTCGCACTTTTTTTTTCTTTTCTTTTCAGGAAAATGGTTTTTGAAAAATTTCATAATACATATCAGCAGATGATGCCCATACTTCAATCACTCTAACCTGAAAAAGAGAAATTTAATTTGAACTTAAATTTTTAACGGCCATATTTACCGTCAACCTCGATAGCTAGGTATGAGGGAAACCACTGATTAAGGCTCAAACAGTACTGACTCATGATGAATAACCAAGTCCGAAATCTACCCTTAGGTTCACTAACGCAGCATGCCTTTACGGAGAGATCAGACTAGATTGTGAACGAACTTCTTTTTAACTTTGTATATTTTTCATGTTAACTGTTTTGCGAAGCCAATTTGAAGTGCGTCACAGTTCGAAGTCTAATATTAATTATTTAGCACAAGCTTTATCTAATTCGTTATATAAGCTGATGTTCTTAGAGTTTTAGAACGAAGAAAACGGGACCTAGAGAGAAACCTTTGGAAAAAGAGGAAATAAAAATCCACAAGTGGTATCACTTAACGAAATCTGCTATTCGGAGCTATTAGGTAGAATCGAAGAAGATATGGAACTAAACAGCCTTTTAAATAATGCTCAACTCCTACTGAAGAATGGTTGATTACAATAAAATTGTTTGCTACGAGAACTCACCAGCTTGTAACTGGTGATCTGTAGTGGTAAGCCAATCAACAATTTTAAGAGTTGTCTCAAAAATAATTAAAGCCATTGCTTCTTTGCAACCACATCACATGATTGCCACTCGTTACTATTAACCTCTAACTTACGAACACTCACATTCTTACGAATTAATGAATAATCTCGATCCTATCATCATAGACGCAATGATATTTTAACTCCTATTTATAATTTAAAATTTTGAAAAATTTTGTGAACTTTTGTTTCTGACAATTTTTTTCCACTTTTTTATTTTTTATAATCTAATATAATTTTTCAAATTTCTTATTTGAATTCCTTTATATATAAAGCTTGAGAGTTTGATTTATTCTTGAAAATGAAACGACACGTGCAAGAATCTAGGCATTTTAAGAACAATAGTCGAAGACATATAGATATCAGACATTTGATGAGAAAGAACTGTCACACAGAATTCGACTCATTTCGTCCCCATAAGTAAGAACATAGAAAAAGAAAGGAAAATCTTCTCCACGTAAATAAAAACGTAAAAAGAGGAAAAACTCTTTCAAAGTTTGACCTCTGTTGTTTTGTAATTGGTTTCTTTTCATTTGAACAACTCAACTTTTATGAAATTCCATTTGTCGAGATGGAAATTGAGAAGGTGCCGTCGAGGAAGAATTTTCAATTGAAGAAACAAACGTGTTTATCTGTTGAAGTAAAAAAAGATAATTCTTAAGGAATTATAAGGAAAAGTATTAAATGAGACAAAAATTGTAAAGAATATTGAGTTTTATATAAAAGTAGTCTCTTGACAGTTTTAAAAACTTAGAAAAAAAAAAGTCCATGAAAAAAGAAACGTTACCAACAAAAGTGCTCCCTCTTAAAAATATTATACAGAAGCACAACATCCTAAGCTGGAATGCTTGGAAAATGTTTTGTCTTGCACAGACAAAATATTTTATTGTTATGTGAAGATAGTAATAAAGCTTTGATTAGAAAACATTGAAGTTTAAAAAAAGGTGAAAAGCAAAATATATTTGAAGAATAATAGTTTAAATTTAACATAAAATATTTTAATTTTATTAGAAAGGTTAATTCTTGTGGAAAATAATTCTAAATATATCTATCTAATGAGTTAATGTTTAGAGACTTAAAATGATTCATGGTGTAAAAAATTAGTAATAAACTTTCTAATTCAGTGAGCATAATACCTTTAATATGTTAAATAAATATTAAGCAAAAAAAGTAAAAAAAACAAAAATAAATCAGCGTTTTTACAGAGAGCACCCGAAGTGATATTTCAATTCTCAATTTTATCGATATATTGAGGATTTAGCTTCTTTCCGGTTACTGAAGTCGTCATTCAGCCACCAGAATTTATCTATTAATTTATTCTTCTTTACCAATATTTCACGCTGATATTATTATTTCAGATTATTGTGCTCACTCTGCTTTTGGCTCTTCTATAATCATCTGCTACTGATAAGAATACATTATGTCTGAATCGGTTTTTTCAGTGGAGTACATGTACAGATTTCTTTGTAGCTGGTTCTACCGATGACAGAATACAGCTTGCTATCTTTTATGAGATTTCATAAGTTCAATTACTGGAAGTAACTGGGAAAAAATAGTCTGATTGGGATTAAAAGTATTTTTCCTCATAAGAAGCCAACTTGAATAACAAATGAAGTCACAGATAAAAGGACAGTGTCGTTTTCGCCTTACATGACGATGAGCAAAAGATGGAGAAATTTATATAAGAAAATGTGATTGAATGCAGTAAAGGCGAAAGTCATGCAACATGTAATTGTATCTGTAAATATTTTTTCTGTATTCAAATATCTTTCCTTAGATTTGAATTTTTCTGACAATTCTTTGGTCGATTTTCTAGTTTCTTATATTAGAAATGGATTCTATAATTACCAATTTCTCATTTTCAACTTAATTTTTTTTATTTATTATTTTTATTTATATTTATTTATTTTTTGTCATTGGAATTGACGATAAATTTAAACTCAGAGGCATGGCAGTCCTGTGGGGGCCGTGAAGAAAAGAAACAGACAGGCAACAAATTCATTGGCAATTGGATACATAATACTGTCCATGCAGTCAAATATAGGATTTTTAGATGTCGCTATACGATGTGATTGTCACGTAGATAAAATGTTGTTACCTGATCTCATATATATTTTAAACCAATGAGAATTTCCTTACATTCTGGTTTTATTTCCGACCGACTCACAAATTTTGTTTGCTAGTTAAAATTGAAAAATTATAGTGCACGTTAAGCATTTATTAATTGATGTTATGTCCTAGATATTAAGATTTTGATGTTGGCGCTGGGGCTTCGTTTTCTCGTGAAAAGTACTGATTGGGACTTAGTAGGGTTGATTTTTATCTTCTTTTACTCTCTATTCCAGCTACTCTTCTATGGCCGTTCGGTGATTAGTAAGGTGAATATTATTGTAGTCTGAGTCTGTTTGTCTAGAAGTGTCGTCCGCAAACAAGCACAGCATGGTTTTGGATGTGGTTGTATGTCAGTTATAAATACACTGAATAGGAAGGGGTCCAACAGTGACTCCTGCAAAATGCCGGCCAAAATGGTTTTATCTTGAGAAATGTCATTATTTAACTTAACAACAAAAGTTCTATGAGATAAATAATTATGAAATAGTTTGATTAGATAGTAAGGGAATTTTATTTGATGAGTTTTCATATTAGTTCACAGTGCCACACCCGATCAAAAGCTTTTTCAATATCGAGAAATAATCCACCAGGGTTTTTTATTAGCAATTTACTTAGAGATTTTTTTCAACTGCTCTGAGCAATTGATGTGCTGTGGACAGCTTCTTCCGAAATCCAAATTGTTGGGAAATTATGATATTGTTCTTTTCTTCATGTTCAAGAAACTGTACGAGTATAAATTTTTGTGCTATTTTAGCCATAGTTGTCAAAAGTGATATGGGCCAATAGAGTGAAGGGAGTTAAAGATTTTTACTTTGTTTGTATTTAAATATGATAACTGAATTTTTTGAGAGCCTGAGGAAATGCCCTAGCTTTAAGATGCTGTTGAGGATTGAGGTCAAGTAGCAAATTATACTAATCGGGTTTTGTTTACTTGCTTTGTGTTATATTGTCATAACCAGGGATTTTTTTTAGTTTTAAGTGGTGGATGAATTCTTCCACCTCTGATGCAACAATTTCTTGTATTTCTTGATGGGGAAATTTGCATTGGGAAAATATGAGTTAATTAGATTTGTAATAGCCTGGTCATTTTAAATGTTTGGAAAATTATTTGGTTTGAACAGTTCTCCTAGGGAATTTGTCAGAACTTTTATTTTATTAGTATTCGTGATGGTGATTTTGGCGTCATCTATGAGAGGAGGGTGGCATTCCCTTTTAATTTTCCTGTTGCTGTTTGCTCTACAGATGGAAATTTTGACATTACCCACCAAGATGACTCAATAAAGTACACTCTAATACCCAACTGGGATAAATATAAAGATAAACTTATTGAAAAAACAACGAATCTTGACCTCTCCCTAGAAACCACTGACGAAGCAGAAAACGCTATCAAAAAAATATCTGATATCATCATAAATTGCCATAACGACACCGCAACTAGACACCCAAAAAATAACAAAGCATGTTTTTTATCTGGCGAACTTAAACAAAAAATTAAAAATAGGAACAAACTCAGAAAAATTTGGCAGAACTCGGGTCTCACAGCGGATAAAATTAACTATAACAAATATCACAACAAACTCAAACAGGAGATAAAAACTTATAGGGAAAAACAATGGGCAGACCACATCGGCTCTCTGACAGCTGATGATGGATCGCTGTGGAAAGCGGTAAATTTCAGAAAAAGGCAACCCCGCACACTCCCCCCACTAAACGGTCCGCAAGGTCCTGTTTATAGAGAAAAAGAAAAAGCGGAGGTGATTGGTGACCACTTGGCGCAACAACTCTCGCCAAATCCTATTGTAAGCCAAATGGAAGCAACAGTAAACAACGAGGTCAACGCCTTCCTTAGCAAGAGAGACCACCCCCCAACTCTGCCTGAAATCACCCCTGATGAAATTGAAAGCTACATCATAAATTTAAAACTTAAAAAAGCACCGGGAATTGATGGGATAAATAATTCTATGCTCAAAAACCTACCTTTTATTTTTATTTATATTCTCTCAAAAATTTTCAACAAGTTACTAACATTAAATTATTTCCCAAACTTTTGGAAAACAGCGTGCATCTCACCCATCTTCAAGGGCGGAGGAAAAAACCCCCGAGAACCAAACTCTTATCGACCCATCAGTCTTCTTTCCACCGTCTCAAAATTATTCGAGTACTGCCTGAAAAGCCGAATGGAAAAGTTTATAAACGAAAACAAAATAATTAACGATGACCAGTTTGGCTTTCGTCCAAAGCATGCAACAACACACCAACTGCTAAGGGCGGTGGAAAAAATAACAGGCGATATACAAGTAAACCAAGCAACGGCTGCACTCTTCCTGGATGTAGCCACTGCTTTCGATAAGGTTTGGTTTGAGGGATTACTTTATAAACTAATTGCTTTAAAATTCCCCGCACAATTAATCCATATAATTAATTCCTACCTAACAAACAGACACTTTAAAATAAAAATAAATACTGAATCTTCTCAACAATACAAAATTAATAGTGGAGTCCCGCAGGGATCCATCCTCGGACCCCAATTGTTTATTATTTACTTAACAGATATGCCCATAAACAACAATATTGAAAGATTTATATTCGCGGATGACACGGCCATTATGGCAACCGGTCCAAACAATAACTCGGCTGCTGAGCAAATTAGAAACTTTATCCCGTCACTTGAAATTTGGCTAAATAAATGGAAGATAAAAATAAATACAGATAAATGCATTGCCATACTTTTTGGAAACAAAAGGAAAAAGACCCAAGAAATAACACTTTTTAATAAAACAATAAAATGGGATAATAAGGTAAAATACCTGGGAGTCATATTGGATAGAAGACTGACATGGATTCCTCATATTGAGGAAATCTTAAAGAAAGAAAAACAAATCCAGGCGGTACTTTACCCCTTAATAAACAGAAAATATGTACTTAGTACAGACAATAAACTTCTAATTTATAAGTCCTTAATGAGACCTGTTGCAACGTATGCCTCACCTGTGTGGGGATACGCTGCCCATAGGTACATTGTAAGGTTACAGCAATTTGAAAATAAAATGGTTAGAATGCTGACGAATGCCCCAATGTACTTCAGAAACGAGAAGATATTTGAAGAATTTAAAATTGTGACAATAACTGACCTGATCAAAAACCTGGCAAATAAATTCTTCTCCAACCTGTCGAATATACTAAACCCACTAATAAACATACAACCAATCTATGATCACAACGACCCAACAAACAGGAGACGCCCACAGGCGATTTTAAGGGACTGAAACCAAATCTAATACACTAAATAAGTAAATAAACTTTCCCCTCTAACAAATGATCAGTGCAATCTGGAAGTGTTCGCACTTGCCCACGAAATTTTGTAATCTATGTATATTATTCACTGTAAATATTTTTATTAATTCATATAATAATCTGGTGTAAATTGTATAAAAATATAACTACTAATTAATCAAGAAATTGTTAAAGAACGAAATGTTATAAAGCAAGAAATTGCTAAAATAAGGTATACCATAAAACTTATTAAATGTATTGTAAAGAATGAAATTATTTAATCAAGGCATGTTAATAATCATTCATTGTAAATAAGTTAAAAATGTAATCAAGAAAATAAGGAATTGCTCATGCAATTATTGTAAAGAATGCAACTTGTAACTATATAATTCAAAGAAATGTTAAATTAATGAATTTGTTAATAAGAAATTAATGTAAATAATGGACAAATCTGTTAAACGAAAATGCAGTTGTGAC
Source organism: Latrodectus geometricus (assembly GCA_026290005.1). Lineage (NCBI taxonomy): Eukaryota > Metazoa > Arthropoda > Arachnida > Araneae > Theridiidae > Latrodectus > Latrodectus geometricus. The sequence continues at coordinate 189,596 of JAPDSC010103205.1, forward strand.
ACGAAAATTATGAAATCATGTTATGAAATCAAATTATGTAAATAAGCTCTGACACCTTGTCAGATTATGTAAACTTTTGGAAAAAGCAAATAAAGTGATATGCCTCTTGCGATTGCCAGGCCGAAGATACCATGGTTGGAGGTACCGGTCCCCCTCCCCTTAAATTAGAATCCAATTAAATAAAAAAAATTAAAACTTAAATTAACATAAAACTTTAAACTTAAATTATTCCCCAACATCATTATTATTATGACAAACAAGCTCGTTCCTTTAAGGAGTAGTATCGATTGAAGATACGTGGCATTAGCCGCAGGAGCTTCGCCCCTATAAGGCAAACCCTCGTCCTTGCTCTACAGAATGAACCATTCTCGACATTTAGACCAATAACAAACGAGAAGCTATTTCGCCAGTGAAACCTCGGACCAGCGAATTCAAGCCGAATTTGCCGTGACAAACTATGACTTAATATGTGATGCATTATACTGTTAAACCAAAGAAACTTTATTTACATCAGATTGAATTTCAATTAATATGATGTAAATAAAGTTATTCATATTGAGTCAAAATGAGTCTATATTTTGACTGATGAGCAATATCAATTTTGAGAAGTTATGACTGCTTATTAAAGAAAACATTTGATTTATTTATGTATAAATATTTTAAATTTAGTTATACTGAAGCTCAGAACATATAAGTTCTTGACATATTTTTAAAATTTGATAATTTTTAAGAGAATATTGAAAACTATCATTATCTAACAAAACTAACGCATATTTCATTAGCTTTTCCTACACTAAATTTAATAAAACCCATTGAATACTTTAAATATATTTTAAAAGTTATATTTTAAAAGTAAATGTCTGTGCGATAATTCTTCATAGAAGCTATAAGTTTTTAAATAAAATTCAAACAAACTATCAACACAATTCAAAAAGTATTATTAAATTATTTTTCATATAAATTATTTTATTGAAAATAAATAATATAATAATGGATTCCTGAATTTTTAAATATATATATATATATATATATATATATATATATATATATAAATATAATATATAGCACATAAACACAAAAATACATTTATATATATGTATTTTTGTGCTTATGTGTGATTATGTGTTAAAAAAGTTCCGAATTTTGTTGAGGGTATTATACGCAGCCTCGGATAATCTGATAAAAAACATTCTCCTTCAGAAAATTTTCTTGTAAAGTTTTGAAAAAAGAAGTACTGTTTATGTTTCATAAAATAAATAACAGGTGGTACCACTACACACCTGAGATATTGAAGCTAGCTTTGTCCAATTGCGTTCAAGAACGAATTCGGTTCCTCTTAAAGATATTACAGTTGCATTTCGCAATTTGTCTTGATATGAGCTGTTTCACTTTGAAAATATTCAAATTCATATACCATCATATAAAAGTGAACACTTTTAAGTTCCACAGCAGATTTTAAATTAAAAGTTATAGAGAAACAAATAAAAAAAAATGGTGACAAACGTGTTAATGAGAACTGAAAAATATGGCACGAGCGGTATAAAAGAATAATGTTTATCGCACTTTATAAATAATCCACCTCTTTCATATTTTTCATTCTTCATTCATTTCGCTCTTGCCTTCGTTTCAGAAATTCATGTTTTCGAATCCCACGTTGGTCTTGGTTGTGTGTAGAAGTTTAGAATCCACTTTAAACTAAGGTCTAATTTACACTCGTGTGTAAAAGATGACGGTTGACGAATGTTTACGTAATCGTGTCTTTTAAGTCAATAAATTTGTAACATACACACACACACACCTCTAGAATTTATTTCAAGTTTAAATATGCTTTTATTATATTTACTGAATTGAAAATAGTGATCAAAAAACATACTCAAACATAAAAAAAGAAAAAGAAGGGAGAAGAAAACATTTAATACAATGATATTTTAACGTTCGAAAAAAAAAAAAAAAACTTTTCTACATAAACTGCTGCTGGTTCTGAGCATTTTGTGTGTCGACAAAGGCCATCATTAATGAGAAACATTTCAGCGAGAATTTTCTCACGAGTATAACCTGACTCTAGGTAATGGGGCTGGAACAAAACTTGAGATAAAAACGCAGAGAATGTTTTTCTCTAAGTAGACCCACATTAATTTCAAAGAGTCTTACTGACAAATATTTTTATTAAGATCATTAATTTTAAAAGTATGATTTCTTTGTGATGATATCCCACTAAAAGTAATTTAGATTTGCGGGAAATGAAATTGACATAAAAATTGATATTTTTAAGAGATTTGGTCAGTATTTACATTTTTGTTTTTCTCAGCTTTGTAGGGTTGCTTCTTTTCTTGTAAAGAGAAGTGATTGAAGTATAATTTATTTAATCAGCAAGTGAAAAAGTTTAAAGTCAAAATCATTAGAATTTTTTACGCAATATTAATTATTTTCTCTTTAAAATGAAGGTTTCGATTTTTTACAGCTTATAGGCGTTTCTTATTGATCATTAAGGGGGCAAATTTTAAGGATTTCTAAAGAAAGTTTTTATTTGTAGTAATTATATAAAAATAAAAACTTTAAGTAATTATATTCTAATAAGTTTTTCATTAATTATAATACAATTTTATGAAATTTCTTATTTTAGGATTGCTATTTTTATATGATTTTAGCTAAAATAAGATTAAAATTTCACATATTTTAATTATATTTTATTTATATATTTTAATTTTAAAAATGAAAGAAAAATTTTTTCCAATGTTTTCATATTGATTTAACGAATAATATGAAGTATAAAGAATAACAGTATCTGTAAATTATGTTTTGGATTTTTTATGCAATTTTGATTACGTAAATTTGTTTGTTTACTAAATTGTCCATACAGAGGTGCCCAGTTCCATTTAAACCCTAACAGAATAAGAGAAGAGAAATTGTCCATAAATTTAAATATATTGCATCATTTCTTTATCTGTTTAATATTTTTTTATACTGCAAAAATTTCTTTTTTCGAAGGATATAAAAACTTTTAGAAGTTTTAAATGTATGCATTTCTTATATTTTGCATAATACATACAACATTTTATCTGAACATAATTGCATGTAATCAGTGTGCTAGTTTTTATCACAAAAATAAAAGACCGATTATTTTAAAATATTTTATGAAATATATAATATTACTTTTTTATAAATTAAATAAAGCTGTTTAATTAATTTATTTAAATGTTTTGAATTCTAAATAATTCAACATGACAGTAGAAAATTTCATAACAATTTTCATAAGTATTTGTGTCCCGTGTTTAATGCTTTTAGAATTCTTTGATTAACACGCGGTATCTGCAAAATTATTTTCATTCCCTAGATTTGAAGAAATTGTTTGTCAATTAAAAGCGCATTATTATTAAATATATACTAAGGAAAGGTTTAATTTGCATACGTACATTATTGTTTATAAAAATACAATTCTTAAATGTAAAATATATATAAATAAACTTCCATTCTCACTGTTTGATATAAATTAAATTAACCAAATTTTAATTTGGCTGATATAATTTTCTGATTATTTAACATCATAATTTTGATATTTCTTTCGTATTTACATTCCAAAACAATGTTTATCATTAATTATTATATGATCGTGTGTTACTTATAAAATTTCTTCTTTTTATATTTAAAATGTGATTTAGATATTGGTAACATATTTTTTTTTTATTAAATTAGTATTTTAAATTTGAAAATAATTCCAAGTGATGGACTGAAGAATAATTGCGTAAAAAGCATTTATTTTTCAGTCCATACCAAATATTGCTTAAAAAGCATTATTTGTTATATTCAATGTATTTACTCTCATTAAAATTATTATTCTATTATTATCAAGCAATCTGTTGAAATAGAAAACGAATCTGAATTACTAATACTAAATAATTCAAATAAAATTTTTTCAATAGATGTGACAATCTTTCTTTGAAATGTTACTAAGCATTCTACATTTTATTGGATTATTATCTTGTCTCCGAAATTCTTCTATTAACTTGAACAAAAAACGAATGGATTTTTTTGTTACTATATTTCAGTTTCAAAGATACAATATTTTTTACATTAATAATATGATTTCAATTTTTACATTAACAAATAATTTATTATCAAATAAATAAATAAGTAATATTTTTAACTAACTTCAATTCAATTTATTATGAAGTTATATTTTTAATTTTCAATTATAAAAATATAGTTATATTTTTAATTTTCAATTATAAAAATATAACTTCAATTTTTTTCTTTTCAAAAATGCTTCTTGCCATTAAAAATTAAGCAGTAAAATAATTACATAAATTGCTATTCTGAGAATGAATCAAAATTGTCCACATAAGTAATCCACTTTCCAGCTTGTAAAAATATTTACCACTAGTAAAATAAATTGCGAATTTTTTCATTTAAAATTATTTTCCTTTTCTCTTATGAAATATCAATTTATTTTAATTATTCTAAGTTAAATAAGGTTGAACATTATATAAATTTTTGCTGTTACTTTTGTTTAACATTACAATAATTTTATTTTATTATGGGTTTATGTAAATATGAGTATTTTTTAAATTAATCCATATTTTTATTTCGCAATATTTTGCATTAAAGTATAATTATGGGGAGTTAAGAGTTTTGCAAGGAAAATTGCTTTGCATTTTTCAATAATTAATAAGTCTTAAATAAATACGTTCATTCTGTATTAAAGTAATTTACATTGACTTAGTGAAATGTAATTTCATGCTATTAATTTTTGTTATAAAAATATTTTGATGTATAATGAACATATTGATTAGAACCGTATTAAACACAAATGTATTTTATTGTTTTGTGGTTTCTTAAATAAAAGTAAAATATTTAAATTAAATCCAATGGTATAATTCCATCATTATTTTTATTACGTGTATTTTTTATTATGATTCCATATAAATATATGTATTTTTTTATTCTGCCATTGTTTAGTTTCACTATATTTTACTACAAGTATGCAGAATTTAAACATTTGGAAATAAATTCTTTTACATTTTTACCATGCAATAATCATGTGTTATTCTCAAGTATATTTTTCAAATTATGGCTTAATGTAAATAAAATATATGCATTTTTATTCCTCTATTTTGTATTAAATATTTCACGCATTGCTCAATATTGTGCATTAAAATATTATAAAATTTAGATTTTTGGTAACACTGTTTTTGATAAACTATAATTTTAAAACTGTTTTTGGTTAACTGTATTTTTATGGATATTTAAAGAATTGCAAAGCTACTTTACTAATTTATTAATTGCTTAAGAGTTTTAAAATTAAAACAAGTTCTTTAAATTAATGCAATTTTTACAAAAAAACTTGATTTATCTACTACATAAAAATGTAAACAAATAAACGTCTTTTATAAAAAAAATTACTATTTATTATAATATCGATAAATATTGACTGTTTCGTTAATGTTTACTAAGAGAAAAATGTAATAAATTTAAAAAGTTGATTTTTTAAAAATTAATTGCTTTTTTATCTTGGTAAACTTTAAAAAAATGTATTTATAATTGATTAATCCTCAAGCATTACTGTTCTTCACAAACTATTTATCATTTAATTATAAATTTTAATTATATAATTGAAAAATATTTCTAAATTGAAACAAAAACTTATTAGGCTGAAAAATAGAAATTATTTTCTTATCTAATTTTATATTTTAATTAACATTGGAAAATATTGAAAATTCTAATTGGGTAATTTGAAAATTTACTTTAAACAAATATAAATAACAATATATGAAATTTTATATGAAACAAAAATTGCTTATGAAAATTTATATTTTCGAAACTTTTCACAGAAAAACTTTGATGAGGAAATAACTTATTTCTCTGCCTTATACTAGAAATTAAAGCATCATAAGAAAAGACATAAAATTGCAATTAATAAATTGTAGCATAAATAAAAATTATTTTTTATTGTTCTTTTTATGAACATTTAAGTAAATGCTAATATTTAAATCCTAATGACTTAGATTAAAGTTAATAACAAATTAATTTTATGGAATTATATAAAAAATTATTGATTTAATTACTTAATTAATTCATTAAATTTAATTTATTAATAAAATTATAGAAACATCGTAACTATTTTTTAATCCAATAGATGGCAGCACATTGTAAATTATGACTTATAAAATAAAATCGGTAAAATATTTGTTACTTTAAAATTAATTGTAAACAAGTCTAACCAGGTACAAAAAAAGTAAGTACGTCCCATTTCAAAAGACACATGCCCTTAAAAAGAGCACAAGAATAAAGATAATCGTTATTTAAAAGAATTGTTAATTTAGAGCCGTTATTAACTAATAACCGTTGAACAAATAGCGGGTAACTGAGAAATTAAATTATCATTAATAATATTGCATACCAAACAATACAAATTAAAAAAAAAATATCAGTATATAAAATCTTACATTTACGACAAAAACTATTTTTAGTTTGTATGCATTCAATTTTAAATATTATAAATTTATTTATTGTGATAATAATAGTAAAATTTCATCTGAATGTAATAATGTATTTATTAATAGTTGTTGTAATGTGCTTATTAATTTTATCGAAGCAGTTTTCATTCATTTTTATTTACATCGTTTAATTGCACGTGTATTTTAAATTCATTTTATATATAGATTTTGTATACCTTTAACATCGCTAATTATAAAACGTATTCCACAAATAGACTACACTACCGCGGGGGTGGAGTGACTCTATTTGTCAAAAACTCAATACCATCAACACTGTACAGCAGCAAGAACGATGAAGGATTTGAGGAAGTCTCCGCCATAGCAGAATTCTCAGACTCAATCAAATTAAAAATTTGCGCACTTTACAACCCTCCAGATAGAAGCCTGACAGATGCAGACATAAATTACTTCTTCACATCTCAATTCAAAACCATTGTCTTGGGAGACTTTAATAGCAAACATCAAGCTTGGGGTTGCAGAGTAACCAACAAGAATGGCAGTAAACTATACAATCTACTCCAAAATAAACCAATCACCGTGTTCACACCCATGGAATCAACTTTTTATTCAACCTTTCTTGCACAACAGCCAGACATATTGGATTTCCTATTAACGAATACCGAATACAACATCGCTGCAGACGTCATTAACGACCTCAGCTCGGACCACCTACCCGTAATAGCCTCAATCAACATCACCAGAAACGACACTCTAAAAACCGTCAAAAATACAAATTGGAACCTCTACACCAACATACTAATTCAAAGAAATTGGAAGTCACCCACCATCACTAACACCATAGATGCAGAAATCTCTATTCAAGCGTTAAACAAAGAAAT
>JAPDSC010103205.1:206928-230278 GCA_026290005.1 Latrodectus geometricus
TTTTTTGGTGCTTTAAATAGAAATTGCAGAATTCTGTATTATTTTTATAATGTCCTTAATATCAACAGATCGACAGTATGTTATGAATACATCTATTTTTAAATATTTTTTCCTATACATTTAATAACTCTATTTTTCACATTTTGTGCCATTAAAAACTTTTAAGTGAAATACAGGTGAGAAAATTTTATGTTGCTAAAATTTTTATGTAGCCATGGTATATAAGAATTTAATGGTATATAAGAAGAAATATATAGTATATAAAAATTTGGTAGGGAAGTCTCTAAATATTCTCATTTGGTATTACCTAAAAATTCTTTTATACCATGAAGCATAAGAATTCTCGTATTAGATAAAAAAAAAAAAGACAAATATACTTTGGGCAAATGTATGTATATATATGTACAGCTTTAATGGTTTTTTTAATTACATTTTTTAAATAATGCCAATACAGCATTCATACAAATTTCTATAGTAACAAACAAACAAACTTAAAATAGCAATGGAGTATATATGGATGTGATGATAAATGTTATTTATGAAACAAATATAAAAACAGATGAACAACAGATCTAAATACAAAGTTGATGAAAATCGAAATAATTGAGGGTCGCCAGGTTTAGGTGACAGTTACAACATTTTAGGTTTTCTGCACATTTTTTTTTATAAATTAGTTCGTGTACATTAACTAGAATTATCCTAGAAATACTGTTATATTTCTATCTAAAACTCATAAATGCAGCAGAAATTAGACAAAATTTTGTTGAAGAAATAACTATCTCCAGTAATGTATCGCGATATAAATCATAAATATAATTGTTTTAACAATCAATACTAACATTTAAAAATTGCCCACACAATTATAACTATTTAATATATTTGTTAATTTAAGTTAAAACAGATAAATTTCCATTTATTTAAATTAATTTTCTATAATATTTATTTTCAACTCTAAAAAAATTTTACATACATTTTAATCGTGGAAATATTTTCGATTAGAATTGATTAAAATGTACACATGTAAAGCTCTAAGAAATAATAGATTAGAATATTTGAGTTAACATTTAGTTCTTATGAAAAATTAAACAAAGATGAATCCTTTGGAATACTTTTCACAAATAAACTAGTTTTGGACATTATATGATGGAAAATAATATTTAAATGACTGTAAATCTCCATAAATTTAATTATTAGAAGCATTTCAATATCATTATAAGGAAGAGTTAATATGTAGAAAAATGAGATTTTGACAAAAAATAAAATACTTTATCAAATAATAAGAAAAGGAAAACACTTGGCTCTTTAAATACATAATTATAGCTAAGCAAGAATTTGGAGTATTTTATGTGATAGTAGATTCACATTATACCAATAAAATTTAAAAAAAGCATTTAACATTACAGAATGTAACTTCATAAAATGATGACAAATCACATATCCAGCATTGATTTGTAGATACATATGGACTAGATGCTACAAAGAAATAAATCATTTTGCAGAATGAAGCGAATGGATTCACAAATTTCGAATTATATGTAGGATCAATGTGATAACAATTCCATACTTGTACTTTCAAGCATTAACATAAGAGGATAATATAGACTAGAATGGTTGCAAGTTTAACCTTGCTAAATAAGCTAGGTGTTGGCCATCAACTTCTGCCTTCTTCAAGGCTAATTTACATGGCTTGTGTGATAAACTTTATAGATACTTGTCATATATGTATCCTGGTTTCAGCTTTTCAGGCATTAGATTCTTTTAAATTTTCAAAATACTCGATAAGTTGATCGTAATTCATACCTTGTGTAACAGCATCCCATTCTGCGTCTGTGGTTGGTCCACGAAATCTCCCTAGTTGAAAATCTCTTAAATGTCTTTGGTGGGGTGGTAGATTTCGGTGTGGAGGAATTGGAGGGGGTGGATGAGGTGGGAATAATTTCAATGGATTACCTGGGGGAATAATTGGAGGAATAATTGGAGGGGGGACAGGATTGGTTACAATCCTAACTCTTTTTTCCCTTGAAACTGTAGCGCTTCCTGAATTGTTAACTAGGCCTTGGTTGCTGCTCGAAGGACAAGTTGAGGTGCTTTTCTCCAACATTGCCATCTCTTCTTCTCTCAATTCTTGAGGATTTGTTGTTATTCGAATGCTAATTTCCGATCCCGGAAAAGAGACATTGCTGCTACGACATCCACCGCCAACTGCCTGGGAAGCAGTTTTCTTTTCACGTCTCTGTACTTTTAAAGTGGAGCTCAGTCCGTCCGATTGATGATTGCCATTAAAGTCAGCCATTGGAACTAAAGTCTGCGAGCACCGAGTGTTGACAGAATTTCTTTCTAATGTAGCTCTACCCAGCCACACCCAATCATGCGCATGTGCAACCGTATCCCCCGTTTCCGTCACAGGTGGTATTTGTTTACGTCTGTACCGAACTGCAAACACGGAACAAGAGACTAGAAAGACTAAAATGGCTAGACAGAAGACACCAAGCAAAGCATACATTCCTATTTCAAGAGGCGTAAGATCTGACGGATGAACTAGATTCTGACGAGCCTGAACTGCCGGTTCATGATAAGATTTTCCTCGGTGGCTTATCGCATCCTGATACAAAATAGAACTTGCATCATTGGAGTTGATGTACACTTCACTACCTTCATCTGTGGGTGAAAATGAATCTACGTGATCTGTTCTTTTTCTATTACCATCTGCATTTTTAGAAACTTTCACTCGAACATCGTTCATTATAGCTTTATTGTTCGTAAAATCGACATCTATGTAAGCATATGCCATGGCTAAAGGTTGGCTACGGCGTTTTTGACATCGTTCTGTTAATTCTAGAGTAACATGCAGTAAATCCCCTTTTCCTTTTCCAATTGCTATCACTCGAGGATGATGGAGGCCAGCCATTGGTGCAAATGCAACTACTCCACTGTCAAATGTATCGACTGAAAGGTGGTAGTCTGTGTCAGTGATATCTTCTAGTGCAGTTGCTGTTCCATCAGAAAAATGTACCTTTATGCCAAGTAAGCCTTCCTATAAAAAAAGAAATCATTTACTTAATAAAAATATACACATAACAACTTATAACTAATAACAGCTTATAAAAATCAGTAAAAGGAAATGATTCTCCATAATTGTATTATTTTCTGTATAGTATTTCCCATAATTATATTGATTCAGATTCAGGATGAGCGTTTTAATTAAACTGAGCTTAATTGTATAAAATACAACTTAAAGCAAAGTATTCCTTACTCTTTATTCCGATTTATTTTTATTTGTCTTCATGTACCAGCCTACATTCGAGGCAACTTTTTGTTAAAAATTAATTTTAATTTATCCTGTTTTTAGATAAAATACGATGTAAAAATATTATATTAGACAAAATTTTAATTACATATAGCATATTTTTGTGAAACTGATTATTTTCTGCAAATTTTAGTGAAATTTTAAGAAAACTGCAAATACTCTACAGAAAATTGTAATGCCTCAATTTTAATTTAATTTGAGCCTAAGATATATGTAACAATGTTATTTGAAATAAAGCAAAATCCAAGAAAAATATTCAGTGATAAAGAAAATATGTTTAAAATATATAGCAATATGAGTATTTTACAAAATTTTACCGAACAATCCCTTTAGAAACAGGTATAAATGAAAAAATTCACATTTTTATATTCAATACTTTGTTTCATTTCATAGATAATAGCACGTAAAACATGTAAAGGTCACGTTTCATACCAATATCTTCATTATCACATAAGATATCGTGTTAACGGTTTAAGGAACTTGTGAAAAACAAAGTTTTGAGAAAATAACCTTTAAAGTGATGATCTTGTTTATGATAGCGAAGATGTTAAGCCAAATAATAGCTTCATACTAACAACAATTAATCAGCAATTTATAGAAAACATATAAATTTTAAAAATGGGAAAATAATTAAATAAAATATCACTTTTATTTACCACTTACCATTTGAAAATACAACTTTCTGTTTCGGTTTTCAAAAGACACTACGTATTTTAAAATTCGTGTAACTTAATTTTTATTTGACATACAATAAAGCAAAATCTATTTTGAAAACTGGAAAGTTCTGAGTGCTAGTACCAATAAAAAAATGACACATGTTGTCAGAAATCAACTTTTCTATGTAAGCAGATACTTTAAACAAAATATTTATGTTGGTATTATAAATTGTTGAAATAAATTATCACAAGTTTTACACTTATATATATAACACTTGTTAGTTTAAAATATTGTCTTTAAAAGTAGATGCATTATAATAATGATTCATCTATAGTTTCGTAACTTAAATCAAGTCTGAGGTGTAAAAAGAGTTTTTCTTCTGCCATTTGTAAAAATCTGATTAATTAAACAATTAAAGTAAAGAATCAAAATTTTAATTTCATATAGCATTTATTCCCAAGATTAAATCTAGTCTTCCTGGCTTCTAAAATGGTGACCATTTTTTAAAGTTTATACATGTACCAGATTCGTTATGAACAAAATAGGTACAAAGCCTCCAGTGGTAGCACAATAAAAAAAAATCTATACTCTGTTAAAAAATAATAAGTGCATCTAATAACTGAGTAATAACTGACATATTGTTATAAGCACTCTCCATTTTGCTTGTCGATGGGGGAAAATATCAAAAAATAGTTCAGATTTATTTAACAAGAGTTTAAAATTCCCATTATGTATTTGAAGAAACTATTACTATGCTAACTGGGGAATTGAAGGACATTCCGTACAATTTAAAACAAGTATTTTAATAGAAGTAAACTTTAAAGTAATGTAAAATGCATTGGAAAAATAAAGCTTCATATGCCATGAAATTTTTTTTGTCGACGAGAGATGTACATAGAGGGATTGAAAGAATATACTGGAGTTCATGAAAACAGTGAATCAAAATGTGTGTCAATTTCTTAAATTAAAGCAACTATAATCACAAATATATTTTTGGAAAAATAGAGAGAAATTTTACAATATACTTAGTAATATTTGATGGCCACCGGATTCAATTTCAATAACTAAAAGTTCAGATCGAATGGAACCAGCTTAAGAATGTGTGTAAAACAAATTTTAAAGATAAAATTTATTTAAATAGAATTTCTATTTTCAATTGCAAGAATTACTTTTTATTTATTGAGCAGGCTTTCTTTTCAATAGACTGAATACTTTAGGATTGAAAACAAGACATTGAAAACCGAAACTTAATTTTGAGGTTTGCTCGAATAAACTAGATGAGAGGACAAACGGAGTTTGAGTCAATGAAATTTAATTCTGTTATATTTTACACCAATAGAGGTTTATTCATAAAATTCATAAATTCTCTCTCTCTCTTACACATACATACAGATGTTAATTCAGAACTATTGTTTAAAAATCTACATGTAGATGAGAAACATGATCAAGATTCATAGAACAATGTATGACCGCCATCCAGACAAGATACATGTAAATTTTGAACAATAATTCTGAATCACCTTTTATGCACATATATAAAAAAATCAAAAGATATGTCCCATAAGTTTTTAAGTTCTGACCTGATATCTTGAAGTCAACTTATGACTAACACTTGTTTGACTGACGAAGACACCTGGCAAGTTCTCATCAGGCTTTACTGTCAAATGGAGTCCAGTGATGACAGTAACCTCTAAATGTGTGATAGTTTCTTTGTCAGTGCCAATGCGGACTTCCTTAGCACCACTCACTCTCCCAGTAATTGGAGACAGTACCTGTGAATTTAATAATAGTTTTCTCGAATAAATGAAAAGTTAGGAATATTTGATATTTATTAGAAAATTTGTTTGAACCCAAAAGGAGTTTAATAAAGTTTGTTTTTTAAACATAAGAACAAACATTAAACATAAGAAATATATAAGTATTCGAGTTTTTATACATAATACCAATAAATAATAGCTACATGCATAATTCTCTCAGTCATTATAAAACAAATCATATTAATATAAAAAATATAATATCAATTATTGGTTGGATAAGCAGCATTATACAGTTTACTTGAACAGTATTTTCTTTGGGAATAATATAACATTAATATAATGAAATTTTTGGAAGTAGTGATTCTGAAATACATTGAATAAACTGTGTATTTTATATAAAAAAAACTATCTTGTATAAAAAAAGTAAAATTATAAAAATAAAAAATATTGTTTCAAGATTATATCAACTTTTGTAATACTTGTTTTATTGACATATACAAACAAATTAAGAGAATAAAGATCTATATTTATTTTAAAAATTTCTGAAATATCACCATATTTGATCAAGAAACTACTAGTTTTGAATAAAAAAGCAAGTAATTTTTTTATGCAACATTTTTATTAATTTTTTCAATTTACTCTTTCTTATTCAGCTTATCAACGTTTAATTATAAAAAGTAAATCAAGTATTGAAAAAACAGCACTTATAAATATATTATTTCAAATGAAGTTTTCAACAGAAAACTTAAAAAAAATGTTGATACAATACATTAATTAAATCAACGTTTGATTACTAAGAACTTTAATATAATAGTATCTAAATATTTTTTGAAAAATGGTTTTACACAGGGGAAAACTTTCTAACTGATAATTTTGTATTAAAATAAAAATCAACTAAAGAGCATATTATATGATTATTTAAATTAACTATCGAAAATATTGAGATATAGGAATATTTTAAGTATAAAATGTGCATACAATTTCTCCAACAAAATCGTTTTCTTGAAAGGAAATTCAAGGTACATTCATAACTCAATTTTTAGATTTACCATAATTTATTTATCTATTGAAGTGAACTTGGTATTATCTTATTGTGAATATAGTGCAACCATCAAATTTAACAATAATATGATATTTATAAAAGAAATTTAATCAAAATTGAAGTATAAAGTATAAATATTGCATACTAAAAAATGAATGTTTAAAAATTAAAACAAATTCAACAATATATTAAACCATTGAATGTTCAGGGACATACTCCTAGAGAAAAGAGTTAAAAAAGATCTGAAGATTAAGACTTACCCATTAGTAATTTAATAAAAATAAACTTTTTTGTGGTATTTCAAATCTTAGTAAGCAGTACTATTTAGGTACACTCTAATAGATTGTGGATATAATGGTAAGTATTTTTCTACATAAAAGTCTAATAATTTATAATTTTTACCTATGGTAAAAAAGTTTTATGAATATATTCTGAAAATTATATAAATATTTAAAATTTTATTAAAAATGGCCTTTTAATAAATATAAAAAAGCATTAACATGAATGTCTTAAACTATAGAGAGTAATAAAAAAGTTAATGTAGAATTTTTTTTTGAAATGAAATAGTTTTAAATTTTTAAAATCAAAATTTTAGCTGCTTTTTAGGACATAATCTTTTTTGTGTTCATAATTCTGAAATCATTAATAATGAAAAAACATTTTCTATTAAAAGTATTTTTATTGCTTTTATAATACTTAAAGTTTTTTAAATAATCAACTTTTCAAATTGTAACTCTTTGTAATTCAGGAAAACAAAAAACATTTAGAGACATTATTTATCAATGATTTTTCTCAATTATTTATCACTGACTCTTCACCCCCTTTTTTTTGTCAAGGCGTACTTTTAACGATTTTAAAATTTGGCAAAACAAAGAAAAATATTATTGGTAAGAAAAAGTTGCTTTTACTAACCAATAATATGTGGGAAGTTTATTATAGTAATTTTGAATCATAAATAATATAGTATTCACTACGAATCAATAATTTATTATTTTATTCGTAATAATAAAAACATAATAACATTTACTATATAGATTTCTAAAATTTGCCAGCACACTAACAGTGTTTTGAGAATCACTACTTTTGGTCTTCAGGGAAATAATTTATGATTATTTTGATTTCGATTTCGCAATAAATCAATTTAATTAAGTTACAGTATAATAAACAATATTAAAGTGAAAATGTGAAGGGTTTTTTCCTCTTTTTATCATTACAAATTTAAACTGGAAATAATGTAATCAAATACTTTAACTGCCAATGAATGGTACACGAAAAATGTTTCAATTTTGATGACTTCATGACTATCATGTTCTTATATTGACTTAATGATTTCTGTGCATTTGTCTATACATATTTATCAACTTTACACTAAATAAAATATTTAAAACATTTTTAAATCAGAAAATACTTAAAAGAATTTTTATATTTTATCAACTATTTATTCTTACTGCATATTTTTGTATTTAATTAATTTTTTTTAAATCATAGTATGAGAGCAAAACTATTTTCATATTATTATATGAATAAAAATTTCTTGTAAATGATTTTTATTTTTTAATTTAATGAGAGTATTTGTCATGCATTTATTGGAGATATTTATTTATTTCTCTTAGCATTATAAGTATTTCTCTTAGAATTATTTTACTTAATAGGAAATAAAAATTATTATAAAAATATTGTATAAGGAAAAAAAAATCAGCAGATAAGTTTCCTTCATTTGTATTATATATCTTATACATATTAAAATATAGATATATTGTGCAAATTCATACAAGTGGAGGTCTATACAAATATCTTATGTGCATAATAACAATTTTAATAGATATTGCCATTGTAAAATAGCTGCTATACTAAATCACTTAACTGATGTGATGACAAAGTATTCGATTACTTGATGTCGGGAAGTCCCATTTTATATGATACATTATATTACAAGAATACACTAAAAAGTTTTCACAATCGAAAAGGTTTCTGTAAAGGATAGTTATATCACAATGTTTAAGATTTTATTCATTTTGAATAAAAAATGCGAAGAAAGATTTCAAATAGATTAATTTTTGAATTTAAGATGCATAGCAGAAATTTCGCTAAGTATTAGTAAAATTGCTGCTGTATTAAACTAAATGCAGAAATTCCTTTTTAATACTCTTTTATGCAAATTCATTCTTTTGAACAGATTCGAAGTTTCCGATTAATGTTAGAATTAAATTCAAAATTTTGATAAATAATTCAGTATTTGAAAAGAATAAAAATCTGCCTTGTTGTGAGTAATTAAATTAATACAAATTTAGCAAAACTTATAATTAAGGCTTTATGTCTTAAAAACAGTAAATTGAAGTTTTGTGAATATTCTTAGAAGAAAAACAATTTTGGGTTAACATTTAAAATTATTCATTAAAATGACCGTAAAAACAATTACAAAAATATATTTACTTGAAAACAGAATACGATAGTTAAGGTTTAGTTCGGAAAGGTAGCATTTAAGTAACTTATTTCATTCAGTTGGAAAATTTGATTTCATTGACATTTAAATTACGACATACCTGTACTTCTGTTCTACCACTTTGCATGCCTCTGACTATAGTTCCTTGTAAATTAGCAATGCGCATGTCTGCCACTCGCAAAAATGGGGCAACTAGATCTGTTATTCTCAATTCAGCTTTCCTGCTTAAAAGATAAGATTCTCTTCCAGAATTATGATCCACACTGAAGAACCGTGTATATACATCGATATTTGCTTGTTGGTATCGAAGTCTGCAAATAATATCGAAATCCTGAAATAAAAGAAATTAGCAAATTATAAAATTTTAGTGATGCATTTTATGATAATTTCATTTAATATTTATCATAAATATAATAGTATGATGTAACAAGTTCTGAGGAAATATTAATATTTGTAGTAATTATTACTTTGTTTTAACGTTACAGATAATCTCGGGTAAAAGAACACGAAATGAAATCGATTAATTATACTGTTAATAAGTATTATGTTAATAATTATACTTGCCAATTCAAGGACACCAGTAGCTTATAGTAAAATGTATGAAATGAGCTCGATTATTGCCTGGATGAGTGCCATGCCATTAAAGAAGTATATAATGAACATTTAAAGAGTCTGTATAAATTTGCTGAGTTTGTGGTTCTTTTTATAAATCTTTCACATAGCTGTTTTTTTGAAAATATAGCCTTTTCAAACGAATGAATTTTTTTCAAAGAGAATGAATCATTAAAAAAATGATGTAAAAATAATATCTGCTGGAGAATTAACCACATTGATAAAGCCATACATATGCATTTATTCAAAAGGTATTAGAAATTTCTTATACCACATGCATAAAGATATAAATTATTTTTACTTCAACTTACACACAAACACACAATAGCCTTTTTTAGTATATTTTTTTCAAATAGGATCACATTCTAAGGAATTCATCATATTCTAAAGTAAATTTTTAAGGATACATATTTCAACCATATGTGCATAGGTTTATGATTGTATCGATAAGAAGACACCCTTAAGAGTGGAGCATTTTATTTTTAAAAGAAATGAGAATGCGTTTTATAATTATTTGTTTAGGTTTATATCCCTATAATAAAAAGTCCGTAGCATTAGAGCATTCAATCTTAAGGTGAATTCACCATAAGATAGAATGTTCTAATATTAAGAAGCATAATTATAATATACATGTATTCAGAGTGCATATCACAATTATATATATATATATATATATATATATATATATATATATATATATATATATATAGAAAAAATCGAAGAATGTGCCTTAAGTTATACTTTAAGGTATGTTCCTTAAGTTAGAAGTGTAATGTGTCTTAAGTTTAGAGGTTTGTATACTAAAATAAAATGGATATTGCAATTATTTGTTTCTCTGTTATATTTATAGCTACATAAATAAGTTCTTAACTTATATCAATGTATTGTAACAGGAATTAATAAAAAGGTATACTACAATTATTTCCTTCCTATATTTATGCCAACATAAAGAGCTTCTATATTCTAATACAAACATTTAAACATCTTATAAAAAGGAAAAAAATAAAATTTTTTGAAGGTAACCACGTAAATTTTCGTAAATTTAAAAGCATCATAAAAAACTGAACAAATTGAATTGAAAAATTAATATAAACATAAAAATAATATATACATAATTTAATTTGTGATACTTAATTTTTGATTGTACTTTATTATATGAATCTAATTTGCAACGATACTACAAATTCAATGAAAACAACATTCGTAATATTTAAATATTTTTGAGAATATATTAACTTTTCTGATTTGTTCAGAAAAGTAAGACATTATTTTTCTTATATTATAACTGTTATTATAACTTTTCTGTTACTTTCTATTTTATAATTCATCAGAATTCTATAAATAAATTAGAAACTTATGAATATAGCTATTATAACAAGCAACTAATAACGAGTATTTTATCTGCTAACCTCTCTGTCAAGCCATTTGTCACTTCTCGTAGCTGAAGACGTCGCGAAATTTGATTTGTGATTCATGGATCTACTTGTTCCAAAGGATGAAACTGGTTTCCTAAATTTAAATGGAAAAAATGTTTTCTAAATATTCATTCAATAAGTTATTACTGACTATAAACTATGCACTAGCAACAATGTGACTGTATTCTTTTAATCAATATTTTATTGGCAAATTTATTAGGGAATAATATATATTTTTTGAAGCAAATAGGCATGAATTAATTTAACACCATAATTTAGTATATAATATAGGAAGTACTTTTTAAGATAGAAACTTCTTTTTAATACTATTAGTTTTGGTTGTTTTTAAAAGTAATTAAATTGCTTTAATCTAAAAAATTGAGTAATTAGTTATCTGTTTATTAAAAATATAATCGAATAAACAAAAAATAATACTTACAGTTGTATAAAATAGATAAAAACTGCAATATTGTCAATCAATTTATAAGAATAAGAATTATTTTGCACGGAGAGGGTGGATTTAAAAATAATTTTTATTGCAGGCATATGAATAACAACGATTGGATTGAAGATATCATTATTTAAACGAACTTGAATAATTGGAAAAGGAACCAGAACATTTTTCATTTTTGCGTGAGAAAATTTATCCTTTAATGGTTCATAATTTAATAACAGCAGAATAACACACTTTTTTTTTTCAGATTAGGTGGAAGATATTTTTTAAGAATTGCTTAAAAAAAGCGAAATTTCAACACTGCAATGCAATTATTTATCTACAATTCCAAAGATTTATGATTTTATGATTCTTCAATAAAAACTTCGATCAATGTTTTTCCATAATAAAACTAAATCAAAAATTAGATGATACAGGCAAAAGCAAACAAAACATGCATAAAAATGATTTCTCAAAACAATTTCGAAAAATTCGTGTAAATATTTGGAATTATAATTATCATTGCGTTTATAGTAGCATGTTAGAGACCAGCCACTAGTTAATAAAAATGTGAGTATTCGTAAATTAGAGATTTTTGAAAAACGTGAATGGTCGAAAATTAGAATTTTGTAAAAATAAGTGTCTAATATATATATACATGTACGCATTTACACTATCTACCAATAAGTATTTAAATACTCATGCAAATGAAGATATTTACGGTCCTAATTTACTTTATGCCTTCGGTACTTAACATCGTGAGTGGAAACAGCATTGGCATTAATTGCATGCAAGAGGCCTCGAAATTCAGAACTGTTTGTCTTCAAGCAAGATAATTGTCGGATATCATAGAAACAGCCGATTCATAAGGGACATATCAAATGAGTTAAATATTTCAAAATTGGCAGTGGCTTTTGTTCTTAAGAAGTGGTAGGTGAGTGGTGATTATAGATCCTCGAAACTAAAAGATCTCTACCGATCATAGCTGTCCAACGAAATTCAGAAAAATCACACTAAACCAATGGTCCTCATACTTCAGGAGTTCCAACAAGCATCCAAGATTGTTGTTTCGATAAATACAATCAGCAAGGAAGCACATTTGCTTGATTTCTATTGTCATGCTGCCGCCCATAAGCCTTTGATTCCAAAATCTAACCATGATGCTTGGGTAATTGGACTGTAGATGAATGGCAACAGACTCTTTGGAGAGATAAATCCAGGTTCGAACTCTTCCCAGTATGATAGCAGATTCTTGGTTTAGTGTATGGCTAGAGAGACCTTTTGCAAGAATGCTTTGTTCCTACATTAAAATTTGGAGGAGGTGGAATTACATCTTGGGATGTTTTCCGTGGTGTGGATTGGGATTCTTGATTATAGTACATGGTAGGTACAACACCAACTCCTTGAACACTATTCTAGACAACAATGTGGTTCCTACAATTTGGCAATTTCAGAAATTGGATCTTGTTACTTCCAGGATTACAACGACACTTACCATGTGTCGATATCCACCGTGTATTAGTATGCTTATAACGAGGTAAGCCGAATAGACGTGCCTGCCCAGAGCTCAGACTTGAATATAATAGAATACCTCTGTGAAGACACGGATCTCCTAATTAAAAGGTGCTGCAACCATCCAAAATTCTGAAAGAATTCACATGTTTTCTTCGTGACGAGAGGGAAAAAAAAAAAAACACTGTCTATCATTAAAATACTCGTGGAAACCATGTTCCTGTGCGTTAAGGTCGTAATTGCTTCAGGTAGAGTCTTTACCAACTATTGAATACATTTTTATTATATATATATATATATATATATATATATATAAGAAAAATGTGTATACATATATATATAACGGTAATTATTGCTAAGCAAATATTCATATGGAAATAACAAATATATATGCAATAAAGTTTGTTTTATGTACTGGAGATCAAAATGTTTAAAAACTTAAAGTGTATTAATTTGGTAAATTTATATAAATGAAGAAATATAAGAATGTATACCCTCTCTGCAGGTGAGGCGTTCTCCATCCTTTTATTTGGCTAAGTTTTGTGTCTGAAATACGAATGATAAGAGGTAATTCTGGCATCCACACCAAGAAATGAGTTTGTCCAGTGTATGTTCCATATTTTACAAGAATTGATGCATTCTGTGAACCTCGTATTTCTGAACCATCCAGATACACTGAAGTGCATGATGGCGACACCTGCACATTAAAAAACATAATTTAATTTTTTGCGTAAAATAAAAGTTTCAAAAACTAGATAATTTAATAAAGAGTATAATGT
This sequence comes from Latrodectus geometricus, assembly GCA_026290005.1. NCBI lineage: Eukaryota > Metazoa > Arthropoda > Arachnida > Araneae > Theridiidae > Latrodectus > Latrodectus geometricus. Next base: position 220,886 of record JAPDSC010103205.1, read on the forward strand.
AAACGATGATACATGATTTCCTATTAAAATTATGTTCCTAAGTTCTGATAAATAAACAAACATTATTTAAAGCCAAGAAAATTAGTGTTTCTTTTCTTTTTTTAATTCACGGTAATTATTTATAATAGATATGATTGTAATATATAAATTAAGAGCACTGTTTAGAGGCGGCTTGCAATTCCAAACTTTGTATAAAAATTTGCTGAAGTTTGTAAGTTACCAGTGTCTCTATACTAAGAAATCATGCATTATTGAATACATTATACTCCTTATTGAATTATATAGCTTTTTTTGAATTATCTTTCTCATGAATTTAACTATCAGCTATTAAATGTCTTATATAAAAGTAAATTGAATATAAATGTGCAATATCTAAAACTAAATTTCTAGTTTAAAAATATTTCGAAGCTGATTATTTATTGATAAAAATGATTTATAACAATATTTATGCTTATTTTATAAGTTTCACTTTGGCAATTTTCCATATATTTTTATAAGTTTCTCAAAATTTACTTTTTTAGTAGATTTATTTTTCCTTTGATGCAACTTCCAAAGTTTACTTGAATCAAGAATTTTTAATAGTAACTAAAATTATATAATATTACAAAAAACTACGATTTTTTTAAAATAACTCGGAGCATTCACAAGATTTTGAAAAAAATTAGAATTTTTTCCATCTCTAATGGAACAATTCTAAAAGACATTTCTATATCCCAAGGATTAATGTTGCTCCTGATTTGTATTAAATTTGTGTCATTTTCGTTGCTATCAAAACAATCATGTAATGAGATAACAATAATAAAGCGAAATATTTTATTATTTTCTTTTAAAACATGAACTTATTGCTCAGAAAAAAATGCTAAGTTTAAAAGAGAGTGTGAAATAAATTATTGTTCAAATTTGTCTCCAGTTTATAATGTACATCTATAAGAATTTAAAGTAATGCTATTGAAAATGTCTTATGTAAAAATTTAACTCAACACAATACGAAGAGTTTTCCAGTTTTAACTGCCTTTGTGTTAAATTTTTCGAAGTAGATGTTGAAACATAATTTGTAAGTTTTCATAAAGATCTCTTCATGTTTTAATCAAATGTTTTTTTTACCTAACAAAGAAATTTAAATAATTTATTATTTATTTTATCACAAGCAATTTGCTTTGATATTAAAAGGAAAAAATCAAGAGTAAGATTCTAATTTTGTTTCTTGTCATAAAAAATGTAATAAAAGCTGTGATAAAACAAATTCAGGCAGAAAAATCGATTTAATTATTGCAATTGTTCATTTTTATAAAATGATTTTTCCCAAAAAACTGTATACTTTTAAAATAGATTCATCAGCAGCATGGCAAGACGATTGGAGAGTGACGTCACCAACTTTTCCAGCTTGACTGACTACAAACACTTTCATTGGCTGTGACACCTGTCTTCCATTCAGTACAGCAGTATTCATAAGTTGGTTTGACTGCAATGAGAAATATTGAAATTAAAATCAATTGCAGGAATAAGTAATATTTAGTAATTATATAAATTTTCCATTTGTAGTGCACTATAGTTGCTTTCATGAAACTAGATTCTTCAATAAATAGAAGCATATTAATGAAATAAAAAGAAAAAAAATATTGTTAGAAAATTGTAAAAGTAATTGAAATACGTCGCTAAAATAAGGCAAAAGAGTCAAAAAGTAATTTCAAACATAGAGAAGCAAATATATAAATATACCAAAGTATATTTAGATAAATTATGATAGCAGTAATTTTCAGTGTTTTTAATAAAAATCTAATATCTTGTGTAAAATAGACAAAATACTTTTATTAAATATATTGAGTGATCAGTTTATTACGAACATCCTATTAATATTGTGTTGGTCCACCTCTTGTTTGATGCTTTCTGGATGGTGATGGATACATTCCTTGAAGAACAGCCACAAAGAGCCAGTTGAAATAGTTCTGATCAATAAGGCGTTGTTCTCTATAAGTATCATCGAATCAAGAGCATGCTAGACATTCCCCAGATCCTTACATTGCCTTTACCAGCCTAAACTGTAGTAACCTAACATTGGGAATCCCTGGTTCTGTTTCGTTGTCTTCAGATTTTGTGTCAACCATCTGCATAGTGTAATAGGAAAATAATTCGTCCGAACACCAGCTTTATGTTTTTACAATCAACTGAAGAGGACAGGCATATGGTTGTTAACCTAAGGCACATTTCAAACGTCTCCCTCCTCAGTCAACTGTCTTCGCAGTTTAACATTAAATATCACAAGCAAATTAGAGGTGTTTCTTGGGGTTTTCAATCGGAATCAAAGGTATCCAGTCTGATCATATGTTTTTGTTGCCCATTCTTATTAATGAATGACGTGTAGTGCATAAAGAGTTGATATTCTGCAGTATAGTATTGTAGATCAAGAATAATTGATGAGTTGAAATTCTTCTCTTTACATCAATGAGCATTCTTATTTTATGTTCACACTTAAAGTAAACGAGTCGTTTACGACCACACACTTGTTTTTGGCGGTTTTTTTTTTTTTTTTTTTTTAAAAATTTTTAATTTAACCACTCCTGTTAACGGAAACGGTTGCTTAGATAAAGCCTAGCAAATATAAAATTTTAAAATCCTTAATTCAATTTGACATATATTAACTATTATTCCAAGCTCGAAATCGCTTAGATCCTTTGTATTTACCTCAGATAATGGTTAAACCACTATCAGTTGACAGGTGTATTAAGCGCCTTATACCAACAGCAGTACCATGATTACCCGAAACGTATCAGGTGACATGCAGTATTTGTTATGTAACGTATCACTTGATTTATAGGAATATCTAGGCCAACAAACTTGTATAGTATTGGGAGTTCTTAATATAATGACCATTCAGTGTAATTTAAAATTAATTACAAGACTGTAGAATTTCACTTATCTTATGAATTTTGGATTTAAATAAAAAAAAGTTGCTGTACAACTTATAAAAATTATATAATATTATAATTTTATTATACAAATGAGTATTATAAAGTTGTAATATTAAATAATATTAAAATATAGAAAAATGTCTTCTACCCATATACCTCAGATGATTAGTGACCAAAAAAAAAATAAATAAAAGACAACAAGCTTTAGGGAAAATTAAATTATGATTTTTACAAAGACCATCTCGAAAATAAAGACCATTTTGTTATTAAAGGAAAAAATGCTATATTCATTGAAAAAATTTTACTAAGACGAAAGTTTCTCAACATCTCTACATAACCATCTCTTACACTTAAACATCTGTCTTATCTGATCTTCAGCATAAGAATTCTTTGCAGCTCATTAAGCAAAACTCTCACTGCATTTTCTAAATCATCATTTCCATATGTTTATCACTCATTCAGCGTAAGTTTAAAAGTGGAAATTGCTACAAGCAAGGTCAATCTGATCCAAATTTCCTTCTGAAGGAATTACAGCAAGAATATTAGGCGGGGCTGAAGTAGTAAAAAAATCCAAATCTAATGAAAAGCATTCTTCCCCTCCATAATTTTGGAAATTTCTTAATGATTTCCTTGAGAACAAATTTTTAGAGAAAGTTTCTCTAAATATTTACCTTAATCGGTTGAGATTTTGACATGAAATTCAGTGGTTAAGAGTATAACACTGCAACTCTTAAACTCATGATCAGCTACTATAAATGCTTACTTATAAAAGGTGTCTATGTAAATTAAGAGGAAAGTTTAAAGTATGTAACAAAATCGAATTTTTTCAGTGACGGCGTTTTCCATTTCTTACAGTAAAACGGCACATTTACTGTCCAGATAACTCTCGTAATAGTAGGCACACACACAGCGGACCGATGGCTGAGTGATTATTGTAAGCTGTTGGTCACAGGTTCGAAATTCCGTTTCGGGCATGGATTTCTTTCTCTCTCTGTTTACTTGTCTTTAGTTCTGTGATGATAAATTAAATGTGGTCCACATTACAAATGGGCTTGCGGTGGAGAAATGTAGGTAATACTACAATACTACTCGCCTCTGTGACTTCGTTTACAGACGCCTAAGGTAACGATAAATGAGTATCAGTTTGCATTCCTGTTAACAGAAGGGTTAGCCATTCAGTACCCACCGTTTGAAAAAAAATAATAGGCACACAAAAATAAAATATTAGGTAGAGGAAAAAGAAATCCATTATTTTTTTCAGTTGATGACTGTAGTGTTCGATATTTCGTCAATATCGATCATACAATTTCAGATTTATGCTTGTTGGAAAGATCACGTTTCACACTTAATGATCAAATAAAAAAATATTTTTTTATTTGGTCCATTCATTTTTAACAAAGAGAAAATGCAGTACATTCGCAGTTTTTCTTTGATAAAAGCGAAAAAATAAGTCAGGCAGTTGAAAATCGGGAATGGTTTTTATGGGCATGATACTGTAACAAACAATTACCTGTAATTTTGGTTTCATTGATCCCTTTAGGTATATTTGATGCTAAAGATGCACTTCGCACAAGTAGCCCATTGTCAAAAATATCAATAAAATCATAAAAATGTCAGAAGATAACCAACATGCTAGCAGTACAGAAGTTATTTTGTTTGCCAGAAAACATAAAAATATCGATAAAATCACAAAAATGTCTAAAGTTGACTAGCATGTTAGTAGTCGAGAAATTAAAAATCATTCACAACATTTGCACATAGCTAATTAAAAACATGCCTTCAAGTTCACGTAAAAATAATGGATTTCTTTTCCCCCAAACTAATATATAAAACTCAGCACTTCAAAAAGAATAGTATTGCAATACAGAACACTCGTTTTATTTTAATTATTTTGGAGAGGTTAAACACTAGAAATTTTACTTTTGCAATAGGTAGAACGGCTTGAACATCATCTTTTCGTATATCCAAGCGAGAAGTTATCTTTGCATTATCATCGTCAAAGTCATACTGCTCGGCCATACTGGAATCCAACATGTATCTGAGTTGCCAAGTGATGCGACCGTTGTCGTTGTAGCTAGCACCTTCCTCCACTTCAAACAGCCACGTGAACACTTCTTGAATCCTGATTAAAGGAAACAAAGAATACTGAAGTCAATGCGTCATAACTCAAAGCAAATTATTAAAGAATGACTTTTCTTATAATATAAAGAAATGAAGCATGCTAATCGATGTTAGTTGTATTATAAAACCTACAATTACATCTAACATCGATTTTAACTTTTAGAAAGAACTGGACCATTTGTAAAAAATACAGATTGAAAAAGTCACATATTTCTTTTAATTTAAAATACGCTAGATTTTTAACTGAAAAATGTGTTGAATCTTAATCGCAAACGATTATAAAATAAAAACTAATTACTAAGTTAAAAAATTTATTTGGTAAAAAAATAATAATGGAGCAAAAAAAGAATTCGAGGTTTCTGTTTTCAGTATGACAAGTAGTGAACCACGTGTAGTGAACAATGATGTTTCTTTGTGAAAAAGATATAAATAAAATAAAGTATTTAAATTAATAAAGCTTTTTATAATTTGTTCAAAAATACTTCTTCATTCGAAGATATATAACTATATCTTAAAACGAATGAAAATTTATAACTTTTTATATCTTGAAACATTACGATTATAAGTTATATTAATTTAGGTATGCATTATCAAAATATTAATGTGAGTTTGAGCAATCATCTTTAAGAAATAATGTTCAATAATATTTTAAATACTAATAACCTTAAGATAAACAAAGCAATACGAATGGTACTAGCATGGTTTCTTATTTCATTGGTAATAATTTAATTCTATATAAGAAATTCATTATAATTAAATTATATCATCTTCAGTTCTAATCACATTTCATAAGTTTTGAAGATACCTTAACACGTATTTTGGTACCATTAAATGTTATATCGGATACATTAGACTCAAATTTATAATTACTTAAGCTTAAAACTTCCTTTCAATAACCACCATGAGTTATATCTGAGGGAATAATTTTAGCAACAACCCACAATAGTGACTAGAATTTTTCACATGCGAGATCAGTAATAATTTTTAAGACGAAAGTTTAGTAAAACAATGCAAGGAAAAAGAAAACTTATTTTTAATTTACCTAAGCGATCGACAAACGAACTACTTTTGTTGCTTACCAAAAGACAAGATAGTTGTATTTAGCTAAAAAAAAATGAAGCACAAATTGTAACATTTGGTACATACTTTGTAATTTGAATCCATTTTGGTGCAGACATTGGAAGTAAACAAAAATTTATGCTTTTCTAAAATTAAAAAAATTACGTATGGAAAAAAATTTTTTTTTCTTTTTCTTTTTTTTCTTAAAATAGAAATTTTGAGCTTTAATAGTTGCAAGATATTTATTTAAAAAAATGAAAACAAAAAGATTTATAGAAAGCTCATTCGTAATTAAAAATACGAATATAATTCTTGTACACTTTTTTAATAGCTTTTCATTCCCTCAGAGGTTCTATAAAACTGTGTGTGAGAGTACAAGCATGCTTGGTTACTAAAAGCTGGATGGTTCCGCGTTAGGCTGACCACTTAATTGGGACATATACTTCGAACCCCAAGGCCCTCGGTCATGAAAATAGTATGGGGAATTGTGGCTTTGGCCCAAAAAGAGGATGTCATGCCCCTGAATTTGACTTTTTTTTAAATTATAAAAAATTTATAATTTACTATCCAATACGTAAAAGAAGCATGTTAATATAAATCTTTTTAAACTTTAAAATGTAATGATTTCCATAATACTAAACATATAATATTGAATTAATCTAATATTTAATTAATACAAAGTGATTATGTCCTTATTATATGAACTTTGATTTTTTTAAAATTTTGTATCCATATTTTCAAAATATGTATACAAAATCTATGAGTTCTTTATCATAATCTGCGTCAGGCACCAAATTGACAACAAGAAGACTTTTTAAATGTTTTTCAATTTTGTATACTTAATTTCAACAAAAATATAAAATATTACTCTATTTTTAAGATTTGAAAGAAGTAATACATTTCTCTTTTCATGTAAGACATTAAAACTTAAATACATTATTACTCGTATTAACTATGAAGTTTAAATTATAGGAACATACTTTATTTTTGATAATGGAGATGATAATGAGACAGAATCTCTTTTTTAAATCCTCAATATACTCTGATGAGTAACTTTAAAATCCAAATATAATACATAATAAAATATCAAATAATTGTTTATTCAGGTCGTAATTAAATGCATATTGAGGTAACCGAAAAGAGGCTTAGTCTTCCAATTCCCATTAATAATTCATTTGTTCATGATTTTGATGATTGCTGATTTTTAGAGTAGCAGAAATAAGCTAAACCTTGCTAACGGGAGTCGTAGAGTTAAAATTATGAAATAAATAAAATTTTTGTGTAGAATGTTTAACTTAAAATACCTTTTTTTCCATGTATTTATAACTAAACGTGACTCATTCCTGAGGAGCAAAAATAAAATTCAATCCATTATAAAAACTGAAATGTTACGATACAGAAATATATCACCGAAATTTTGTCAAAAGAGAAAAGTTTTGTTGGTGATGAAGTTGTATCGCGAGAATTGTGGAATTACAGAAATGTAATCTCTGCAATTTTGCAGCATCAAAAAGACATTATTGCTCTTAGAATCCCTTGAAATTGGCCCCATTTCGTAAAATGGCGCAAATACAACGATGGCTTTCTTTCTAGTAAAGGAGTAAAAAGAAAGGCAATTTGAAAAAATAAAAAATATGATGAGACGGAGGGCGAGACAAATTCTTGTCATTACGACAAAAAGTCACGTTTCTACGAGATCCATTTTAATAAATCATATTCCCATGCCATTCTCTTTACTTCCCCTTTCTCCGGATCGTTTCCGCCATGATGGTAAGAGTTGGTTACTTGTTCAAGCCCCAAGTTTTCCTTGTCAGGGAATTGATGGATAAATATGGCGCAGCCTGATGACTCAAGAATTCGTGACGGCAATTCGAATAATTCTCTCCTTTGTGTAAAACTACTCAAACGAAATTTATGACGATATCTCTACCTGGGGAATTAATTCTGGTAAAAGAACAGTGCGGTAGGGGAAAAAATGGCGGGGAAAAGAATTCAGATCTCTCAACTTGGCGAGATATGAAGAATTGGCGCAACAACAACTTAAAAAGAACTTAATCCACTGAATGAATTCGCGGCACATATGCTCCATTGAGAATCAATTGGCGAACTAAATTATTTTTGTGCAAAGAAACAAATGTTATTTATTTCTTAGAATTCATGCCAAGAACAAATGAAAAATAGCTTCATTGAATGTTTTAGAAATCATTTACTCGTATTATAGTGAAGTTGTCATGCTAAATTCTAATGGACGAAACATGCGGGTAAATATTTTGAAAAGGGAACTTTTTTATTAATTACCTCACACAGCTAACTTTTCATATGAAGGTAGACAAAGATGAATATTAGTTATATACATTAATATACATTTTATTCTCATGACAATAAGGGATAAAAGAGTAAAATAATTAAATTTTGTATAAATTCCAATGTGAAATTTTATAATATTCATAAATAAACACTCGGTATAAGTTATATACTTTCGGTATAAAGACATATTTAGAATATCAGTTTTGGCTTTGGTTACAATTTTAAGTGAACGAGAAAACAGAATTTTGGTCAAGAGATTTAACACTATTGGATTTCATTTTATAAGGCTAATTGTAGTCAAAGGTCTATGCCAGCAAGCTTATACGCTCCAAATATAGAGAGACACGTGATCTGCCATTTTTTTGGCAAATTTTCATAACACGCAAGTGGAGGGGATTAACTAAGACGAAATTAATGTACAAAAAATTTATTAGTACCACATTATTTGTCAGGTTTACGAATAAACTAACTATCTGATATTCCAAAGAGACAAATATGGCTACCTTAGTTGTGGAGTCTGTTAATTTTAAATGATAGTTTTACAAAAACTGCACAATAAATTTAAACACGCCTGATTTGTCAAATCATTATGTCAGTATGTATGTTAATTTGTCTCTTCTTCACTTTTAGATATTAAAAGTAATTTTCTAATATCGTCTAAAATAACTTGGGAAGCTAAAGAAAAAAGGAAAAGTAAGCAAACCACTTTTATGCTTATGCAATAAATAGTTTTAGTAAAAATTTAAATTGTTTGTGAAAAACTTTTATGGCTTAATAAACTGACAGCAAGATCAAAAACAAAAGGAGGGAAATATTACATTTGTAAAAGGTGTCTTAAAATTAATGCAAGATTAGAATTTGACACCATTAATGAAATTGAGTGCTGGCTGTCCTATTAAAAAAGACCCCATTCGATAGCTAATAGCTTAGTTTTAATGAAAATGGAGAATTACACGATAGAATATATATATATATATATATATATATATATATATAT
>JAPDSC010103205.1:230378-247687 GCA_026290005.1 Latrodectus geometricus
TATATATATATATATATATATATATATATATATATAAATTTGCATTAATCTTCGGAATTTTTTTGGAAGCACACATTTCTAAAATGGGTAGTAGAAAAGTGCTCAGATTATAGACTGAAAAATACCCATATCTCTTTCCTTACAAAATATGTACTTGGCCTACAATCCATAAAGATATATTCAGTAATCTTAACAAAATAACTCACAATAGTCCTTCACAGTTAGACTGCAAAATTGACAAAACTGCTTTATAATGAATTGAAATACGAATTAAGCATAGAATAGGAAACATTTTTTCTTATGAAATACATTTTTTCAATTTTTTATAATCAAGAAATTAATTAATTTCATGCGTTGGATTAACGCCTTCATTTGTCAACCTCAAAAAATTATTGTTTTCTTCGTTTCCAAATACTAGCAGTCAAATAAATGTTATTTTCCCCCATTTATTAATGGTCTTTTTTTTTATTTCATTCGATGTCATGTGCCTTTCCTAAATATTTTTGCAATTCTCATTAACTAAGCGTTGTTTGCGATAAAATATTGTATGGCATTTTGTTTCTTTCTTGATGCCTATTATCCTTCTGAGTTTGTCTTCACTTCAAGGAGAACAAATTAAGGATTATATATGTATGTATGTATGCTCTTCAGAGTAGAATTTCTCGGGTTGGATAGTATGATTTACATAATTTTATCTTTTTTGACATAGCAGAAGGAACAGTTTAATATCAAAAAATGTAATGCATTGTGTCACCTACAGCTTACTGCCTCCAGGGAAGACTATTCATAGACAGTAGACTGTATTCACATGATGCTTGGAAACCTGGTAAGCATTCAAGCATCCACCATGACAGATGAGTCCGCAGAAAAGAGAATTACAAGAACGATCTTCCGCAGTAGTTAGGGTCGAAATTAGAACTTTTTATTTCTAATTTCATAGTCTTATCACTAAGCTATCGTAAAATACTTTTCTTTCTTATAACTATTTAAAAAAAAACCATTTTGATAATACGAACAGTATGATTTTTGGTATACGAACAGTATTTCTACATTAAGTTTTTTCAATGCTTTTCATATAAGCCTTATAAGTTACAAAAGTAAATCAACAAAGTAAAGTTAACACACATAAGTATCCATGCATAATTTGGGATGTATTTATTAATTTGATATGGATGCATCATACATGGATCATAATTTAGGATGGATACAATGAAATTTATTTTAAAATTAATGGTAAGAATAACAACTCTGAAAGTAGTCAAAAGTGAGTACATTGGTGATTATCTAAGTAATCGAGCGAGTATTAAATCGAAATTAAGCAAGACGTGAAAACTGCAACTGCCGTTCTTGTCTCAATATAATAAAAGAGAACTGCACATATCGCTGAATGTATCAAAGAAAATTGATGCTTTCATCAATGAAGTTAATGAAAGGTTTTCTTGCCAACAAGATGAAGTTCCACATCATTTGGATGATTAGTTAAGTTTTGTCATCATTCTATGTTTATTATTTTTGTTATTGATCAAAATTTATTCTATAAAAACGATGATTCCATTTCAAATGCAGATAATAAAACAAATTATTCAAAATATTTGTTGTCAAATATGCATAATTTTATGCTGTCCATTTCCGAGACAATTTCAATTATTTTTTTATAGAGAAAAGAATTTGATTTAAGTTTATAATTTTAATTATTAATTAACAATTTTATGTTTTTAAAAGTTAGCTAATTTTTTCATATTACATACCTGATAGCGAATGATTAGGAGATCAAAACGTGGAATTCCTATTTGAAATTTCGAGGGTTGTTTTCAAAATAAATTTTGAAATAAAAATTATTTTTATGCTTTCCAATACAAATCAAAAAATCGCTCGTATATATTATTTTTCTTATTTTGCATTTTGTAATTTTAAATTCAGCGGCCATTTTCGTTTGACGACGTGAATGTTCACGTGACCATATTTAAACTTTCTTGCCAACTCGCCCGGATATTGGAAGATTAACCTAAATTATTTTGTAATAAGAAAACTAACTATCTTGATACTTTTAGTATCGAGATCGTATTTTGTAAGGATTGCATGTTATAATGCAATGCTTACAAAGTTGTAGAAACGATTTTGATAAGCATTGTATTATAACACACATTTCATTTTTAAATACTCTCACCTTTCATACACAAGATCATAATTATTAGAAAAACAAGTACACCTTAAACCTATTATTGATTAGAGAAATTTTTAAAGTACTTAAACAGAATGTTTCTCCGAAATATTATACATGCGAAACTTTCAATCTAGAATATTCCATTAGGTTCACTTCTCATTAATTTTATAAAGGCAGAACTGACAGATACTAAAACTTTTACTCAGCCATATTTCGGGGTGATTAATTACTTTAACGCAAACTTTAATAACCAAAGTTAAACTAATTTTCACGAGGCTGAAAATTTGGAGGTGATATATTAGTTTTGTAAATTTTTTGAGACTTTTAACAATAAAAGATCAGATTTTTTTAATAAAAAAAAAGATTAAACTTTTATAACAAAAATTAAACTAACTACAAAAATTGATATTTTTTCTGGTTGCTTAAGACTATTGAATTCAGCATGTTTTTTACACTTATAAGACATAAGTTATTATTGTTATTTATTTATTGTTATGCGTCACTTTTTTTGCATATAAAAGCTTTTAGATAGAGGTTTATATTTAAAGTGGATTCCAGATCACTACAAACATTTATGCTTGAAGTGAGATTCAAACTTAAGATCTGTCAAATTGGAGCTCACAATGATAAAATTTAGCTGTCAACTAAGCAGGCACAAGTACAAGATACGTGAACATATATACTAATTTATTTATGGAATGCATTTAAATATAGGCAAAAATGTTTTGAGTATTGTTTTGTATTACGTTCACTACTATACATAAATAATGTGTTTTATATTATGTACAAAATTATGCATTCGTACATTACTTTTTATATAGTGGTATTATAATTGTGTATTAATTATACATCAATTATAAGCAGCAGTATGTTAGCAACTCTTAAAAATAATAATATCATGATTTTATTATGTTTGGTGCAATACTACGAACTTTCCTTGGAATAGAAGTGATTGTACAAAATACTTAACTTTCTTTGGAATTAAACCAAGAGTGTAAAAAATAATTCTGAATTTAATATATTAGATAACTATTTACTTAAATATTGAAAAATTTGCAAGTCAGTATTTCTTGAAAAAAATAAATGAATAAATATATTATTTTTCCTTTTGGGAAAAATTTAATTTTATTCGTAATTTATTTTGTAATTCACATATTTTATTTATCTACATTTTTATAAAAAGATGTTTTTTCATTTTTATTTGGCAGTTTATATAATTTGTTTTAACAAAAAATAAAGTTTTTTTTAGTAACGTTAAATATAGTAACATTTACATTGAAGAGCCAAAGCATTATAAGCGAATAAATTATATATCATTCCTACTAGATCACGTGTCTCCCATGATATCTAAATGGGTCCAATATTGAACTGGAGGTGATTATAATGTTTAAACTCTCTAGTGTAAGTTTCTTTGAAAAGCTCGAGGTAATAAATATATTTATAAACAAATTAAAGCTCTAGAAAAATGAGAATTGCATAAAATTTAGATGCAAAGAAAAAAAAAAAAAGGATTTGTCAGAATTCTATTGGGAATTGAAATGAAATTAACATCATTTTATATAATTTTATAATAAAATAAGTAATTAACAAAATAAAATAATTAATAAACCAAAAAATAAAAATTTTATCGCATTTAAAATGCATTTACAAGGGAAATATAAGCATTTGTTTCATAAAATGAATAAATATGTTACGAGGATATGAAACTGTCCTATTAATAATCATTAATTATGTCCTTTAATTAGTTTTATATGACTGATTACTTTAAAAAATACAACATTTTAAATAGTTTAATTTGCTTTAATGACTTTAAATATCCTATCAGCATAGTATTATAGACTGAACATTCACTGAAATTATAGACATCACAAACATACTGAAATTATTCATAAAATATAAGATGACGATTAGAAAATAAAAAATTTTATGTGCAAATAATATTTAATTTATAGTTTTTCAATTAGGTGTAGAAACAGAGCACTGAAGACATTGACCCCCATATCGGCTGTTGTGTTACATAGTTTAGTTAGCATTAAAAGCTGTAACACAGCAACGCCTCTAGCGGACAGAACTGACACTGCCAGTTATATAAGCTCTAGCCCTAGAGGCGCCTGCTGGTCAAGGATGTGAAAGTTATTTTGTTTTGTCCTAATTTTTACGTTATGCATGTATGTGAGTCTCTTTGACATAAGTGTTGTGCTTTTTAAAATAAAAAGTGGTTAAAAAAGCTAGGTGTTGGATTAATATCAAACATCTATGACACAATGCTTTTTAATTTGTTTATGTATTTCTAACTGCTGACGCAAAAGTTCTTAAAATTACTTTATTTTCTCTACAGTTATTCCTTAAGAAAATTTTTCATCGCTTATTTACTACATTGTAGTATATTTTATTATATCTTAAGTAGGATAATATTTATCGAAGGAGCTTGTGCAGTGTTTACATAAGGATCGTCTTAAATATGTTTGTGGATTTTCGGCGGAAAAGATAGTTTTGTCAACATACCCTACGTCCGACTCTTGCATCGGCGCTTTGGTGGTTGTGTCCTTGACGAAAGCTGTGACGGTGGCGATTGTTTGTCTTGGGTTCAATTCCACAGTGATGCTCCACTGCGAGGGCGGAGAGACTTGAGCTCCCAAGATTCTCAATCCACTTTTGACTTTGGCCCTGAAATAGAAATACAAGTTATAACATACACCATGATAGATTTTAACATGGGTAAAGGAGTACAAATGTTTCATGGATTCTGAAATGTGATTTTCAAATATTTTTTCTTGTAAATCTTAGGAACTAGTGTCAGATAAGTGTCAGGAGTTGAAATTTTTTCAATCGAATAAGGTAGTTTGGCACATTAATTATATATAGGCAATCGAAAATTAAAATGTTTTCAAAATTAATATCAAGAAGGAGTTGAAAGTTTGAAAAATTTTTCAAATATTGGTGAATATCTCGCCATTTTTCAGCCAACTTTATTTTTCCATTAAAACAATGTTGTTTTGTTAAATAATATTAATATTTTTTATAATTAAAGATTCAAAAAAATTTTTTAGACTGTCTACTAAACTATATTAAATGTATTTGAAGAGACATCAAATGCATTTTGCTAATCAACCGTTATACTCTAGAAAACTAAAAAGATATTAAAGAGTAATTGAATCAAGATCAATTTATTACTTTTAAAATAATAAAAAAGGGTAATAAATTATCTCTATAATTTAGTTATAACAAATTAACTTTTTTGTATTGATTTCTAATAGAGTAGTATTCTTTTATGAGTAATTTAGTTTTTATTTCGCGAATTTAAATTTTTTTTTCTTTTACATATTACGTAATTCAGTGAATTATCATTTTGTTTTCCAATAATTTTTGAAATTACTCTTATTGAGTATATAAGAAAATCCTATTTTGTTGCACGGATATATATATATATATATATGTACTCATGGTAAATTTTCTTAGTTATATACTCTATTAAAATTCAATTATATAGTTGTTATTTATCTTAAAAAATCCAATTACTTAGTAATTAATTAGAAAAGAACATTTAAGAAAAAAAAATTTCCTTCTAACAGAAAATTCCTATTTATGATTTGTAAAAAAATTCTAAGATGCAATGTAGTTAGTATTAAATTCTTGCAGTTTTATATTCCATTAAAATTCACAGTTGTTAATTTTTCTTAAAACAATTAATTTAGTCAATGAAGAAAACATATAAGAAAAACAATTATTTCCTTTGCACATAAAATTAAAATTTTTAATTGAATAAAGTTTTACGTAATGGTACTAATGGTAGATTTTCAAAACTCTGTATGGTGTTTAAATCAATAATTGCTAATTTACCTAAGAAAATTGATTTACTCTAAGAAGAAAAGAACATTTAAGAAAAAAAATTCCTTGGAACATAAAATGTTTTTGATTTCTATTAAGAAAAGTTTTTTAGGCTATGATGTGATAATTTCACTATGTTTTTAATTCTATTAAAGCCTATAATTAACGTTCTTTAAAATTGATTTGTTGAGTAGAGAAAAGAACTCCTAAGAAGTATGATTTTCTTGGAATATATAATTGACCAATTATTTATCTCAATAGAAAATTTTTTTTTACTTAATAGCAAATAAAACTATCAGTAAATTGAGTAGGTTATATTGAAAAAATAAAGTAATGATCATAATTATTGATAAATAAGTAATTTATTTCAATAAATTTTTTTGTCAGCAATTATAACATAAGGATTAATAAAATAATTCTAAAGAAAATAATTTACTCACATCAAGAATCATTTTCGTTTTATTGAAAAAATAAACATTTTGTGAATAAGTAACTGATCCTAAAATGTTCATATAATTTAATTATTTTTACATTAATCATGCCTAAATATGTAATTTTTTTGAGGATTCAAATATTAAATAAAAAATATTGATTAATTGGCTAAACATTTTCAAACCAAATCACATTTTTCTTTTATGGAATCTTACACTAATGCCATTTTTTTTTATTCGCAATTTTACATTTGGAAGGAAAGGATGAATAGAAAAAGAATTATGTTAACAAGAAACCGAGAGAAAAAATTCAAAAGATTCAAAGAAAGTGTAGGCAACTGCACTGTTATATATTCATTTCGAGCAGGTTTAGTAACAAAATACATCTAATGTTTATGCATGAAAAGGCGTAAAATGAAGAAGCAAAAAAATTATTCAGTAGTTTTCTACTTCAAGAACACCTGCTCAATTTTTCTCTTACAAAGAATGAAATTTGTCAGACAACCACACTTAGGAACATTGAAAGAAAAAAAATAAATTTACTTCAGTCTGAACATCTGCGGGGGAATTTTTGTTGCCATCTTAGAACACTTTTTTCGAGAACTTTTTTTTTTATTTTATTTTAGTTCTTTAGACACAGTTGTGTTTGTGAGTTCTGCTCTCCCCTCCTAATAGCAGGATGCAAAAATTGACACCGCGCCGTCTGGAGGCACATTAAGAGACCAAGTTTTCGAATTAACGTAGCGTGAAATGCTTCTAGAAAATCTCCCGGAAAAAAAAAAAAAAAAGTGAAGTGCAACTGAGGACATTATGTCATTCATTGAAACAAGCATCGCTGACAGAAGATTGATAGAACGGAATTTCTTCCCCTTGTAGTTAGTTATATTAAGTGTTCAAAAATTTTAGGGAAAAATATGTCTATTCCTCTAGGATGATTTCTTTCATCATTTTTAAAAAATATTCTAAATTTGGCATTTATTCGAAAAAAATACTTTTTAATGCATTTAACGCAGAATGTGATTCGAACTAATCGGATTGGCGACAATTTTTTCAAAGCTAAATTCGAATGCTTTTTTTTTTTTTTTTTTTTTTTTTTTAAATTCTATTTTATTCACTGGAACTGTCAATTATAGTTTCAAAATAATTCAACTGATATAGAAAACATGAGCAGAAAAATGATTTTTAATATGCAGTTGTTGAATGTGCACTCTATCATTTTGAATCATTAAATCTAATATTAAAATAATTTATTTTTCATAATTATTAGGTAATAATAAACTTCTTTTTTTTCTGTTTCTATGGTCTGAAGTAGATCTGTTTTGTATGACATGAATAATGGGATAAACAAATTTTAAATCTAAAGTGTAACTATGTTTTTAAGATAATATTATTTTTTTTATGAATTAAAGCAATTGTTTGCTTTATTTTAATAGAATTTTAAAAAATAGCAAAGAATTGTTTTATTTTTAATGACACTAATATACTGAATGACTTTCCTTTTAACAGTATATTATGGAATGCAAGATCTGAGATGTTACCAAAATGATGATGGAAAAAAAAAAAAAAAAAAAAGCCAACAACAATGTTGTTAAACAACAATATTTGAAAGTTCACAATATTTTAGATGAATTTTACCTATCACCACAAAATAAAACAAAAAAAGTAGTTGCATTACATTTTATGCAAAATATAAAACTTGCTCTTTTATTGGTTTGATGTAAGAATTAAACTTTTAATAATTAACAAATAATAAACAATGATAAACAAAAATATGACACCCCTAACAAAACAACAATACATAAAAAATAAACGTTAACGTTCATTCAAATTTAGTTGAAAAGTTTTAAAAAAACACATAGAGAAAAGTTATAGAATATATTATTGGAAATGGAATTCACGAACTTTTGATCTGAACTCAGAGAGCTTACTACTCAAATGCTAACTTAATAAAGAAGCCATGATATTATGGATTGTTTTTCGCTCTAAATTCTTATGTTACAGACGAAAAGAGCTACAACTTAAAATACATTTTCGACGACAAAATTGATTTCATCTGATGAGGGAATTGAATCCACGAACTATTGAACTGAAGGTCATACCATTCAGTTGCTGTTTCATAGAGAAAGAAAAAGCATAATAGAATGTACTTCCCTTTTTTTCTTTTTAATTCATGCATACGAGAAATAATTCAACAGGAACACATAGTTTAAAGTGGATTGGGAACTACAAGCATCCATACCCGAGAAGAGAATTGATCCCGAAAGCTGCTGAAGTGAAATTTAGAGCGATAGCCATTTAATTATCAGCTTGGCATAATAGAACAAGACTCAAGTTTAGTGCTTACATTCTCAGTTAAAATTGAAAAATAAAACCCAAATTTTTTATCAATCTTCATAAAAATTACTTTTTTTTTTTTTTTTTTGTAAAAATAAGCTGAGTTCTCTATCTTACTTAAACCACGCTATTCAAAGTTTGTAATCAAGCACGGATGTGTGAAATGTAGGAAAAATATATTGGGAATACGTGAAAGGTGTATAAAAAATCAGGAGAAATATCTAGTATTTGCAATCTGGGTTAAAAGTGAGGAAAAAATTAGGATTTTTGTTTTTCTGTAGATAGTAGCCAATAAACGAGAAAAATCAAGTAAGAAATTAGAAAGCCAGAAAAAATTATAAAAAAAGAGTTCTTCGCTTTCGGTTTGAACTAAAAGGAAAAAAGTAATCTGAAAAAAAAAATAAATAAAATAAAATTTATAGGAATTTTTATTATTGAGATTTTCTTCAGTCACAATAAAACTGAATCAATTGTATTTTGAATTTTGTATCAAAGCAGGAAAGTTCTAGGATTATAATAAATAAGTGATGTGTGAATGTAATAGAAAAAATTAAAAAGTAAATAAATCAGGAAGGAAATTTAATACACAAACAATTTTGGTCGGAAATTAAAATGCACAAACTACATTTATTCAATATTTTTCCTCCTCGCTAAAGCAGTAAATTTATGTAAGGATTAAATTGGTGAATAAAAAATTAAAAGAATTTGCATTTTCAGTTAAACATGCTTGGGAATTTTAATTTGTTTATCTTTTAGTAGCAATTTTGATGTATCATAATACAAAATTACTACTAAAGAGTAGAGTGGCCATTAAGGTTATGTCGATCAACCGGTGGATCACTAAGATACTTTGCAGTGATCGTAGATGCTAATTTTTATGATCCGCCTACTTAAAAATAAACTAGTTTAATCTCTGATTATCGTTCAAGGTGATCGTGAGACAGGTAAAAAATTAAAAGTAGCTCGTATCCCAGAAAAGTCTACCCACCCCTGGCAGAATGGATATCCCAATGGTGGAAATTTTTTTATTAGCATGCATTTCGTACTTTACCTTCTGAAAGGGCTTTTATGTATATAGGTGGATCATACATTCGCGTGTCGCAAAGAAGGAAATCAGGAAAATTCCCCAGCACCCACCATGACAGACGTACATGTCGAAGGTAGAATTTCATTATTTTCATCAATGGAAATTTTTAAGACTAGGTTAATTATTTTTGTTAGAAGTGGACAATAATTCAGATTTATTTTTTCCGTTTTAATTAACTGTTCGAAAATTTTTAAACGGCATACATCCATGCTACAGACAGAAAACTACACCAACGTGGAAGATATACAAAATGCAAAACTTATGAACATAAAATAAAAAATTAATTTTGACTTTAATTTAATTTTTAAAAATTATTGATTTTTTTTACGTGAAATTGACATTTTCAATTCCGATTTCTATCAAAATAAAATATCCATTTTAATCAAGTAAAAGTGAGGGAAAGTAATTTTTGATTGCGTTTTATACTTTTTAAATTCTTTTTAACAAACAGAAGAAATTTCCACCGATATTCCAACTATTAATATTAGCTTAAATTTAAATATGTGATTTGACAACAAGCGCAAAAAAATTGGAACTTAAAAATGCTAGAAAAACATCATCGTTCGACAAAATACTCAGTAAAAGATGTTTGCTGTCAGACGACGCATTATCGTTTCCATTACACCTTCGTTAAAAGAAAAAGCATTTTAATTGGACAAGACGTCACGATAATTGGAATGAAACCCAATAGTTCCCTGATTGCTTACAGATGTTGGAAAATCTGCTTAGGAAAGAAATATTAGAGCAAAGGAAATTTTTTTGAGAGCACTTGTGGCTAAATGTATGATTACCAATTTCTACGCATTTTTATATATCTAACCTACAAAAGTATTTTCATAACATTACACTTTTCTTTTATAAGTTACAATAAATTAAAAACGTAATACTATTCATTGGTCAAAAAAATAATTTTTATATTTACATATTTTTATTACATGCATATTTATATCTCATGCAAATACTTTCGCAATGATTTTCGTTGAAGAGTTTTTTTCCGTCATTATTTTATTGCTTAAAAACAGCGAAATGCGATCTAATTTTGAATTAATAGAAGATAACATTTATAGATAAATAGTGAAGTAATTAATTTTGTTCCTACCATCACACAGAAATAACATTTTAATCTTCGAATAATAATCTTTCTCCTTTTAAGTGTTGCCACAGTCAAAATATTGTGGGAAGACATACTGTTTGTCTTTCATTCACTTATGCCAATATGAGAGTTCATTTAACTAGATATAGAGATTAAAATATGAATCAACGACTTATTGCTTTCTCCAATGCTGACTCCATTCTCAGCTCAACCATTGATTCTCACTGATTTATAAAGATAACTATGAGAAAGTTTTCGATATTTCATCATTATGGCACTGAAGCTTTAATAGTCTAGGTAGGCATCAAGTGAGAGAACCATACCATGTCCATTGTTTTGAAAGAACCACTATGCTTGGGAAATGTATAGGGATGACATAAGAATTACATTCGTTTTTTTCAGGGGTGCAATTAGTCTTAATTTCATTTTAAGTTACGACAAAACGTTGTTATATATACCTTACCTAATCTCATTTTGCAAAAGGGAAAATATTCTAAGAAGCCAACCAGATTTCTAGACTACAATACTGAAAAACACAAAAAAAGTGGGACTCCCTAAAGCGCATCGTGGTTTAATGGTAGTACAGTGCAACTACGTTCTAAGGGACATGGTTTCGACATCAACTACTTTGGACAAAGGGAAATAGATGCTGCTTCTGCATGCTTGCATGTCGGACTAGATACTTAGGAGTTTTTTTAGAGTTTCCTCGCTGGCGATGCATGAATACGGAATCTATAAAATGTCCTTCCAGAAAGTAATTTTTTCGGTGAATATTGAAATACTTCACAGCAACCTTAGGCCTTTAATCTGTCTATTATGAGGTGTCACAAGGGAGGATCAAGAAAAAATAGTTTTAATACACATTTTCCCTCTAACACTATATTGAAGGCTTGTAAAACAGCAAGTTGCATCCCGATTGCACAAGATTTCACAAACATTCCAACTTTAATATAAACTTAGAATTTGAAGTCTATATCTGCAAAGAGTGACAAACCCTTTATTTTAATATTTGATTCTGCAAATTACTGTTTTATACCTTCAGATTTCAATGAGTGTTATGCATGATTATGAATATATTATGTAGCAGTTGAATGCTTGTTTTTTCATATTGTATCGACATAGATTTGAATCAAATTCTACTGAAATCTGTTCAGAAAATTTGATGATGTTAGGGACCAAATCAGAAATTTTTGTGAATTTTGGACATTAACGTATTTAAAAAACTTGCTTAAGATTTCTAACAAATAAATACAATTTTAACATATTTTATAATATTGAAATGTTTTTAATTTGCAGTCATAGAATTAATTTTTATTAGTTATACTTATAATGCTTTATAAGTATAAAAAATAAAGCATTGTTTTCTTATTAATGGATTCATATTCTGAGTACAAGTCTTATGATTCTAAAATGCTCTTAATATTTCTTGTGACAGCGTTAGAGAATGATGCCACACTACAATTTCATGTTCCACAGTATTAGGCGTATAGCTCCTTTGTCTTTTTAATATCGCCATTATTTATTTTTATCTAAGGGTATTTAAAAGCAGACTTCATTTGAGCCATAAAAGAAACCTAAATAAGTTTTTAAAAAATATAAAAAATACGCTGATTATTCTTATAAATTATACTAGAATGCTTTAGTTAAGTTCATGAAAGAAACATAAATAATCAGAAAAACAACAAACTTTTTGTAATATATGAGATTTTACCGTACCTGATAACAAAGACGTATGGTGGATAAATAGGATTCGGCTGAAGGTACACTGGAACATAAACTTTTGATTTAGGATAAACAGGCCCCTGAGGTACTAGTATTCGAACTACATCATCACTTTTAACTTCTTCATAACTACCATGATTACCGGAGAGAGGAACATCGTCTAAGTAGACACTAGGTAACCCAGCGGGTACAGATACAGGTAAAGCAGCTGCATCGGAGCACTCCAAGGAACCACTCTGAAGGACAGCATACTCAACTCTCACCCAAGTTTTTTGAGTCTTAGGACTTTTCCAGACTGGAGATTCCAATGACGGCCACCAAGAAACTGGCAATGTTGCCTGAGCAAGACATACACCATCACGACTTTCACTAGGACTGCAGGCTGCCATTAAGTGCTGGTCCCTGTTGTGGACATATAGGACCACGCAGAGAGTGTCTGCAGACGATAACTTGCCACCTTCTGTAGCGTCTTCAGACGTTGGTACTGGTCTACGCTTTGGGTCCGATGCTCTAGCACTATGGAACAGAACCCGGAGGACTGGCCTGTCCCGTCTAACTTCCCGAGTCACCAGACGAGCAGTGATGTCCCCGGTATACTCCAGCATGGATTCGATTCGAGCATCTCCAGATGTGGTGTCATTGCCTTTTGGATGGACCGTGGCTGGATGGACAACCTGCTTAGCCACGAACGGTCCATACTGCGATCGTAGCGTTACTGGTATGTTGGACTGGAGGAGAGTGAAACGGTGAATCTCATCTTCGTTTTCAGATGTTTTATCGTCGCCATGTTGAGTTCTTAAGAAGAATCCACTGTCTCTCCCTTCCAAAGTCAAATCTACTTTCGAAGTTCCCACTGAAAGATAAGAGAAAAAGTAATTTAAGTTATAATAAATAAAAAAAAGATTTTTATGAGTTTTTTTCTTAACAAATTTAAAAGTTTAGCCAATTTTCAAAGGTATGGCAAGAAAAGGGAAAAAATTGGTACAGAATATGCATATACTTTTAAATCATCAAAATCTGTTTTCTTACAATCGTTAAAATTTAAAACAGTAATGTTATTTACTTTGAACATAATTTTTTAAATGAATTGTAATTTATTTTATTTCTTTATTAACTCATAATTTTATACTGCAATTCAATTTACATTAGTATTTTATAGGTAAAAATTGTTCTTTGTGTTTGACTATGATCACAATGACATTTTTACTGGAAAAAAATAAAAATACAAAAATATCTTAATGGAATGGAAAATTAAAAATATTTTTTCTTCAATTTTTCAGAATTTTTTACAGAATAACATGTATAAAAGATTATTTTTCGTAGAAAACAATTTTCGCTTATAAAATTTATTGGATGCATATACATGTTATCTCATTATAAGAACTCATCCAGAGATTTCAATAATTTGTACCTATTAATAAGTAGGATATATATATATATATATATATAGACTAGCAATTGTGTAGTGATTACTTACAGATGCAAATTAAAAGTTAACTTGCATTTTCTGCAATGAAATGACTTTTATTGTAGAAGCATTAAATATTTTTATCTTATCGATTATAAGAATTATACAATATTCAGACTGGTTTCATTTTAATTTAATGTATAATAGAATGTTATTCCAAAATCATATAATCTTTGATCTGTGATATGAATTTATTTCATGTTATTTGGAAGAAGGGTTTTTAATAACACAAGCAGATGTGCAAAATAATAAAACTGAATTTAATTTAAAGAGTAAACTTCAAAATAAAATTTAATTTTTTTATTATGTTACATTTAATAATTTAAAATTATTTGATGTAGCAAAATAGAAAACTGAAATTAAATATATTAACTATAAATATTTAGATTTACATTTGTTAGATTTAATTTATATTTATTATTAATTTACTGTTATACAAATGCAACAGTATGCTATAATGCAGCAATTTGATATACTTTCAATTAATATTCTAATTGAAAAATACTTATCAAACAGAGAATACATAATTATTTTTACCTGTAAATATATTTTTTCTTTTATTGATTGTGCAATGACAGTTTAGTTTGTTAAACAGCTAGTACCTAAATTAATATATGATTTAATTTGAAAAAGTGTTTTTTTTTTTTAGATTTTAATGAGCTAAGCATTAATCTTATAATTTCCCAACCATTATAAGGTATCTGCATCCAAAAGTGAAATTCGAACACGGGAATTGTTAAATTTAAGGGCATGCCGTTAACCACTGAGCTGCCATCTTGGCAATCCAACATGTAGGTTAATTTAGAAAGGGTATCTTATTTAAGAAAAAAAAATGAATTCTGTTTATTAATAAAAAAAAGGCACTCCATTAAATGAAAAGTGAGAATAATAATTGCTTGACAAGTTCTTTTTTTTCCGCCGAAAATATTTTTTTTGCAGTTAGAATGATTAGGTAATTAAATTTTTTTCTCCATGAAATCAATCATAATTTAAGAATTTAGTAATGATGTATATTTCATTTTCTCCTCATGAACTAATGAAACCATCGCTATTACTAGAATAAATATATTTATAGTGTTCTGAAAAAAGAGAAGTGTATTTATAACTTCAAGAAAAAACAGAAAACTCAGTATCCGAATGGAAAACACTTAGTAGAAACTCCCCTGTCTCAGATGGAAGATGGATATTGCCCTCTTCCTGTTGTTCCCATCGTCTGCTTGTAGTCTGAGTACCGTTTTACTCGCACCTCCACCCCCAAGGCCCGTTGTTGACACAAAGACCCTCCTTGTGTCTTCCACCTGGCCTTGAGTGTCGAATTACAGAAATGATTTGGTGTTCTACTCTCTCGTCAACGCTCTTGGGGATCGCAAGCGCAAGATATTTCCCTCTTTTTTGTTCTTTAAAGATGTTCAAAGATAAGACAGTAGTAACTGTAAATTAATTACATGTGCATTCAAGCCCGTGCATGTGCATTTAAGATTGAATTACACGTGAAAAAAATGAAAAGAATGAAATTTTGACGCATCTGAAAGAATATCTAAAAATGTTTTTATGAAATATGGATATTTTTAGTTTCCTAAAGTAATATGTGTAAAATCATTTTCAGTGTGTGAGATTTATATAATATGGATACTTATGCAATTAAGTATTTTTGGATTAGAAAGAGAAAAGAAAACGTCTTTTGTTATAAACATTTTTGGATATCCTTATGTAATATGGATCTTTTTCTATATTTACTATAATATGCACATTTTAGATGTCCTTATGCAATATAGACATATTTCGGTAAACCTTATACAATTCAGACATTCTTAATGACTTTATATAATATAGTCATAACGCCTTATGTAATAAACATTTTAGATGTCCTTGTACAATAAGGACATTTTTAGATGTTCTTATGATATATGGACATATTTTCGTGACCTAATACAATGCGGACATTTTTAAGGACCTTATATAAAATGGATATTATTAGATGTCCTTATGCAACAAGGACATGTAATGATGCCCAATAATCTTTTTGTTCAAGTATAAAAATAAAGATTGATTACAAAGCATTTGTATAAGATTAACCATTTTTAATGAAATAAATTAATTCAATAAAAATATAGTTTAAAATAAACCCTTACAGACATAAAACAACTCTTATTAAGAAATCATAAATCACAAAAAGAAATTAATGAATCAATATAGTTCCTGTATTAGTTAAAATAAAAAATAATGAAAATTTTACTCAAATAATGAAAGAAAATGCGATAAATTAATAAATATTTTATTTGAATACATTCCAACCACGAGTAAGTTCTTCGTTAATTTAATTCATTTAATAACTAACTTCTATATTTCTTTAGCAGAAGGAAATAAAGATTTTGTCATTCCCATAACAATTTCAATGAAGTTAAAATTTTCTTCCACTCCAAATTGTTTTAAAACACAGTTATTAAAATTTATAAAATAATTATTTTTGTAATTATTTA
Organism: Latrodectus geometricus; assembly: GCA_026290005.1. Classification (NCBI taxonomy): domain Eukaryota; kingdom Metazoa; phylum Arthropoda; class Arachnida; order Araneae; family Theridiidae; genus Latrodectus; species Latrodectus geometricus. The sequence continues at coordinate 246,986 of JAPDSC010103205.1, forward strand.
AAAAATAAAATACCCCAGAACCGCATACATATTTCATGATAATGAAGTTCAATGAAACAAAATTTAATAATTTTAATAATAAGAACAAGATGGTAAAATGACATGGTGTGTAGAAATGAAAATTTTTCAAATTCTGAAAGACAAATGAGCAAAAAAGAAGAGATTGACATTTTAAACTAAGCGAATTTATACTCCATAGCTTAAGATTTAAAGAAATATTTTTTCTCTTTTTTTTTAAAAAAAAAAGAAGAGAGAAAGAGTGAAGAACAAATAATTAAGGAGTACTTAGAAAATATCGTATAAAATTACTGTGTCGTAAAAAATTCCTTAAAAACGGATGAATGATTGATTCATCTATTCATCTGTCATCGGCAGCAAGAGAGGGCACTTTTATGATGAATCATCAATCAAGAAAATCGTACAGTTACTAAGAATAATCCATTAGACTTTCTTTCCTTCAAATAGAAGACGATAAACAATGAAAAAACACATTTTTTTAAAAAAAATAACTCTAAAATAATAGTATAGGATAGCTGAAGAAAGAGCTTTGTATTAATACAATTTTTTTTATAAATGACTTTTTTAAATTATAATTTTTTTCCATAACGGAATTTAATTTCATTAATGGCTAATCATCTAAAAGTGCATTAAATTTGAAAACGAAATCATTCGATTTTCTTAATGTTCGAAGAAAAATTATTT
>JAPDSC010103205.1:247697-259402 GCA_026290005.1 Latrodectus geometricus
CCCCCCAAGAGATTAATGATTCAGAAAGTGACGTCACCTTGGAGTCATTGATTTTTGAAACGGCGCCTTCTCTGCAGGGTCATCCTATGCTTCTGAATTTCGCTCCCCTTTGTGAAGTTACGATTTTTTTTTTTTTTTTTTTCCTGAAACGTGTATCACAAAATGGGTTTTATTATAACCTTCTGTGTGTACCTTGCACATTTTCTTGTGTGTTCTTTTTTCACCGCTTTCGCCTTGAAAAATCTTTGAATGAAAAAAATTCTTTCTTTTTAATCTCTTTGAATAAACCCATAGAAATATGTACATATAGCGTGATAAATAACTCTATTCTTAAGAGTACGTTCACAAAGAAGGTATTAAAGGATTGATTTAAAAAGGATATTACTTCTCACAAGAAAAAATTGGTTTTTTGTATGCTACATATAATAGGATTATTGAATATATTTTTAAAGTATGAATATTGAAAAATATATACCTGACTACTTATTGCTTTTATTGAAACACTTTTAGTTGAAATATTAAATGTAAAACAGGAAACCATTAAATTTAAGATACTATTAAAAAAAATATTTTTTTTAAAAATTGTAACTTGAATAAATAAGTTTATTTATTATATTTAAAGTATAGTATTAATAAATGTTATGATATAATAAATAATCAAACATTATAAATCGTTGCTATATTTTTATCTTAATATCTAAAAAATACTTAAAGGGCCAAATAAACTGAAGAGAAGCTTTTAAGTAGAAAACTGGAATTTATTACTTTTTTTTTTTGGTAAATATACAGAAATAAAATATTATTCTCCAAAAAAAATCAAGGAGTTATTAATATCTTTCTAACTCAATTCCATTTCATTAAAATATAATTAAAATAAAAGAACTGTGATTATTGTGTGTTAATTCTACTGCTGCAGAATAAATGAGAATGCTGCATAAAGAAATAAGAACATTGCATAAAAAATAAGAACACTTCATAAAGAAATAAAAACATTCTATAAAGAAATATAAGAGCTTTAACAATATAATTCATAGTTAAATAAGAGAAACATTGCGTAATTTAATTAGAAGAACATTGCATAATTAAATAAGGGGAATATTGCATTAAAATTATTTCAGTAAAATTGAAGATAATAGTTCCTTTAAATTATATTATTTGACAGTTAACTACCGTTATCGGTTGTTTAGTTAGTATTAAAATTACATTGTTATTATCACCATCATTTTATTCTTTTCCCACGTTTAATTTAATTTTATTTTTATTTATTTTTATTATTATTTTTTTGTCTCATTTTACAGAACAAACGGAAAAGTTTAGAAAATGCTTATTGTAACAACGTACTTCAAAAGCCTGTGTGTAAAGACTAAAACACACATTATTTAAGTTACTGCTAAGGAAATTTGTCTACCTTAATTTTATAGTTAAAAAGTAAAATAATTTTAAAACATTTCGTATAATAAATACATTATTAAACAGTTGACTTTTTTCGCACTGAATAATTTGGAACAGTCTTTCCTAATTTATTGCCAGATTTCTAAAAAAATAAATAGGAAAATAAATTTCTCACTCAAATTGCTTAAATTATCAAAATTTAAATTTGAAAGCAAGTATCATACGATATAAATTTAAAAAAATTTTCTTCACTAAATATAACTGAAAAAGTGCTTTATGGAGGACATATTCTTCATTAATTTGATATCTGAAGTATACTAAGAAATATTCAAGATACTCTGTTCAAGTTAGAGAATATGTCTGAAACTTTTTTATCTCAATTTTTTCACTTACCCGGTGATATTTTTCAGGAAGTCGAAGAGAGGGAAACAGCCGTGCCTTATCGCGCACTTTTCAGCAAGTGGGCTGTCTGAGTTTCGAGGATAAACATATCACTCCACGCAACTAAGAATACACATATATTTTTTTCAGTTTCGGGTAAAACTTTATTTGTTTAAAATGCCGAGAAATTCTTTTTTCCCTTGCATAAAATATTTTTAAGGCATAGTGCATAATAATGCGAAAAGTGTAAAAAATTTGGCTTAATCACTTGTTTTAGTTTTCAGAGCTCAGAAATAAGTCTATGAAATAATAGACAGTTTGGCTATATTTTTAGTGACGAGACATAAATCAACATTTTTGAATTTCGAGTCGATAAGGCCAATATGATGAGAGCTATCACAAGTTTACTATACGAATTTTATGTAAACTGCCAAGGCCTTCACCGAAGAGACAAATATCAACCTCAGCCAAGCAATGAATTAGTGAAAGTAAAGTTATGCACCAGAGTCATTAGCTCTGAATGTTTCCATAAAACAGAAGCTACATAGGTATTTTTGAGCCTGCGTTAAAGTTTCAAACTTAAGTAATTGTAACCATTTTAACTGACAGAATTTTGAATAAAATTGAATAGAAACACACTAATCATCTTTGTTTCTGAATTATGAGATCCTTATTGCCACTTTAATATTCAGTTACCTATGTTCTTGATGATAAAAAAGCACATTAATTTATATAGCGATAAAAATATTTGCTAGTAAAACGAATAGATTTTTGGTTAGGTTAGATGATTACAGTGTTGTCTATTCTGGTAGTAGAAACCGGTAAGTGCAACCAACTGCTTCATACAGTGACGGAATGTATACCTGAACTGTTATACTTCTCTTCAATTCAATATTGGACCTCTCGAAATTCTGACGTTCACAAGTGTTTCAGCTCGACAATTCTATGGACCACAGATACACTAGACAGTAAACATGTAAATTTGTTTGTAACTTGACCACTTTTAAATCACTTTTTTGACATGAGAGAAAATTTTGCACTTTTACAAACATCCATACCAAAGAGGGGGGGGGGATTTAATTTATGAACAACTGAAATTAAAGTCATAGCATAAAACATTTAGCTGGCAGTTCGGTGAAGACGCGGCAGTAAAGTAGTGAATATGTTTATCCATGGAACGAAATTAAGAATGTTAAATTTTCTAAGTTTAAGTTTAATTAACTGTCAAATTTAAGTCGTTAACAAAAAGAAAATTACATCCAAAACAAACAACTTTAGCCGAATATGCACAAACCTTCATTTGCATACAAAATTTTCAGAATTCGACCTTGCTTTATTTGGATTGATCAACCAACAGAGTCAAGTGGATGAAATTCCTCCAACACTACTCCAACATGGTTGAGAGCATCCAAAAGAATTTCAAAGGGATTCAAGTAAAATGAGAATACTTGCCAGGGCATAAGTGTAATCCTCTTACGTTTCAGGTAGTCATCAATAATTACAAAGGTGGGGGAATGTACATATCATCCATGAAAGCAAAATTAGGATCAATTACAGCAGCTTAAAATTTACAAGTAAGTGTAGATTTCATTTTCATACTTTACAGATGGCACACAAAAACATATCTGAGATGTTCAGACCAGTGTGACATCTACAAAATACGTGTTATCTACATGGCTAAATTATGATGCGTCTATATCAGAATTTAGATGTTTTGGGATAGATTGTGGATGTTTTTTGCTCTCTGGATTCGTATATTGTTGGAAACGATTGTCAGCAATTTTCAAGGCACATCTGAACTTTCAGTGAACATAACTTTGCCATAATCAGTTGATATATTGACGATACCATATTCATCGAGTGTCTCTGAATTGCAGGGATAGGGTAACTCAAATTTAAGATGCACATGAGCATAGTCCATTAGTAAATACATTTTAGAACAAGTAGATGCCCTCAACTTAATAATCCCTTACTATTAAAAATGCCACATGAATGGAAATCGATCTTCCACGAGAATCGTAAACTTTTTTCAATAACACACGGGTCTGCAGACACCTATTTGGCTAATTTATAATTTCCATATTCATAAAATGATGATACAATGAACACTGAAGTATAGAGTAACGACTACCAATGAGATTGTCTTGTTTCAAAGCTCCATTAATTTCATGGAATACATAAAGCTCCATTTGTCTTGAAATTAAATCGTTACAATGTTTAAACCCCTTTTATCCGCATTTAAACGTATTTCTTGTAATGTTGCATAAATAAGTTTTTCATACGACTGCCTGTTCTTCATATTTCTTGATATGAAACTCTGATTGATTATTATATACCAATCAGAGTTTCGTATCTTATTCCTTCCATCTACCTTTATAGCAAATTGCAGTCTCTTTAATTCAGACTAGTAATCATCTGAAAAAATTAATTCTTAAATCAAATGCATATAGAATTAGTAATGAAACGTAAATATCATTAACGAATGTATTTCAGTTATATATAAATATATCTGTGTGTGTGTGTAAGCCGTGGGTTGGGGATGTGTCCACGACCGATATGCTGTTGTGTCGTGGCTGTTGAAAAGAGGATATCAGCTCAGCTGTGACCTCGTTTCCTGCCTGTGGTAACCTCTTTTCTCCATATATATATATATATATATATATATATATATAGGTTCAAGAGTACCCTGATAAATACAACAGTCTGTGGGTTCAAATCTCATTTCGATGTAGATTTTTGTAGTAGGTCGGAATATATTTTTAGTTGTCGATCTTAGCCCTTAATTTAAATTGAAGTGTAGTTCGACTTTACATAAAAAAGTGACCAAAGAAGGGAAAATAACCCAAATTGGCTTTAACTATGTAAAATAATTCACAGACAATTATTATTCAACAAACATCTAAAAGTTATAAATATTGATTATATTTTGCTTTGGTTCCTTTAGCAATATAAGTCTTATGTGAATGTAGAGAGCGAAAATAAGAAAAAGCATGCAACTTTTTTTAATCTTTAATTCATATTAAACTCATCAATTAGAATCTAACATTTGAAATTATAGATAGAAAGCAAATAATTTCTTAGAATTGTAATAAAATAATAATTAAATTCATTTTGATTAAAAGGACTGATTCAAAGCAATTTATGTGGCCCACAATTCAATTGATAATTTTGAAATAATGTATATTCTAATTATAAAACTCTACCTCATAAAAAAAGTTTTTTTTTTAATTTTTTTAATTTAAGATTTTTTGAAGAAAAAATATAACAACATACAAAATAGTATTATAATTATTGAAGATAATAAAATATATACGTCTGTAGAGTGTTTATCTAATATAATATGTACGTTAATATTTTATTATTTGTAATTTATACAGTATAGAAAAATATAAAGAAGCAAATAATTGGATTTAAAAAAAAAAGAATGCTGCTGTTTTTTATTCTCGTTGAAGACTACGGTAATGCAGTTCTAAATGGAAAGTTCACTATATAAAAATAAATGGGATTTTGTGCACTCTTCACCATTCGAAGGAGCGTTCAATTTCCGGTTTTAGACCCACGGAACTCGCATGAAATTGACCATTGGGGTAATGCAAGGCAAGCACTTTTTCTCTCTGTCGGCAGGTGTCCTCAAAAGGGAGCTCCAGCAATAATCGATTTCACATTTTTGTTCTATAAGGAACTTCTTACAGTTACATTTTAAAAAAGAAATTCAAATACTTTTGGAAGGAAAAAACTTCGAATACCGTAATAGAAAAGCAATTTTCAGTATTGTTGATAATATTAAAGAAATTGATTTAAATATGTATACGAAAAGAATAGCTTTAGTCTAGACGACTAATTGTTTGAGTTTTATTATAAACCACATAGTCTCAGTTTAACGTAGATGTTTCCGTTAACATCTACGTTTGACACAGATGTTAACGCGTATAAGAAAACATGAGGTTTAAAAATCATAGAAATGTAAAACAAAACAGCAAAAATTCAAATGTTAATAGTATTCACCGAATTCTGAAGAAAATCAAAGATTTAAAAATTCAAACCTTATAGAGCCTTTTTTTTTTATTGCAGTCTTTTAAATACACATCTAAAAATCTTCAAATGGTTTTATCCAAGATTTTGAAAGAACTCCTCTTATAAATAATGGAAAAGTGAAATTACTGTATATTAGCCTCGCACTAATGTCTCGTAGACAGGAATTAGTTATATTCAAAGACATTAAGAGACTTCTGACCTTGATTAATTATGAAAAAAATCCTAAGAGATTTATTTAAATGGGGATTCTTTTCGGAGAACAGAAAAATCAGATAGTAAAATGAAACGCTAGCTACTATTCTATTTTCCTTTTGAAAATAATTTTTTATTCATAAACTGTAAGGTTTAATAATCATAGAATTCACACAAACATTATATTTCATAGATAAAAATATATTTTTATTTGCGGAATATATTATATTAAATATATATTAATCAAGAAATTTACTTATTTATGATTTTACATTTTATTCTGTTTTTACAGACCAACCAATCAATTTTTAAAAAATTATGAATTGTAATGTTTCATAATTATAGACTTCCCATTTAATAAATAACGATATTATATTTTATTATAAAATATATTTATATTATTATTATTATGTATTTTTATTTATATATATTCAATTTTTATTTATGGAATATATTTTATCAAATATTATTAATTATTGAATTTTTTTAATTTGTGATTTTTTTTATTTTGTTCGATTTCTATAGACCAACTAATCAATTTTTAAAAAATTATAATGGAAAAATGGGGATGATTATATGACCGTTAGAAGAGAAACTGCTATTATTTAAATAATTTTTTTGTTTATATGATGAGAAATTAAAGACATTCGATTAAGTATTTAGAAAAATCAATCATTTGTACATTAATAACTTCATCACTTTAAAGAAAATATCACTTTAAATATGTAATTGTTGCGTAACAACATCCCAAAAGAATTCTTTCAATTTTTTGTAAATGCTACATGTATTGAAAATGATTCAATTATTTCTAAGCAGCTTGAGTTTAAACGATGGCGTTAAATGTTAAACATATTGGGTATGAATGATAAAAATAAGGATTGAGACAACAGAAACTTACAAAATATATATATAATTTCTTAAAGATTGAGAGATAATAGACATTTAAAAATAAGTATTTTTTTAAGGATTGAGAAATCACGGTAATTTTTTCAAAGATTGAAAAATAACAAAGAAAAAAAGGGGGGGGGGAGGAAAGAAAAGAAATTATTTAAGGGTTCAGAAATGATGTATATGAACAAAAATCTAATAACGAAACCTTTCTTTGGACTAATAAATTGATAAAAAAAGTATTTTCTTAAAGGTTGAGAATAACGGAAATTTAACAAAATTTATTTTCTTAAGAATTGAAAAAATAAGAAAAATTAACAAAAAGTATTTCCATTTAGAATTGAAAAATAACAAAAAACATTTCCAAACGATAAAGAAATAATAATCAACAAAAACGATTTTCTTAAGGATATAAAATTAATAGAAATTAAAAAGAATTTTTTTCAGGGTTGAGAAGTAATGAAAATTAGCAAAAAATATTTTCAACAAAATCGAGAAATATGGAAACTAAGAAAAAAAAAATTATTCCTATTTCCAAGGATGAAGGATAGGATTTGAAGAATTTTTAAGGATGAGAAATATAGAGAAAATAGATTTTTTGAGAAAAATTTTTTCAACACTATATATTTTTTAAGAATTAAGAGATAATGGAAATTAACAATATCTGTTTTTTCTTTAATAAAAAAACGTAATAAACTCTTCTTAATTTCAATCCCCTTCTAAAAATTTAACCTGTTAAGATACAGGCTAAATCTTTCTGTTTTTTTAACAAATCGTATACAAAAATGCACGCTTTATACTTCTTGAAAGAACTCAAAACACAAATATACCTAAAAATAACTAGTTATTTGAGTATAGAAGAAGTTAAACACTTCAAGCTTGAAATCTTTATTCTCTTGGTAATTCAACTATACTACAAAAAGAAGTTACACTGATATCTACGTAAATTTTCAGATAACTGAAGCAAAAGAATCTGCCAAGCGGAAATGAGTAGACATCAAAAAGTATTTTTCTTTCGATTTATCGGATTGTACTTCTTTGTGTGTATTTATGTATACATAGAATTCGATTTGCAAGCATTTTATAACGTTTTCACTCTGCTTCAGTTATTATCTTACACTCTAAAACACATTCATATTATTTCATGCTATTACTTATTCTTTATTTTTACAATCCACGTGAAAATAAACTCTGATGATGTCAACATTTACAATAAAAATGTCAAGTGATATTATTCATTGATTTGTAAAAGTGTTTTGGTGTTTTGAACTTGGCAACAGAAATTATGTGGAAATAAAATATTCGCGAAACGCAAATTCTGCAAGCAATACAAAATGTGAAAAATAAAATTCAAACCATAATACTGTTTCATTTTATTTGAATCCTTCAAATTTTTTATTCAAAATGATTAATAACCATTAGCGTTTTAATTTATTTGATGTAAATGAATCGCAAATTTAGTATTTTGTGAATATCAGTGACAATGTATTAAACTAATATTTTATGATATAACAGACACATGTATCCAGAGTCAATGTATTTAAAAATTAGATAATTGCTAAAATTTCGTAAGTATTAATTTTTTATATAAATCCTCGAAAAAATGAAAAGTTAGATAAAAGTTCTGGGACATATTTGCGTTGGTTACAAACTTTGGGTTAGACTATACTTTAGGGTGCCCCATTGATTCTTGCCAAGTTGTGATCGCGATTGAACACCAATCTGGGCAAAACCCAATCGTGTTCTGATTGCAACAGAGCAATTAATTGTTCTGTGCCAACAAAAATTGCCAATAAAATCAAGAGCCAAACAAAAATCAACAAAGGGGCACGCTAAAATATAGTTTTACCCAAACTTTGATCTCTAAAATAAGTCCATACTTTAAGATCTGGAGATTAAGATGACTATCTTGAAAATATGTAACTTCATTTTCTTCAAATCCTGTAAAAATATGAATTTTAAAATAAATACTTTTTTTTTTGGTGGAAATGCCGTCTCAACGGAACAAATTTATCGATAACAAAATGCACATGATTAGTTAAAATATCATATTTAATCATTCATTTTGGCTCAATTTGTATCATTTGGTGCATAATAGGATTTAAATATATGGATCTTTCTTTTTAAACCATAAATATTTAAATGGTTTTATTTAAGAAGAGATTCCTAATAAAATACAAATATTAGTAATTTGTCCTTCCTATTCTTTTATAGCATCTGAACAGAAGAAACAAATCAAATATTGCTAGAAGATTCACATTAGTCAACCCACAGCGAAACAAATCACATTATTAATTTGGCTCATAAATAATCCGAAACCTATTATAAATCCCACGTGAATCAATATATTTTCCCATTATTTGACTATCTCTTTGATATATATTATGCATCTAAGATAATTTTTTTTTGTACTCATATATTTTTTATTCAAAATAATATTTTTAATCAAATGTAATCTTTTCTCAGACTTGTGATGTTCCGAAGAAATGTTACAGAAATATTTATTATCAAGAGAATAGTTTTTGTCAGGGCAAATTTAAGAGCTCATGAATAAGTAACACATTCATTCCAATTCAAATTACAGTACATTAAAAAAAGTTTTCTTTATATTCATGAATTTAAATTACCTAAGATATTTTTTTTTGTTTCTTTCAGTAGCTCCCAAAAAGAGCTAGCTGTTTTTAATCAGAATTCACTGTGGTAATCTTAATACTTTTATTTGATTACAATTTCCTGACTGCATTTTGTGTTCGAACGTAGAAAGAGCATACTTGGGAAAATGTTTTTGATTAAAGACATGAAACGGGTGATTTTTAAATAAAATAAGAGGTTTAATTTAAGAAAATATATCTTATTTTAGGGAAGGGGCAATTTTAAGAAAATAAAATGCACAGGAAAGAAATGTTGATTGATATGATGAGTAACAGAAATTGTTATCAGCAAGATTAGTTACAATAGTTTTCTGGCTTACAACATGCATGTCTATCTATTACAACGACTCAAAAGTTACAATGAGTTACTGTTAAGATTTTTGATCAGAGTATGGTTTTAATCTCCATCTTTATTTAAGATACGACTGACAAATCTGGCGGGTGTGGTTTATTTGTCCTTTTTTTGTCATTAAGGTCATATTTTTGGTACGAGTGCTAATTATACTAAGACTAAAAGTTTAAATTGAATTTTGAGCCGCTGTGAACATTCACACCAAAGATGGAAATCGAATTATTGAACTGTAGAATGGAAGCTTTAAGTACTAATTATTCAGCCACCTGCCTAATCTGATAGATCTGCGTTTGGTTTGGTTTGTTAGTTAGTCAACAATCAAATTTTTGCACATTGATCTAATTTGACCCAAAGTTACTGTTTAAAGTGGATTGAAAAACACAAAAATAAGTCCAAGCCCGAGGTAGGAACTGAATCCACGAACTATTGAACTGAAGCCCAGACCCCTAGTTGTTCAGCTGCTTGCTCCGTCTGATGGGTCGTCTAAGAGGTAAATATATAAATATTTGCTTCCTTCTGACAACTGTAGACAGGTGCATTTCTGCGTGGTGGAAGGATGCTCACCAAAAGCGAATTGGTCTCAGACACCCTCTGAGAAAAGTCACAAATAAGGTTTCAAAAGTTTTATTCCTGTAGCTTCATACAATCAATGTGTTGTAGAGAATATATAAAATTATGTATTCTTTCAACAGGATCTTACCTTATATAAGGATGTCAATGTTCCTAAAGTAATCAATGCCTTCGTTATTTATAATATAAGAAAGCCCAAACTCTTCATTCCTCAGAGAAAAATTATAGAAAATCACCTTATGGTGAATTTTTGCGTACCAGCGAAAAGGACAAAACTTTAATTTTGCTTAGTTTAAAGTCACCTGTCAGAATGTTTGTTATGGAATTTATGGCTCCTCAAAGGAAATTTTGGAAGATTGTTCAAGCAGTTTCACTGACAGTAAAGCCTCTCAATTAAGTCTCTAGATGCATCGAACACTTCAATATTTTTCTAAATTTCGGTTCACCCCAGTAGTTTTTTTAGAGGTTCCAGTTTTTCCAAAGGAATAATCTTATAATAACCACCAAAGATGTTTTGCTAGATAACTGAGAAGTTTATGAATGAATGATGAAAAGCACATAACGATTCAGATGAGAGAGAGAAAGACCGCATCAATTAGCAGAGATGCACGAAGTGCTTACTTTAGGCATCATTAAAAAAATCTGAAAACAAAGAAGAAAATTTTAAAAGAATTCGAAAAATGAAAATCGATAGCAAACAGAAATTCCATTATTATTTCTTTCAAAAAATATTTTCCTTTCCATTAAACATTTTCATGCTTAGATATTGATTAACGCTCCGATTCTATTGTGAGTACTGATTATTATATATATTGATTTCAAAAGCAATTTACTGTGTAAAATAGTGCAATCCTGAGTAAAGAAGTTTTCATTGTTTTAATGAATACTACAGTTGCACATCATTTTTCATTGTACATTTAAGATACTAGAAATTTTAAAAATATTTGATCACTCAGCTTTCCCATTAAAAATTTCAAGTGGAACAATTCTAAACTATCATCGAATGTAAGACACTTGAATTAGTGAAACGAAGTGTAATTTTACCACTTAAACATGCTAATACTTTCCGATATTTTGGTATGTTCTTTTTGTAGGGACAATTTGAAATATTCTTTAAGAGGTATGAATCAATGACTTGAATAGAAAAATGAATTCTTCAAGCTTATATATATATATATATATATATATAATTTATGATTTCAATACACTTTAAAGCTATTTTATTCATTTAGTTATCTTTTTGG
>JAPDSC010103212.1:0-17374 GCA_026290005.1 Latrodectus geometricus
TATGAATTATATTTTATGGTAGTTGCCAGAAAAAAATACTTAACTGCGATAATACGATGGTTGAAAAACAAATACTAAGGCTTCTTCAATGGCTTTTATGACCACATTATTGAGTGCTAAAAAGATGCAACGACGATTTTATTACACGTCCTTCCGTATTAGGATTAAGAACCAATGCTGTTACTCTTATTTTTATTTGAAAACGTCATATATGTAAGAACTGATATTTTGGAAAAACTACTAAGGCCAATTTTTCTTCCATTCAGATTTCAGTGTATTTTTGGATGCATCTATTTTATTAAAAAATACAATCCAGTAATGTGTTATTTATATAATTATGAATATTATTAATCATGTTAATAAAATCGTATAATTAAACTAAATTGAGAAAAAATGTTTTATTTTTCACGCGTCTATAAATGTTATTTTTAAAATGGAAATCCTTAACCGGAAACGAAAAAAACTGTAATTTATTTTTAAAATACTTTATCAAAGGATTTACATAAGTTCTCTTTATTTGGTACACTAAAAATACTGTTTTTATGATCACCTTTAAAAAAGAATCAAATTTAAAAGGAAATAAAAAAATTTTCATTTATTTTACCTGATTTTTTTTCCATGAGCATATTGGTGACAAATGTTCCCTTCATATGACAAAAATTTTCTAAATATAATTTTAAAAGTTATTCAAAATTCTGGAATCGAAAAATATCTAATACGATATTGTCTTAAATTTAAAATATAAGTTATGTACCCAAATGGTTGCTGTTTTTCAATGTGAATTTTTCTTTGACTGAAACTATCAGTACTTCTTAAAATTATTTATTACATTAGTAGATAAATCAACTAATAGACTTGTAAGAAAAATTTGAAAATTTAAAGTTACTCTATTAGAAATCCTAAATTTATAGAATTTGGTTTTGATCTTTCTAATCACTTTTTATATGCAAAACTGGAATTAAAATATTTTTTATGAATAAAATGTGACATAAATTTTTGGATAAAATTGCTTTATTTACCTTTAAAAGTAAGTTTTTACATTTTGTTCAACTAAAATATTAATTAAATTTATTTTAAGGAATCATGTGTAAAATATTTATAGGAAAGTGATTTTTTTTTACATAAGCATGCAATTAAATTTATGATGTTTCATATTTCTAGGTATTTAGTTTATTTAATTTCTTATTAAATATACTAAATACAAAGTTAAACTTAAGCCAACTTAGTTGAAAGTATTATTAGAGTTATAGTATATATATTCAGCAAATACTGCAAAACGTAGTTTAACTTATTATTTGTTAATAATAATTTCACCACTACTTTAAAATAATGAAAATTATTGTCCTTTTATCTATTTCATCATGAATATTAATTTTTAATTATAAATAAATAAATAATTTATGAATAAATAAATATATAAATTTTTGCTTAAAAGTTTTGTTTACTGAGTTTCGTAAAAAAACGAATGATACACGATAAATTCCATACGAAAATAATTCTTATTTTGTTTGAAAATGCTGCCGACCTATCATAGGATGTTACAAGTAAAGCACATCTCAACAATGTAATCATTTCCTAACTGTTAGGGAAAAGGGGTCATTCCGCTAAATAAACTAAGAAGAGAATGGGAAAAAGAAGGCCATCATGGAAAGGAAGAGTCTAACTTTTTTTGCGTTATCGCTATTATAAACTGTACACGCGATGGTGTTGCTTGCCAATTATTGTTACGTGGCTCTCAAAAAAAAATGAAATTAGATGAGAAAGCAATAAAGGATGCTCTTCAGAGTAAACAAGCATTGTGAAAGAGAGAAAGTAGATTATGATAAACGTGAATTGGGATGAGTACATATCTAGTCGCCAAATTCACATTACACGTCTTATTTTTGAGTGTTTCATTAATTAAAATTGAAACTAGACTTTTATTAAACTAAACCCAAAATCATGATATTAAAATTTCTGAATCTTCAATTGCATTTGACTTAAGTAGCAATTATGCTGTTCATAAATGTTTATTGTTATCGTGTTAATAATTACTCCTTACGAAGTATTTCACAAGTTTGAGAAATTTAATAAATATGATCATACTTAGCTTTTTAAAACATTATTTCTTGTTTTTAAATTTATTAATAAATTATAATTTTATTAGAATGGATGATGAAAAATAAAAAATAAAAATAAATTGCTAAAAGTGTTTATGTAGTTCTAATCCCCCAGAGATCCTTAAAACTTATTAACTTTCGAAATTTTTGTAAACTTTCCTAACATAATGATCTCTTTGGTTATTCTTATAATTTATTTTTATTTTCATATAAATATAGACAGAAAATAATAATTTCAAAATTACCTGACATTATAAAATATGTAATTGCGAAATATTAAATACTATTTGGGAGTTTTTGTAAAAGATTACAGCAATGGATTCCTTTATTAATTTGCTTTTTCCATATAATGCATGTAAATTTTCAAGCATTAATGGGAAAAATACTAATGTATCAAAACCTTTCTATATTATATTTTTATTTTTAACACACCATAATTTTTAATAATATTCTTCTTTATATGAAAAAAAATAGAAATTTTTGTCATGAGTAGTTAATATTGGTTTAAATTAATAGTTAAAAATTTTTTAATTTTGTGGAAAAACTCTATTTTACAAAATTTAAATAGTTATGCGAATAAATAAATGAAGCATGTTATCTTTTAATGTGCTTACCCTTTCTTATGCATTAAATCACATATGAAATATATTACCTATTTCAAAAGAAAACACCATTGTTTCAAGAGGTCAGGTATGATAATGAAGCAAAAAGTTATTTTCCATTATAATGTTCTCCTTTCCACTTTGGCAACGAAAAATGCTTCGATAGAGGCTGTAATCGAACATTCACGCTTTTGTCATAATTCGTAACAATAGCACATTCATTTTACATTAAGTAATACTTTTTTTCTTAAAACGAACACTGTGCTAAATTTCTTTTTTTATTTTTTGTCAAAAGATGGGTAAGGAATAATCCTTGAAATATTTTTTATTTTAAGCTATTTTTAATAAAAAACAAAATCAAATGAAAAGGTTTATTTAATTTTAAGAATATTTCACTGAATCATGATAAATATTAAAATTAATTTGTTAATCTAACCATAAAAATAATATGATATTAGTTATTAATATGTCAAAACCTTGAAATCTTTCTTAAAACATAATATTGTTTCTATTTAAAATACGATGTAATTTAATGGTTAATTAAATTGCGTACAAAAATTAAATAAAAATGGATATATAAGAACCATTTCATTTAAATGGGAAGTCATGACAAAATTGTACTATATTTAAATTAAAAATTATTGTGATTAAAAAAGTGACGACTCTGGCAGCATATTTAGTTGACAGGTATATATTCTATTAATATAACTTTTTCTAAAAATCATAAGTTCCTATTTAAAAATGTTCGGAAGTTTGTTAAAATAAACAGAAATATAATTAAATATAATCAAATGTTGCAATGCACATTAAATTGGTGTAAAAGATCAGAAAAAATATTTTTTTCTAGATATCAGTTTAATGCATAAAGATTTTATTTTTGTTAAGAAGTATTTATCATATTTAATTAATAAAATTTTAAAAACATTTGGAACGGGTAGGAAAAAGTAATTAATATTTTTGTTTTTAGAAATGTCTTTTTCCATGGTTTTGCTTATTAAATGCAGGCTTTTGAATAATTTCGCAACTAAGCATTTGATTAATAAAAGTTTTTCTTAATAACAAAAACAGTTATTGATTTTCTAGCATTCAAATCTTAAAAATCGTAAATTTTACAAATACTATTTACTGAATTAGATGGAGATTTTTATTTAAAATTTTTAATTATATCGAAATTGAAAATTGTATCTTCCATAAAAACAAGCAAATGAATTAAAAAATTTTAAATTTTAAAAATATTTAAAAGAATATTTTATGGAAAAGTCTTGTCTATAAATTTTTTTAAAAAAATATTTTACTAAAATTAAATGTTTAATTTTGTATCTTAATCATTTTTTGCACCATTGCTAAAACAGTTTATATAAATTTCAAATAACAGATTTTTAGTTATTCCTATGATTGTATTGTATAGTAAAAGTACCATATCAAACAAATGATGTTAAATATATTATTTTTTATTATTATTGAGTTAAATGAATGGAGTAAAAATTTTATCAAATGAAAATTTGTTCGTAATGAGCATTTTTATGGTTTGTCAATTATATTTTGCTCATAAAAATTTTAAATTAATAATTTAATTTAAATATTGAAAGTATTTTTTGTTGTAGATTTTCTCACGCGACTTTTATGTTGGTATTTGCGGGTTAAATATTCTAAGTATTATTTAGCAGGAGTAATGAAATATATTTGTTTGGAAAATCTGAGTAGTATTTCTGTTGTACTTGCCCTAATTCAGAAGCATTCAATTGAGAGGGGTCATTTATAAAATGAGATTAACCTACATAATACAATATTTCCACTGCACACACTTTACACTGGGAAGTGAAGCGCGAGAATTTTTTTTTTCCTTATTGTCAGAGTCACGTGTTAAATTTGTAACAGAAATTGATTGGTTGTCACTAAGAGAAAGGGGGGAAGATAACATTTTATGTGTGTTTTTGTGACTCATATCGATTGAGTTCAGGAGCAAGATGTTCGAAGAAAGTGAGCCCAGGTGTGTTTGCTACCAAAGGTTTGACCCACTTCGAATGCAGAAACAAATACTTTTTTACCAATTGGCTTATTCGAAGGCACCTATTGAGATGATTGGTTTGTAATTTGATTGATTTTATGAGATAATGGACTCGGACTCTTTTTTCAATAAGTAGACGCCCCCGA
This sequence comes from Latrodectus geometricus, assembly GCA_026290005.1. Classification (NCBI taxonomy): domain Eukaryota; kingdom Metazoa; phylum Arthropoda; class Arachnida; order Araneae; family Theridiidae; genus Latrodectus; species Latrodectus geometricus. The sequence continues at coordinate 4,856 of JAPDSC010103212.1, forward strand.
TAATGTGGGAACTTAACGTTTGTCGGAACTGATACACTTTGCATTCACTATATATGGTTGTAAAACTATTTCATGAATCTCATGTTTTAATGAATGTAACGTATTAAATATAAGTGCAAATTTTGAAGTTATATAACAAAATATTTCTTCTAAAATTTCTAATTTTTTTTTTCTTGTGCTCATCATTTTTAAAACTTACCCACATTCATTTTATTGATAATAACATTATCAATTTATTATTTAAAATATTCTAAAGTATTTGTGTAAGAGTAAATGATTGCCATAAGTTATTGTAAAACTTAGTAAATTACAAATTTGTATCGTAAATTACAAATTTTAAAGTAAGTTACAAGCTTTAAGAAAAATTTTAAATAAATTTACCATATTATTTTTAGAATTTATTTTCAAATTTTTTTATAATAGTGAAAAATATTATTCTATAATAGTAATTGATAATATCAAAAGTTTATGCTTTGTAAGCTAAAATAAAATTTTTTCTCGAATTTACGTGAATTTACATGAACTAAAATATAAAAAGCCATTACTTCTGATTTAAACTAAATGCAAATAAGGTTTTCATTCCTTTTTAATTATTTCTAATTTGTCTTTTAAAATATCATCCATCCATCATTTGCAGTTCTGTTATTAGTTATATTATCTCCAATCTATTTCATGTATACCTGCGTATTATAGTTTATTTCCTATGTCGTATGGTTTAGGCATGTTATAAGATTCAATTCTAGTCAAAATCTTAGTTTAATTAATCATTGTATAATTTTTCATATTTTTTTATAGTTTTTCCTTATTTCAATTCATTTGATCCTATATCAATTTTATTATTATTTTTCTTTCAAATATTTTGAAATCTAAAAACAAGAAAAGTATCATAAGTGACCTCTTTGGGGAAATGTATGTTGTATTAATAAGTAAATTATTTTACTGACTAAATATTTTTTACTTAACATCAATAAAATTTTTATTTAAACACAATCATATCATGGTACTGTTACTATTGAAATTGTTTTGCATTCGGAAAGCATGGTTGTATTGCGTAACGATATATAATTATTGAACAAATCTTTTTACTATATAAAACAGAAAAATTCACTAGTTCTTTGCATATCATAATCAAAACAACTAACAAAAAAATGTAAAAAAAAAAAAATAAAGTGAATTTTCTTCCCACACAAATAACATTTTTCATTGAAACTATTTATATATATATATATATATATATATATATTCAAAATCACCTAAATTGTAAAAATTTTCTGTATTTTGTAACTATTTTATAATTTTGTAATCTGACTTTGAATCGTAAACAAATAAACAATCAGCAAAAAAATTTCTCAATTTATTGATAACGATATATTGCACTAACTCTATTTGTAGATATTAATAATTTTATATCAGAACACCAAGGATTTTCAAAAGTAGTTTTCCACATGCTGAAAACTATATCCTTCACTTGTCGTAAATGCAGTTACATTATAATAACTACAATATCATCAATAATTTTAATTTATGCGTGTTGCGAACTTGGAATTAGGTACCAATGTGAAAATCCAAACTTTATCGACTCATTAAATAAATGAATTCATGATCATGTATATTCTTTTTAAAAATATTTTTTCTATCTAGATCGAAATTCCAACCTATAACTCGACAGAATCACAAACATATATACTTGTCTCTGTAAGATAAACAAAAATATTTTAGTTTATTAAGAACTAAAAGATTCTTGTAAGAATTATATTTTACTATCCTTCAAAGATATTTTTTTACTTTCTTGTTCGTAAAAAATTCCATTCTTTAGAGAATTTAATATATTAAATAAAAAGATTTTCATTGCAATTTTTCTGTGGAGATTAAAAATTAGTCAAATTTTAATATTTAAATTTTGTTATATTATTTTGTATTGAATTTAACGTTTTATTTTATGTAAAAAAAAAAAAAAGCAGCAAACATTATTTCGAAATCTGTTTTTTCCCGTAATAATATTTATTAGCTGCCTTAAAACCTAATTATGTGAAACGAAAATCTAATGTCCAACCAACAGACCTAATTATTTTATGTGTATCACATACCGGAAAACAAATGAGTACATATGAAATTCGAAATCACTACAATGTATCGCATTCGAGTATTTAATATTTCTTTCGCGTATTATTTCCCATCGGCCATTTTAACAAGAGCTGTGAATCTTTTTAAATAACATCCTCTTCTCACGTGATGGGATTTTCGTTCACTTTCACTACTTTCACTTTCTTTCGAAGAGAGAGGCTTTTGGCGACATGGCCTGAATCCGTCACGTGCGCCAGAAAACTCTTAATGCATCCGTCCCATTTTCGCCGCCGTGACGTCACGGAATTGGGCACACAGATTGAGGCCATGCTATTAGATACAGTGAAAAAAAATACTAATAAAGAACAGTAAAAAGGGGGAGGTAATCGAAAACAAGAAAAGCAACGTTCTAACTAGCTTGGAAAAATTGACAAAAGAAACAAAGTAGGAAAAAAAAATGAAAATGAAAATTACTTAGGTGGTTTCTGATAATTTCCGTCGTTACAATTTTTTTTTTTCGTTTTATTTTTCATTACAAATCAAAAATCATTGGTGTTTTAGGTTAGAAAACGATATGAATATAATTGTAAATGGCTCTGATTTTTTTAAAGTAAATTATATATATGTGGATAAAGTAGCTTAATTATGTAACTGAACAGTGTACAGTTAACAAACTTTCATAATTAAAAGCTATAAAATATATGTTTTGTAAGTGAAGAAAATGATAAACAGTAATGTTTTGAACGCTTTTATGTTTACTTGAATAAAATTAAAATCTCATCTATTGATTTGAAACAAAATTCTGTTCAATATATGAAGATTTTATTTAAAATAAAATATATATTTCAAATAAAACTGACAAAAATAATTAAAAAAATTTTTAAAAATAATTCTTTGCTAATTTAATAAAATAATTTATTATTTGAGTGCATTTATTTCAAGCAAGACAAATTTTAACTAAATGGTATTATTAATTAGCATGAAGGATATGTCATAGATTATATTTCATGTTATATCAAAATTAGTTTCTTTTTACCTCATTTTAAGATTGACTGGCTAATGGAATACTTAGAAATTTTGTTTAATAGGTGGTGATTTTTGTATTTCTATTCTATGAAGCATTTAATGTCTCAATATGATTTCTTTGTAATGTATCTTGTGTATAATTATTCTTCCCGCATAATATATCTTACGTATAATGTGTTCAATCTTTTGATGAATTATTCGAAATTATATGTTAATATAACTCATTAGTGATAATACTTCAATATTGCGTAATTATTCCCAAATTTATAATTCCTATTTATTAATAAAAATCCTTCATTTTTTAAGCAAATTCATTTACAATACATCAATACAGTATTTGTATCATTTTCCGTTAAAATATTTGTATTATTCTTAATAAATCACACCTGAATAATTAATATATCTACTAATTATGTTTTCTTATCTTGCGCATTCATCAATAAAATATAGTCAAGTTTTTCAAATAGTATTTTCTACGGGACCAATCTAATCTGTCAGAAATAAATACAAACATATTAACATAAAATAGTAAAAATTCTTTGTTAGTAATTGTTATTTACCACTCTTAATGAAAATTAGGATTTTTCAATTTCACATAATTCTTTTTGTTAGAAGATATTTGATGTTTACTTTAATTCTTTCCTGTATAATTAAATAAATTCTTAGACATTTTTAATAGATTTTCCTTCACTGTTAAAATTAATAATAAATTGTTTTCTAAATTGTCTGTGTCGCGTATTTTTTATAAGTATTTGAACAAATTTTTAAAATGCTACATCATCTGTCGAAAACCGTCATTGTTTTTATAATTGTAAAAATTATCGCTGATTTTAAAAAATATTTTACAACAAATTAATATTTTTTTTCAAATTTTAATTTGCTTTTTTTTTAAATATTCAAATTAAAACAATTGCTATATTCACAAAATTATTATATACTAGTATAAGTCTTACCAACATTCATACAATTTTAAACAATAATTATCAATAAGTTTTTGCATTCGTCCTCAGTAAATAAAGGGAATATTTCCAATAATTATTACTTTTCCAATTGTGTAATAAATATTATACAATTGTCTGTAGAAAAAATTGTATTCTGAATTTTTTGGAAAATATTTGATAAAATTAACTACAAGAATTCGGTCAAAATAAACTTACTGAAGAGATTTTTATGTATGTATAAATAAGAACCTATCTATAAAAATCACATTTTAACTAGCAACTTTTCTGGGAAACCATTTGCTTTCGACACGGTAATTTAATAGTTGATTTTTCATACTTTTAGTGAGAAAAATGGGCGAATTGATTTTTGTCTTTAACTTAGCTTTTCATAATCCTAATTTTATAAATACAGAGGATTATGCCCATATTCTTGTTAAGTGATAACGTATAATAAAAATTTTATAAACGAAATATAAAAATTAAAGAAAAATAGCGTCAATATTAAAATTATATTTTAACCTTTATTTATTTAAAATATTTATTTTTGCTAGCTGATTATGACCTAGTTGTTTCAAATGATGTGGTCAAAAAATTAAATTTAAAATTTTTTCACCATGTTTAATAATGATGCTATTTGAAGTGTTAGATATATTTTAAAACCATAGACTCGGTGCTAGTTATTCGTAGCTAATAACAATTTTTAACAAGTTTTTACCACAAATTTTATTGACTTAAAACAGATATAAAGTTATATTCATATGTTGCGTAACGAAAATATCTCGGAAAACTGCTAATATCTAATGCAAGACAGTAAAAAAATATTATTCCATTTATTATGAATATCTTCGACATAACGAGTAAAATATATATTAATAATCTCAATGAACATATGATAAAAATACACAAAAAGTATTATCACATATCTCTTCTAAGTAAAGAATAATGAATAGAAGTATAAATATTAGCAACAATGAAGTAATTTTTCATCTGTTATTTATAATATATTCAATAATAGCACTTATCTTTTCCAGACATAATAATAAATCTTTTTCAAAACAGTGACCGAGAAGATAAGATGTAAATACTCCCATTTCAATTTCGACGAACAACTCATTACGAAACATAGAAAAGTAAACAACGCAATTGACAACTTTTAGCTTGAGGGCTCATGAGTTTGCGTGACTTTTATTATTAAAGGATAAAATAGAAACTAAAACACATATAAATTCCTAGTAAAATTTAAATAATTAATTCTGAAGATTTTGGGCGATTTGATTTATTAATATTACATAAGTAAGAAATATCTTTCAAATCTGCATTTGAGAGATAAGCCATATGACTGGCTCATAGAATTTTAATATAGGTAATAAAATGTAAAAATTCTTAGATATTTATGTGAGGTTTGTTTCTCCATGAATTCATGTTTTCTAAATACATAGTTTAAAAAATAAAACGGAAAACTGACTTAAATCCATTTGTCATATTTTTCAGTAACAATGCCAATAGTTTATTTTTCTCAAATTTAATAAAAGTTGTTTTTTAAGAAAAAGTATGAAAAATGTACTAAGTGAAATGGCTTAATGAGGGTGTTGTATTTCTACAAATAAATGATTAATTTTTATTTATGTGACTTATTTGGGTTTTATGTGCACATACTTTTTTTTATATAAATGCAATAAGCAAAATTTGATCACAAGAAGGATTTCCATACAACTCATTTCACCATTTTTCAGACATGCCTTTTGAATAAGAGCTATGGATAAAATATTAAAGAACGGTATCAATAATTAACCATCAAACAAATAATAAGTCATGTATTAGAAAATTCAGATTAATTAATTACTGTTATTTGAAATTTAAGATTTCCTGAGGCATAATTAAAATATGCACATTTTTTTTATGGAGTAATAGATTTTTCTTATCCCTCAAAAAATATTCACTTCCAACGAATTCCCAAAAGATTTCGTTTGTTACGCCATCGAAACGCATATTTGATGTAATACACTATTTTTGCTTGTAAATGGACTATTTTAGGGAATATATTCCTCGCATGAAATAGTGGTGACGTAAAAATATTTTCTATCGTAATGAAAAAGTAAAGGAAAATTTGAATTGCGAATTAAGTTTCTCCAGCGACGTCTCGTATCAAACCATACAATCAAAAGAGTGAAAGTGAATGAATAATTAAATATGGGGTAATTCTAAATATGGACAGATAGAGGTCAGCGCATCGCCGGGGAGGAAAAGCGAAAGTTAATTCATAGTTCAGCCTGACCTAGGCACGTGACCTAGTGAGGATGTGATAGAACACGTTGACTCGCCTGTTCTTTGGGGAATAAATCTAATTTACTTCAGAGTTTCTCGCACGTAAAGCAGCACGCAGTCAGAATAAGCAATATCTTACGATTCTTGGTGTGGCTACTTTTTCGAGCGTATATAATTTTATCGGTGTGTGAGTTTCTAAGTTATATATAAAGAATATATATTTCAATGTAAAGATTTATTATCTTAAATAAATTTAGTAATGATATTAATTTTGTATTTAAAAATTATTTTAGCAAAAACTATATGAAAAGATGATTTAAAATTGTAATTTGAAAGAATGTGAACTTAGGAAATATTGCAGTCTGTAACAATGATCTTATTAGAGTCACAAATTTTCCTATATTTTTCGAGGACTTCTCTATACGAAACAAAGGTTTCAATTTTTTCTCTTAAATGTTTATTTTTCATCTCTCCTTTTTAATACTGATTTTAATATTTTCCACCTCTGTGATGATCCCTCTCTCTCTCAAATGATATCGATATGTGTTCAATTAATATCAAAATATATTATCAATTAATTTAATATATTATAATCTATTAATATGAAAATTAGTCTATGTATTGTTAATAGACTATGCAAATGCAAAATAACGTATAATTCCCATTTCCTATATTTTTTTTCTACCCTGTTACAGTGCTAACAATAGATCATGTTTATATCATGACCAAAAAATGTTTATTGATTTTTAATTAATTTATTGTGATAACTTTGTTTTAGATATTTGAAAAATGTTATTCAAAAGGGAGTTTTATCTCAAATTTTTAAAAACGTTCTTTTTCTATAAATGTGATTCTTATAGAAAAAGCGTTTAGAATCAATAATAAATTTAGAAAATGCAAATATTGGGAGTTATGTCATTCTTTTCTATAATTAAGAAGCACTAGTGTGGCAAATTTTGGAATTAATGAAGAAAATCATAGGCTCAGACACCCATGAAGAAAAAAATGAAATCAATAAAAATAATAAAATTAGCAGATTAAAATAATTTAGCCTAGTTAAATACTTTTAATGATATAAATAATAATTATTAAAAATTAACCATGACTGTAATTGCAAACTGTTCTCCCAATTTTCTGTAGGTGATGAAAATTTCCAACTTCTAGTTTATCAGTGAACAAATATTCATGGATAATTCAAGACTAAGAAACATGTGTAAATTAACCTAATTCAACTGTGTATTTATTTAAAGTACACAATAAGTATTATAAATAAGAATTTATTTCTAAATCACACCGATATTTGAAAAGCAAAAAAAAAATTTTAATTTTACTTTTAAATATTTTAAAACTCCTGTGCGCAGAAAAATTTTAGAGAAATATGCAAATAATTATTATTTTTCATCATATCTTAAATTTACAGTAAAAAATGGCAACGTGAAAGTGTTAAGGAAAAGTTTCAATCAAATTTTATAAAACAAATTTTATTTAGAAACACATTTTATTTCAATGATTTATAGATTAATCTTCTTAAATCAAAGTTTAAGAGAATAAATTAATGAAATTCAAGAAAAATTTGTATCAGAATTTTAGATGCTTGTCTCACTCTCTACTGGGCTTTTTCTTAACTTTTTTCTTACTATTTCTGCCTTCTTTGAAAAGTTTGTGTGAAAATCATCAAGTGATGAGATCGACATCTGAGCTGGTGTCTTTCTTTTCAAACTTTCTCTGTGTACTATCCAAATAATAATAATCACGAGATAAATTTAACATGCATAAACCCTATTAACCTGGTTGTTTCTGAATGGGTCAAGGAAGATCAAACAAGTTTTTTCAGCCGGCCGTGTTTATGGATTATAAGTTTCACAGGAATGGCATATTCGATCATTTTCTTAAATAATGACTGCATATATTAATGCAGTTGGTTGTTTTTATGAAAAACTGGTTTCTATGCCATTTTGATATTTATAGTTCTGCTTAACTTCGTATAGTTTTAGCTTAAATTTATACAGATTCGTATATTTCGAAAACAGACTTTAAAATGTATGTCTTTGGAATTCTCAAGTTTTTCTCTTCTTCATAAATAATATTTTTGAAGAAAATTTTGACCTCGAGTCTTAATTATAAGCTTTACAATTCGTCTAGTTTAGATTTTTCCACAAAATTCTGATAACTTGCTTTTAATTTTTTTCATTGCTTTATTTTAGTTCTTTATTTAAACGGCATTTGATGCGAAAGTTATGTATCTCTCTAGACAGTGCATTATAATTTTATACATATATTTAATATGGTTCTTTCGATATTTTCACACCCTTACAGTATCTCTATGAACTAGTAGAAATCCAATCTTTCTTTTAAAGATGAGAAGAGAAATAGTTTTGAACTTTCGACCCACTTCGATACTCGCCTCTGGTCACTTCATGGACTTGATTGGCAGCTCCTCTAGATTATGTGTGTTTGAGAATCATGGAAAGTTTTCACACGAATAAAAAATGCTTATTCATAAAATACATTAAAAAAATAATATTTTTTCTGCCCTTCTTCCTCTTCAATTAATGGAAGGTAATTATCAATATGACCTAAAAAGTGAATTTTTTTTCAAAATTTTTTTTAGAATTATTGTATGACCCATGTGTCAGTTATGTTGCTAAATTATTTTAAATTCAGTTTAATACTTATTTGAAATTATTTAAGATTACTTAATATCAAGTGCAAAATTAAAAAATATGTTTGCTCAATTTATTGAGAACCATTTCCCTCACTTATTTTGACCAATTAACATTTCAAATAAACTTTAAATTTTTAGGACATTTCTTTTTATAAAAAATATGGCATATTATCTTTTTCCTTGATTCACTAAAATTTATATCTAAAAAAAATATTGCCTTATCAAAAGGATCGAATTTTTTATGAGTTTATTTTTTTACATATTTTACATTGCATATACTATTGTGGAATTTTAAACCAATATACAATTTTAAAATTAATTTTTTTTTAAATAATTATATGAAGAAATGCTCTTAACTGAACAGTTACTAAACATTTCAGAAAATATTAAAACTGTGGATTAAAACTCTTCATTTTAACTAATAAATGTTTAATGATAAAAGAAACTAGTAAAAAAAATATAAATAAATTCTTGAATACGAGTAGAATGGAAGAAAACTATTTTATCAATTATTTTAACATGAATTTTAATTCTCTCCTCTAAGGAATATAAGATGTATCAAGCATAAAAAGGAGCAATTAATTAAAATAAAGAGATTTTTATAATTTTGTTGAATTTGAAGCTTTAAGGTAAGGTTTGATACTCCAGCTAGAAACATTTCACGAGGAGTTCGATCTTCGCATAATTAGAAATTGTCATGTTGAAACAAATCTGCGTTTCTTAAATATTGTGACCTAATACTCCTCTGTAGAATCTATTTTTCTTATAGTAGAGAGTATTAAGTTGGTATCACACAAAAAAATTTATCTTTACTCGAATCTCAATATCATAAAATGTATATATGTTTAACAATTTATTTTGCTGTATTGCATTGTAAATACATATGTAAATACTAACATCTCTTCTAGTTTGAATTTTATGCAAAAAATGCATTTTAAAAAATGAAACATATTCTTAAGCTCTGTTTTGTATTCGTTAGTTGATAATTCGATTTGTTTTCTTTGAGAAAAAAATTATTTGCATATTGTTTAAATGCGTTTGTAAAGTTTATGACCATTTTGTAATATTTCTTAACATTTAAAAACTACCTGATTTGAACTTAACGTGTATGGAAAACATGATTAGATGGCCTAAATGCCAAAACGTAATATCATTCGCAAACTCAATTCTCTTATTCTGTGTGAAGAATACTAAATTATGGACAAAACAATAAATTTTTTAGTTAAACAAACAACTTTTTAAAGTGGAATATCTCATGATTGGGGACAAATATTTAAAAAATTTATGTGGAATTAGTTGAATTTCTTGATTAGTCTAGAAATAATTTATGGATTCATTCAAAACATTCAGGAATATTTTTTTTCTATTTTAATTTATTTTTTTGTCTTATCGTTATCCTTTGATATATTTTACTCATTCATTATTTGTTTACAAAGTTTTCATTCAATTCTAATTAATTAAAAACAAATGATATTTAAAACCAGGAAATTTCAATGCTATTATCTCATTTTTAAATCCATGATGAGACTAAGACTTTAAAATATATTAAAAATATAATTGTGTTTTATAATTTACCAAAATAACAAAAACATCATTACAAAGGATAGTTTTATTTCTACCAAAAAATATTTAAATTCTTTAAGGAAAAGACTTTTCTCTTTAATTTTTCTATCAAATAAATAAACTTACGAATATACAACGGGTTATGAACATAAAAGAAGAAAAAATAATCATAAGCCTACTTGTGAGTTTCAAATTAGAGTTTTATTCTGTTATACATTCTTAATGTAAATCCGAAAAATGTTTGTTTCGAAATTAGATTTGAAAATTCGCCTACTCATCTCCACAAACCATTTTGGACGGACGAAATGGTTAGATTTAAAAAGATCAAGAATGAAGCTATGATTAGAAGTAGGGGGTCACGAAAACTTTAATGAGATATTTTGATATTTTATAGTAATTTATAAGCATAAGTTATTTTACAACGTATATATATATATATATATATATATATATATATATATATATATATATATAATTATAACACTTCCTTGCATATAATTATAACACTTCCTTGATACATTTAAATACTAAACAGATAGGATTTTTATGTTTTTAACCTTATTTCTAGCTAAGAAAAAAATTGCATTTGTAAATATCTCTGGAAATAAATTATACAATTAATTTTGATTTTTTGCTATGATATGATGAATTGAATATATTAACTTTATGTAAATTATGCATACGAAAACAAATCATAATGTTTTATTGCCATAAACTTAGCTTAAATTATGAAATAAATAATTTACAATTTTGTTGTCAGTGCTGTTATAACTAACGTGATATCAGTGTCACAAATCTAATCTGAAAGTAGCAGCTCTTATATGATTTAAATAAAAATTGTCGAAATATTGAAATCAATGTGGAAATAAATTCCGACCTAAAATTTTGATTAATTTATGTGAAGCTAGAAAATTGCTAACAACTATATCACACCCGTTATTTAAGCAGTTTGAAATCCATTGTCTCCATGATCGTTTTAAGAAATATATATTGTATAAATATAACTAATTGTGCAAGTCTAAAGTAATACAAACAACAAATTTAGCTATACTATTGTTTTTTATATTTTTAATGTATCTATTTGAAGTGAATGTGTATGTTTTATTTCTATTGTAAATACTAATAAATTTTTAAAATATTTATTAATGTTTTGTTATTTGCTTGGAAAAAGGAATAAAAGGGTTTCATAAAAAATAAATACATTTCTTAAAAAAAATTCGCAGTAAAGTTATGTATAAAGTTATCAAATTAATTAAATTAAATAGCATGAAAACAGTTAGAAGATGTATTGTGCCAAAATGTGTAACCATAGTAAGTATCATATAGTATTAATGAGAAGAAAAAGTATATTATATGTGAAAGTACCTGCACATTGCCATCTCCATATATATATATATATATATATATATATATAATCTTCACAATGTATTTTCATGATTGTATCAAAAACATTTTTATTCTTATTGTTTCTTATATTTAAAGAATGTACGCATTTACTTTAACTGAATCTTGGAACTATTGCTACATAAAATCATAATATTTATATTGATTTATTTATTCAATTTGAGCCTTTTTTATGCGTGAATAATATATTGCTTACATTAGGTATTTATATCGCGCTTCAAATGCATTCTCTGCCAAAGAATTTTGAAAGACTGATGGAAGTAAAAAAAATCCTTTTATGTGATGTAAAAGTTTTCGTGATGTGTTTCTTAACTCCTGTTCCTTTATACTTGTTTGTTCAGGCCCGCAAGGGGATTGGACTAAAAAAATCGCTCATCAAAAGATATATGATTTTTTTCTCGGATGAATTTTCTTTTCGTCTTTCATACTCGGGATTTGAAATATTTGGTTAGACTAGCCTTATTTTTTATATATATATATTTTTTTTATCATTTTTAACGTTACACAGAAAGTATGTTGAGTTGCAGCAACTTCAAATAAAATCTATTGCTTACTTGAGATATATAAGGAAAAAAATCACTAATAATAATG
>JAPDSC010103212.1:17474-41872 GCA_026290005.1 Latrodectus geometricus
TGTATATATATATCATTTTTATAAACTACCGCTTTCGTACATTTTGATTGTTCTATACGTTCTTATATATCAAGAAAAGTTTTTTACTGTTCAGAAAAATTTTAAAAGAATTTTAAGAATCACTGTATTTATGTGTGTTTTCTTGAGAACTTAATTTTAACCAGGGTTAAATCAATCGCACAGTAAATTAGCAAATCAATCAAAAGCTCAGTAAAATAGCCTTATATATTATTAATATTTTTAACTCAGCTTATTCTATGAAATATTTTCCTTTTAGTAAACTTTCAAGATTGAATTTCATAACACCAGTTAAGCACATGAAATATATATATTAATCTTATTTATGTAAATACAGCAAAACTTTAACCCAAACACTTATCAGAATTAATGAAAACACGATAATTATAAATTTACAACAACAAAAGTCATTAACTTTTGAGTTTCTGTTCAAAATATTACATTAAAAGTTCAAAGAAGGCACTGAAAAAAATATTTTTTACCTTACAAATTTATGAAAGCAAATAAAATTGATTTATTAATTTTTAATTAGCTACTTTGATTGACAATTATTTAACTTTAATTTCTTGAAAACATTTGAAACAAAATAGAATAACACGTTTAGCAATGCTAACATTTATTCCATTAAATATATTTATTATTCAAGGTGATATTTAAATTTAATATTCCTTACATAAAATGAATTGATGTTTTGAGCAATGCAAATCAGTTAATTCTTATACTATTTACTCAAAATATTAAAAATTGCAAAAGTTTTAACTATAACTCATTGCTTAACTAGTTTGTTTCATTAAAATTTATTGTTTAACTAATTATTTTTTATAATCGCTAGTTTTCTTTTAATATTTTTTTGTTTGAGATTAATCTGAATTCTTTGCCTTTAAAACTTTTTATTACGATTGAAATTTAAAACGATCCGCTCCATTTATCTGTTTCGTATCAGAATTTAAAAAGACAAAGATATAAGTTCCGTTATGTTCAATGAACTGGATGAATGAGTCAAACAGCTGTTGCCATCCGATTTAACAAAAATAACAAAAATATGGAAAATAATTTGACTTCAAATTTCACTATAATAAAATAGAATTATTTCATCGAGATTCTACAGTAAAGCAGAAAAAAACTTTTATAAAAGTTTTTTTCTCGTTTATTGTAGAAGAACGAATTACTTTTTGAAAAAAAATTATGTAAAACATATAGACCAAAAGTTTTTTCTTGAAAAACTCTTTTATTGTTTTCATTTGACAAATCCTGGGAATTTTATATGTATATTTGTAGGAAAATATTTGTGTTTATGGTGATCATAAAAATAAATGTATTAAATAAAAAAGAAAACTACAATTATAATTCATCATTCATTATTTATTTTTAAGAGGAATTTTAGTGTTGAGCAACCACATTTAAATTTAAACTTTTGTTTTTTTAAATGTTGTTTTATAAAAATTTTTTATATTCATAAGATTTGTAATTGATACTGTGTATTAAAAATATAAATGTGGAAGTCATTGTTTCCTTTTAATTGTAAAAACTAAGGCAAAATTATAGCAGTTGAAATTTTTCGAAAGATAAAAGAGATTTGGAATTTAGAAGTAAATACTTTGCAATTTTTGTGAATAAATTTTTTAATTATTACTTTTTTGTATTTTCTCTAGGGCTTCTTTCGAAGAAGCATACAAAAGAAAATTGAGTACAGATGTCTCAGAGATGAGAAATGTCTGGTGATTCGGCTGAATAGAAACCGATGCCAGTTTTGCCGATTCAAAAAATGCCTGGATGTTGGAATGTCCAGGGACTGTATGTATTAATTTTATTACTATACAATTTTTTTTAAAAAAAATATAATCAATATTATTTTCTGTTAAAGGTGAAATATAGTGTATTTGCTTACTGTTATTTTTTAATTAGATACAAAATTTAATAGATTATCTAAAATTGATTCAAATTACAAATTTTCATGGTTAAAAGAAAAAAAATGGTTTTATTATTTTATTAAATGATATTTCAAATTTACTTTTGAAAAATATAGTTTCTACAAAGCATACTTTTTTTCTCTCTTTCATTACATTTTTAAGATGTTTATCTTTTTTAGTTTTTAGTTGGGAAATATCTGTAAAAGTATATTTCCCGCATGAAACAGACTCAAACAGAAATTTGTTTTTTACATTTCTTGAAATCTTTGAAATCCTTTCCTTTACATTATGATACTTTTCTTTTAAAAATGAGTATTTTTATATAAATACATTTGGTAGATTTTTTGAATGATTTGTAAGTGTATAATTTATAATACAACTAAGGTTAGTTCTTTTTTATTTATTTATTTTTTTGTATGCTGCTAAAATATGTTAAAAAAAGAACATGTTTTTTTTCTTTTTTAAGATTGAAATAAACACACACACACATCGCCTTTTGCCATACTCATATGTGTGCATGTTAAAAGAAAAATATAAGCACTTTATGAATAAAATGAAGCAAATTGTTTTCTTCACTAAAGGATACTATAAATTGTTTTCTTCATTCGTGTATATTATCGTAAAGTAATTGTAACTTACTTTACTTTAAAGAAAAAGTTTACATGATTGTTATTTTTCTTCTATTGCCTCATAAAATTTCTGCATTCCAATTTCATTTTCTGCTGTACATTATCACGAATTTTCTTGCATTCAAAAGTGTTTAAAAAATAAGATCTGGATATTTTACCCTTTGATAGTGCAATTCGTTTTTAAAAAAATTAATTACTCTCTAAATCTTTTTTTAAAAATTATATTTATTATATTTAGCACATTGAACTTGAGATAGAAAATTGAAACGTGTATTTAGAGATTTTTGGGAGTAAAAAAATTTAATTGAAAAGTTAAAGAACTGCATTTTTATTGATGTATTTGAACATTAATGTGATTGGTTCGCAATTACATTTGACCAATTCCCTCTTTGTATTATTTTTCAGTCTTATCATAAAATAAATTTGCTAAAAACAAATTAGTTGATAAAATTTTTTTGTTAAGTTTTTAATACAATTTTTAAATAAATTTATAAACATTTATTTTAATTAACATTTTTCCTAATTTATTGTGATAAAACTTAATTCATTAAAGCATAATTTATTCTTAAATCTTATTTATGATACTAAACACTCCTTAAACGAAATAATTGTTCCTATTAAAATCAATATAAACTATGATAATATGTTTCCCATCCCAAATGACGGCTCAAATAAATAATAAAAACTTCTGTCGAAAGATATTTGTTTTCTCTTATTTTACAAAGTTTGCCGCGAAAAAAACTCATGTACGCATATTTTCCCATGTTTTCACTGTCTCTATCTATCTTCATTGGAAGGTTGTTGATCCACTGAAGATGTTATCACTCGAAATCACATTTATGACTTCGAGAATCAGAATACTTTGCATACGCTCTTGCTTAATCAGCTTCTGGCTTTGTTCTGCCAATAGTTAATATGTTGTTGATGCATACCTCTTCTCCAATAATATTGGATAGAAATAAAATCTCATTGATTACATTTTGAGTTTTAGTACTTATTGATTACTCATTCATTTGATTGCAGCTGTTAAGGCATTTCACAACATACTCTGAATTGAATTTGTGACAACGGTTTTCAGTTGAAACTTCTTTCAAGCAGAATAAAGTGTCATAACATATTCTCCTGATTTGTTAATCATTTTAAGGATATCAGCAATTTAAAATGATGTATAATATAGCAAAATTCTTTGAAAATATATAACTATTGAAAAACATAATCTAAATAACATCATATAAAATATAATCTATGTTTTATACAACGAAATTCCTTTTAATATTGAACTATTGAATGTAATTAATAATGTTTTTGGGTATTTTTAAATTAAAGTTAAATTTTCATTTAATTGTAAAAACTATTAATAATACATCCCAATTAATACTATACGTTTTTTTGTCAGCTGTTCGATACGGCCGTGTACCGAAGAGGACAAGGGAACGTATGGAGGAGAACAGAGTAACCCAGTCTGAAGCAGATCAGTCTATCAGAGACATCGAGAGCAAAGAATTGGCCATGTATGACTTAACACTGACTATTGCTCAGGCGTATCATTCAAATTGCGATTATTCAGAACTGAAAACAAGGGGACTTGTGAGGAAACCTGCAATATTTGTATGTGATGTCTATTCTTATTCAAATATTTCTCTATACATTATTTCAAATTAAAATATAGACTTATAAGTTTAGACAGTTTCTTAAGATGAGTACCTGAAAGATTTTAGAAGAAATTATTTGAATATATATTGATTTTATTAATGATAAACATCTCTCATTCAAAAAATAAAATGCTTGGTTATGACTTGCCAAATTTTAGAAAAAAAATCATTTCTTTTTTTTTAATTATTTATTTTATTAAACAGTTTAAAAATATATACTTTTGAAATAATTTTTGTGATGTCTGAAAGATTTAATAACCTCATATTGTTTTTTAAAACAAATTAAAGAGTAAATATTTTTTACTCTTTTTGATATTATTATTTGAAAATGATATATGCTAATAAAATACTTTTAAACATTAATTATATTATATATTAATTTAATTTGGTTAAAATTATTTTAAACAATATCTCAACGTAAAGTGTTTTTATATAGTGTCAGTATATAATACATTTATATTTAAATACATATGAAAATAATTTAAATAAAATTATACGCGCGTGATTACTTTTACAGTTTTATCGAAAGCATTTTCTGAAAATCAACAACAATTTTATATTTAATAATTTTCCAGGTTGATGCTATATAAATTTTGGAAAGAATTATTCTTTTATTTCATTACTTTATTATTTTAAATAAATTTTTATAACGTAGTAATGGATTACTTTTTAGCTTTGTAGTAGTTTTCGATATTTTAAATGCATAATAAAATATTCTATAATTGAGATACCTTCAAATTCAGACAAAAATAAGATAAATAAATATGAAATATTTGAATGCCATAAATGTTGTTGAAAGATTTTACAAGAAAAAATTACGGATAAATCTTTGCATAAAAAAATTTAATTTCTTTTCAAAGAGCCTCGAAGAGTTCCAGACCAGCAATGTGACTGATGGGCAAACACAGATAGCTGCTCCAGACAGTCTGGAACAGCAGAAGATCATCATGTGGCAGCATTTCGCAGCTGCTCTCACGCCTTCAATCCAGAGACAGGTCGAATTTGCGAAGAAGGTACCCAGTTTCTTAAGCTTAACTCAGGACGACCAGCTGCGACTCATCAAAAAAGGATTTTTTGAAATATGGGTGGTGCATGCAGCAAGATTGGCTGCTGACAATACCATCACTTTTTCTGATGGCACCTATATAACTCGACAACAAGTCGAGCTGATGTTCGATGTAAGTCCATTTTATAAATACTAATAAAAATGAATAACTAATAAATCATACACGATTTTAATTTGAAATTTTCAGAGCCTTTTTAAGAAAGGCTTTGAAACCAAAAGAAGTTCAGAAATTTTAATCAAGATAATATATTTGCATTTTATTTTTATCTTTATATAATTTCTTAAGTAATTAAATATATAATTTCTTAAGTAATTAAATAAAATAATATTGAAAACAATCCAGTTTAAATCACAATAACAAAAAACAATTTATTTTTTTAATATTACTTTCTATCAAAATTACTTGTATTAAATGTTTTTATTTGCTTACATAATGCATAGAATATAATATGGAAGTAGCATAATGCCCAAAAAAGTAATCTTTTATTTTTCCTTGCATCCACAAAATTATTAATCAGATTACTTTATTTTCTTTTTTTTCAAAATATTATAATGGGATTGGGAATTAGTATTCTTGTTAAGCTAACAATAATTTGTTATTTCATCAACATAAGAAAAAGTTTTTAAATGAGAATTTTTTCAAAAGTATTTTTTTAGTTACAAATTTTCAGTTGGCATAAAGTAATTCTTATTGTTGAACATATCATAATCATTCCGTAAAATATTAAGTATTTTATGAGGAAATTTACATTTGAGAAATACTGTAAATATCATTTATTTTGGATATTCAAAAATATTTAAGCAATAATATATGCCCACTCAAATTCAAATTATTGAATTTTTGTATACTGTAGTATATTTAAAATGAATGCAATGTACAACAATAACTAATATAAGTGGCATATGTGTGGTGCAAAATTTCTTGAGTAAAAAATAATTCTTTTTTTAAACTTTCATATGATTTCTATTATTTTTTCCGAGATCGTGCGTATCTTATTTGCAATGTAAATTTTAATTAGCATTTAATTAAGGGAATAATTATAATATAGGAAATATATATAAAATTTCCATTAATTGCAGTATTGACATCACAATATCTATTATTATTTAAGTAATAAGAAATATGATGTGATTGTTAAAAGCTTTCTTGAGTTCGCAAATGCATTTTTATAATTATGTGTATTTTTAAAAGATTTAAAATATATAAATATGAATTGTATACTTTTGTTATAAAATCTAATTTTTTTCAGTATGAATTTGCTCTGTCTCTCTTCAATTTCATGATGTCTCTGAACGGCTTAGAATTGGGCGATTCTGAAATCGCACTTTTTTCTGCTATTGTGCTTCTTACTTCAGGTATGCAAATTTCTTGGCTAAAGAATTAAAACCTGAAACGTTTCAATATTAAATATTTATATCTGATGAATCTTGGAAATAAAACAAAAAATAAAAAATAAAATATCTAGTTATACCTTCTAGAAAGAAATATATTTTTGTTGTTAATTAAAATTGATGATGAAACAGCTATTATCATTTATGTTATGTTTCTAGGGTTTCTTGCTATTTAATTTATTTGAATGTTTTATATAGTTTTTTTCTTTATTGAAAATTTATACACAATCAATGCAAATCTTATTAAGTTTATAGAAAATTATGTTTATAAATTAAATTTCCTTTCTTCTCACATAACAGTACATGTTTCTAAGATTTTTGATTTTAATTTGTTTTAAATAGACTTGTTTTATATTAAACTAATTGGGACCTTTCAACATTCCTGGTAGATTAGCATTTAACTTATATTTTATTATTTATATTTCTGTTCTTCTTATAATCAATATCATTATATAATTTATACATCATAGTGTTAAGGAATATTTTTATGAGATGTTTCTATAAAATAGACTGAAATGTTATTATGCGTGAAGAAGTATCAACATAGTTTTATTATATATATATTCTAATTAACTTAATTGTAAATTTATCTGGGTAGCTATAAATATTTTTCTGAGATTTCTTCCTTAATTAGAGATATAATTCATTTAGATTCAGTAAAAGAGTATCTATTTAACTTGTCAAAAGCATATTTTTTTTATAATTTTTAATATATAATATAAAATGAAATATAATTCATATTTTTGATTTATCTGAAATAATTTAGCATTTTTAATAAATATTAGTTTCTCTTATTTCTACTGAACATGAAGATTTTACATTTACCTCGGCCTTGTATTAACAATTTAATTCCTATTTATTTAATTTAATGTTGTAACAAAAACCATTTTGTAAATCAAATATTTAAGAAATCCATATTTTAAAATAGTTAAAACTAATTGATCATCTTTTAAGTCTAATCTCTTTTTTAATTGTTTAAAATATGAATATTTTATTAACTATGTAATTTTCTTTAAAAAAATAAATATTGCTTGATAAAAAGTAAATATAAGTATTCACTTTTCATACTTTTTTAAACACTTTTTAAAAACACCAATATATGTAGAAAATCAATCTTAAATAATTTTATTTAGTGTTTATTTAAAAAATTAATAAACTTTATTTCTCAATTCTAAATTACTTTGTGATAAAATTCAAACAATCATATCTAGTTATCCTAATTTTCTCATGTATCAATGTTTTTTACAGAGAGACTAAATGTTGACAATCACAAGATGATTGATCAGATGCAAGAGAGAATGACAGAGGCATTGAAGATCAATGTGGCTAAGAGTCATCCAGGGGAACCCAACACATTCCCCATGCTCATGATGAAACTGCCCGAGTTGAGGTCGCTGGGTGCAAAACACGAAGAGCATCTTGAGTGGTTCCGTGCTAACTGGGCACGCATCAAGATCCCTGCACTTTTTGCTGAAACCCACGACATCAAGTTTAATAGCGCATGTGAAGATGTCTACTATGAACAGCAATAACAGTGTAAGTTATTTGCTTTATTTATTGTTCCTTCCTTCCTACCATTGCTAAATATTTTTTAAGCACAAATGAAGTGAAAAGTTTGAATTCCAAAACTAAATAAAATATATTAGGTTGGGGAAAAAGTAATCCATTATTTTTTTGATAGACGTTTGTTGTGATCGATACCTCCTGTGGTACCTATCAAACAATTTCAGATTTATGCTCATTGGAAAGGTGACATTTGAGACTAAAATATCCTTTTTGCGGTTTTTGTATGATTAATTTAGTTATGAGTACAAGGTTTTAAAAATAGAAGATAACAAACAGAAAATTCGATACATTTAGTTTTTTTTTATAATGCCGAAAATGCTAGCCAGGTGGCCAAAACTGTGAAAGGTGTTTATTGTCTTATATAAGACTGTAACAACCAGTTATGTACAATTTTGGTTTCGTCGATTCCGTTCGGGTGTTTTTGATGTTAAAGATGCACTTCGCGTGGATACAGCACCGTCGAGAATGTCTATAAAATATCATAAATAATTGAAGTTGACCGCATGTCAGCAGTCGTAGCTTCGAGCAAGACCTAAAAATCTACATAAAAACTGCTTTAAACCATTTTATAAAGCGAATCCAAAAGAAGTTACATAAAATTCACTTAAAAATAATGGATTTCCCAGCCTAATATTAAAATTTATTATATAACTATGCAACAAGTTAATAATTTATTGCTTCTGCATTTTGTTAATCTCAATGAATGGATTAATTGGGTATATCATTCATTATTTCTTTTTTATTTAACAATTTATTCTTTTATTATAATAAAGTTAGTGTGGCTGGAGATTTTTATCTTTGAAAGATACTAGACAATACAACACATTTGAATGAAATAATTCACAGAGAGTTCAAGAGCTTCAGTTCAAAATCTAAGAATAAGCCTCTAAAAAATGAGAAATAAATTTTTAACTTTGTCATTATCGAATAAATAAAGTTGTCTGTAAAAGCCGATCCACGGGCCTATATTTTTGACATCGTAAGTCATAGAAAAACCTTATCAATTACGAAACTTTAAGCTGTCAAAACTTTTTTTTTGTGGCAATATATAATTATCAACTTGAATGCAATCATAAATTAGATTCTGTTATTAGTACTTTGAGATTATATAACAATAATAAGCAGCTGGCGAAAAGTTGGGTACATTTGAGCTTTTTTTAACAAAAGAATATGTAGGTTGCCTATCATGATTAAAGTACATTTGATGTATTTTATTATTTAAACTGTGTTTCACCTCTAAGTGTGTTCATTGTTCTCCAGTGACATTCAAAAATATTATGTGTTCACATAATAAAATAAAAGACATTATTAATGCTTAAAAAATATATTTTAATTTTTTATGTGTATTAAGTGTGAATTGTTATCAATATTTTACTATTATTTAGTATTTCTTAAAGTGACTTTGAAATATTTTATATTCTACTTTTATGTTCTCTTTAACAAGTAAAAATTATTCAAAGCGTCAGAGCTATTTATAATACTTCCACATTTGTATTTCACATGTTTATAACCTTTATAAAATTCTTAAAATTTTCTTATGTGTAACTGTTGGATCTTTAACTTATCAGCTATATTTATATGTAATGTTTATCACTCATTTACATAATCTATATTTTAATTTTAAAATATTGCTCCTAATAATTATTTTAGTTGTATAACAGATGTATTAAAATAAATAGCTTAATGTACAAAATGTTACAAATTTTTAATCATTTAGCATATTAAGTATGGGTAATAAATAAGTTTATATGAAAAAAACTTAGTTAAATTTTTTTGAAATTTAATGTCACTTTTCTGTATTTTTATTTAAAGACTGTTAACAGTCATACTTTTTATATATGAATATAAGATATTAATGATTTTCTCTCATTTAAAAATATATTTTGTGAATAGACTGCACTTTTCTTGAAAAAAAAAAAACTGCAGAAAATATAATTAATATACCCATGCAAAAAATTAACTAAAATAAGATAATTAATTTTTTAATTATATTAAAGTTTTGCTTCAAGGATTCAGTTTCGATGATCTTATATGTATTAGCTAATATTATATTTAGTATTTTATTTCAGCATTGATTTTATTATAAATCATTGGATTAATTTATTTAGAAAATATATTTCTTCTATTGAAAATAGTTTGATATTAAGTACATCTAGTCTTTATATTCTAATAATTATTTATAGTTTTACAGAGTAATTAAAAAGTAATTTTCAATCACTATTTACATACATTTTAATTACCTGTTTTGTTATACTTATTAATTGACTAACATACCTTTTTAAAATTTAAAAAGATTTTTTAAGAAGACTTATTTTAAAAGTGATTTTGCCTATTTTGTAATTATTTTTATTCTTTTGGTTTAGAATAGTCATAAAGTAAATTTTAATATTGGATTACAAATCTATTTGTAAGTAAATTTAAATTAATACATAAATTTATTTCAGGTTATAAAATTTTCATGATATTTTATATATATATATTCTGTAAATTTTATTCTTTCTTTAAATATGTACTTAATATTCCGATACAAATACACAAAAGCTTTGATTGACATATTTCAGATTTCTTTTTTCTTTTTTTACTACACGGGATGAGGACAATGAAAGAACTTGTTTGGAATTTCTTGATTTGTTCTAAGAAAAGGAACTTCTTACTCGAGAAAATACAGTTTCAACTGAAATCAGAAAGAAAATTAAAAGTTCAAATTTTAAAAGAAGAACGCATACAACTACTTATACTGTTAACATATACTAAAGAAAAAGCCCATATAAAATCGTCTTCAATGATTGTTAATCATTTATCTTATATGTTTCAAGAATCTCCTTATTTTGAGGACCAATGTTTTGTTCGTATTTATTTGATCATTATTTTGTGTTTACCACCTTTCCATCATTGTGGTGATTGTTTTATGTAGACTTCATATTATAAACATTCGCTTAACGTTACAGTTACAGAGAAGTTACAGAAAAAGACTTTCAAAGGACGCTTGAAAAACAATTGCTAATTTTTCCATTCTTAAATTTAATTAGCCATTCATTTTCGTAGTTTTTTTTTTTATTAGGAAATATGTTAAGCTTTATGTTTTAATAACTGCCATCTTATATACTTGTATCATAGAGTTATTGTCATTATTCGAAGTTGGTCTGTTGGATTACATTTTCTCGTTCTATCAAAATAATTCAAATGAAGTTTTGAATAAACCATGACATGAACAACGTAAACCACCTTAAAATGTCATTGCATTTATTATGCATGTAATATTTATTTATTTTAAGTGTTATGGGTATCCTACCTCAGTCTTCTGTTTTTAAATGTTTCCGTCCTTGCCTGTTTATTTTAAGTAAATATATAACTGTATGGCTTTCTGTTACAAATTGTAATTTATGCGTCCTTTGTAATTCTTTCATAAAATGGTGTAAAGTCATTTCTTTTCTGCGGTTTTGCAGTTAAGTGGGTATTTACTTTATTGACCGATAACAAAACTCTTAATTTAAATAAACTTTTTATAAAATAGATATTATAAATTCATATTAAAGCATTTGTGATTAAAACATACAATACTTATTACTACACTTCAAAACTCCATGAGAAAATGGAATTCTCATTTATAAATGTATTAACTATGTTTTATATCATTGTTCTATAAAAGATGCTGTTTTCTGTTTTCTTAATAATTTTTATTGCCTTCATTTTTTTCCCTGAATTTCGTATTTGAAAGAAAGCTTTTATTTATTTCATGCATTTAAAAATAATATAAAGAAATCTTTAGAATAATAATTAAGTTAAAAATACTAAAATGAACAAAACTATTATATTGGACTTAATTAAAATTTAAGTTTTTCAACACTAATATTTATAATTCCTTCAATATTATAATATTGGATTATGATTTCTCATAAGCAACTCATTATCCAATATTTTCATTTATTTTGAGTTATAAATTCTGTTTTAATTCTTTTTTAAATATATTATATAATAATTTGTAGTTCATCAAAACATTTTTTGTGAATTATAAGTGTATTTTTCTATGTATTATTATGGAGATATCAATGGGCTCTGTATTTGCTATTTCAAGTTATATATTTTAGAAAAGTGCTTTGTAATTAAAAATAATTGTAAAACATTTAATGATAAGGACTTTTTTGATTATATAAATAGTATTATAAATATTGGAACTTAGCTCCTTCTCTAATTTTTAATACTTAAACTTGATAATTTTTTTAGAAAATAAAGAACATTTACATATATGATTTAAATATTCAAATGTATAGAATACTAAATAAAGTAAATTCTATAGATTTACTTCTATTTCAAAAAGCATTAAAAATTACATGTGTATAGACTAAAACATTTTAACAGTTTTCAAAATTTTACAAATACTTTTAAATAGCTGCAGATGCATTTTGCTTTATTAATGTACATTAGTTTATTAAAAGCTCAAAAAACATGTACTTATAAACTTAAATATAATTTACATACTCTTCTTTTCCAAAATATTTTCTTGGATAGCAAACTTGAACAGATATCTGAAATCAAACAATACTTATATCATATTGTGCATTTTTGTATGTGATTTTCGCTGTTCTATGTATGTAAATTATGTTACTGTCATGTTAATACATATATTGTCTCACATGTATTTTAACTATGCAAACTCATGTAGTAGCTTTTCAAATTTTTAACCCATGTGCTTTTACCAAGTTAATAATGCTGTTAACTGTTTATGCTTTTCGTGATATATGGGAAGATGTTGTAGTTTCTCTAAACGAATTAATTTTTTAATAATTCATTCGTGCTTGTTTTATAAAAATAAATTATTGCTCCATAAAATTAGGGGCATTTTAAAATTGCATTGCATTTCAAAAATGTTACTTTATATGTTAAATGTGATCTGAAACTGTTAAGTGGTTATTAAAATCCGTACGTGGAAAAAATTTGAAATTTTATCGAATTGTTAATATTTCTAGTTTTATATATATGACTTATCTCCGCTAGTAGAAACTTTTGAAATTCATAACAGAAGTGATTGATATCTAAGCAAAGGGCAAATACGTATATATAGCTTAGGCTGTTCATTAATTACATTGCTCTGGAGCTTGTTTTGAAAGTGTTGAGAGTTGTAGCCTAGAACTTACAAATGTACTTAATAGATTAGTGCTACAAATTATCATTGTACATTTATTCGGTATAAAGTTAATATTACTAAATATCTAAAAACTTATGAAAATGAGTGACACTTATGAAATGAGTGTTTTCAATTTTCTGTCTTTTCTAGGCACTGTAAAATTGTTATACAGCTATTATTAAATTTATAAACAATTGGTGAATAATTCATACTTTAATTTCATTTAAGTTTTCTATTATTAAGAACAAAGCTATTTTTAAATTTAAAAAATTGCTAAATAATTCATACACTTTGGATTTTATTTAAGTGCAATTAATAAAATTGTAGTTATTTAATGAATTTGAGTAAAAATTTTCTGCTTAGGAATTATTAGTTCTATAAAAACAATATTTACAAGAATTAAATTAAAAAAAAATTTTCTGAAACAAATTAGCAGTATTTGTGTTTAATAAATAATTTTTTATATCAACATAAATACGTGTTAAATTAGAAATCGTTGAATAAGCATAAATTAAAATCATATCTATGTCATTTATTTATTTTTAGCAATAATTCATTTTTGGAATTTATTTTATGTATGTATTATTGGAATCCATGAAGGTATTTTAATCAAACAATTCAACTATTTTTAACTGTTTACTTAATAAGTTTGAAAAAGGCAACAATTATATATATTTTGCTAGCTTGGAAATTAGGAGTCTTTGAAAACGTTACTGTAAGTTTTATAAAAATGAGAATATGTATTGAGAGATGGAGAAAGAGAGAGTTGGCACTGTAATTATTTACAGCAAAATATATTACTTAGTAATAAAATGTTATAGATGTAGGTAAATCGTCGCACTGTCTATGCGTTTTTGATTGATCTTAATGAACAGATGCAGCGTTGTTGATTGGTTAAGATATGCAAACAATATTGTTGAATCATTTAAGCTTGAAATGTTATCTCTTTGTTAAAAGTCTTTGGTGTATTAAAAGATATGTTCCAACTCAGTGTAAAGAAATGTTGGTTTCATGTTATGTAATCAAAATATGTGACATCTTTTACTGTTTGAATTGTGGGTTGGTATAGTATTGATATTATTCAAATGTATTGCATGTTTAGATGAAGAGGAGTTTTTGAAAAAATAATTTCACATGCTTTTTCATAAGCGTTTAAAATTAAGAACATGAAAATGGGAAGAACGCTTGGGAGATTTTTTAATTACACAGCGTATTTCTAAATTTTATGTGAAAGAAAAATTTCACTGCGCTTCAATATAATTACTTATTCGACTTGATTGTAATTGGTATAATATTCTAGTGAAATTACTTTTTCAAAAATTATCCTTTATGCTTTGTTGAATATGTGTTACAAGGGAAAAACATTATTGTTAACCGTGCGGTTTTGCTTATATGTGAATAATTTCTGTGAATAATTGTGACTGTTATGAATTTGATAAAAAGATTTTAAGCAGGATAAGTTTTTATTTTGATAGCAACAGCAATGCAGCAAATCATATACTTAAAAACGGTTTAAATTTTCAACGTAGGAAATTTTTAATTGAAAAATATCGCATTAATTTCCTTTCGTTTTCTGTTAAATGTTATATGAAAACTTTCAACGCCAACATAAACATAAAAAAATTTGAAATAATTTATCGTAACAGCAAAAAATCAAATTAACAGCAAAAGGAAAAATCTTACTATTTAATGCTCTAATTATTTTAGCAATATTATTAAGCTTACAAAAAATTGTGTTCTATAAAATCAATAAATAAATTGTCTGTTTAAAATATTCATATTAGTAAACTTTTTAAATTATTTTTATAAAAATTTCCTAATTATTTTAAATTTTTAAAAAAAATTATAAATTTAATACTTGAAATTACATGTTATTTTAAATATTAATATTAATTTCAATAATCTATTCTTAAAAATAAAATTAATCTTGTTTATTATCAAATAATTTAGGTTCACACTTGTGATTATAACAATAAAATTAATGTTATTTTAAATATTTCTTATATTTTGTAGGCATTAATAAAAGAAGTATTCAGATATAAGTATTCAAAAAGCAATTTTTTATTTATTTATTTAATTCATAATATATATGACAGCTTAAATATTAATTAAAGCTCTGGCTTTCAAATTTTAAAGCAGTTTTTTCTTTCTTTTAATTTAACTTTAACTTCTTTGATTTATTTGAATTTAACTTCTTTAAAATACATTTGTAATATCCTAAAATAAAATTAAATCGCAGTATATTTAAATGTGTTTATAACTGTATAATATCAGAATTAAAACAATGAGTACAAAATTTTTGCTTTAGCTAAATGAAAGGCGCAATAAATAAAAATTTTGCAATAAATATTAAACTTTAGAATTTACATTACCAACTTATTGAAAATAAATCTATGTGACTAAGCTAATTTATCAAAATGACTTTTAAGAATTAAAACAGTTGCAACACCTGGTGACTTCCTCAATGAATTAATATTTGCGAATTATAACAGTCCAAAATTTGTCGTTGTTTCAGGCTCACAACTGGATATCTATGGTCGCTTGAGATGTTTATATACTTTAACAGCAATATTATTCTGTGTAGATAACAATGTTCTTTGTCGAGTTTGTTGTCTCTCTTTTACTCTTTTTACATTCTTATTATTAGAGAAATAATGGGAAATGAGTAGCGATGCATAAGCATTTCCAACTTTATGTAGTGTAGTTTTATATAACATATATTTCATTGATATACATATATATATATATATATTTTATGTCTTACACCTGGTTGGTTTGCCAGTGCATCCTAGTCTTCACTGCCAAAATTTTAAGACTAGGGCCTGGTTGGTTCAGTTGCAAAATAAAATTTAAAAAAAAAATTTTAAAAAATTTAAAAAGTTTATTTGTAACTTAGCAATGGCAAAGTAATAATGAAATGTGTAAATTAATAAAATATGTTATGGAAAATCTGTATGATGTCTTTATTTACTATTTAATTTCTCTTAACCCACATCCATTAATATTGATGAATATAAATTGAAAACATTTCAATTTACCAATGAAACATATTTTAACTAAAAATATTATTTAAATATTAATATTAATTAATTTGGTATTTGTGTGTTTACTTAGGCTATCTTATTTTTATATATTTTTGAGAACAAAAGTTGTAAAACATGTATACATAAAAGAAAAAAAAACCGCTTTGATTGAAAGTTAAAAATGCAGACTATTTTCCTATTTCTTTATTCATTTAAAATAAATTCTTTAAAATGGTGAAATAATAATGTCACAAATCTATGATTGTTTTTCAACAAATATTTCAGTCAAAATGAAAAGAATAAATGCAAGCAGTTCTGAAGTTTTATCTAAATTGTTATTGCTTACTAAAAAAATTTGTAAATCCTATTAGATATTGCTAAAATCTTTGTTTTGCATATTTTATGACAAATTTAAAAAATGTAACTCTTTCCGTATCATAATTATATCAAGAATGTTTCCTGTACAAAATAATGTATTAATGCAATATTTTATATTTTTTCTTTTTATACATGCTTTTTAAATGTGTTAGGAGTAAAGAAGTGTTTGAATTAAAATAACTTGGAATATTTGGAATTAAAATGTTTTCAAGGCAAAGAATTAAAATTCTTTTCGTTGAGAACTGTAAAGAGACAGCCGAAAAGGAAAACAAATTTCAGTTTTATTTTATACCAAACATTTTACACTGTTTTCAATGTAATTTCAAAATATTTTGATTTATTTTAATTACTTTAAAGAAAAGAAAAGATTTTAGTAAGTCGATTTAATGAATTGAAAAAGGCTATTTAAAATCTATAAACTACTATTTAAATAATAATATTATATAAGAGATATAGTCTTGATCAGTACAAAACAACAACACCAAATGAAACAAAACTATTTGAGGTAAACAGTGTTCAATAATATATGTGGTGAGTATTTTCATGTGATACTAAATAATAGAAAATGAATTAAAACCATGTAAGGAACGCAGTTAAAAGGGAAGTAATTATTTTCTTCGTTTAATATATTACTCACAATTGTTTCAACAATTCGTTTTATAAAAGGTTTATTTTCTATTTACATAATAATTTATATTAATTATATTATAAACAATTAATAAAAAAAATTACGATTCGCAGTAGTAAAGTAACGAATGCATCTTCACATATCTAAAAACAGAAAAGAAATTATATAATCTTATTTACGAAGAGATTTTAATTTCACAGCAAATAAAGACGTAATTTAAAGTTAAATTAATATTTAAATTTTGCTTAAAATTGTAATATTTCTTAATACTCGCTTAATTTTGAAAACAGTAATCTCTTGTACTTTATAAAACTCTTTTAAAAATTAGTTCAAAGAATTTTAATAGAACATTATCTGTACAAATTATTTATTAAAATATATAAAATAATTTCATTTATCATTATATAAATTAAAACAATGAGGAATCAATATTTTCCGAAAAACTCAAACATGGTCTAAAAATAAAAAATTTTCAAATTTCAAATCAAGTTGTTATTGATCACATTTGTGCTGAATCTTAGAATTCTTAATATTTTACTGTAAATAATATTACACAAAAGCTGTATCGTATTCATTACAAAAGATGTATAGAATTAGTCGATCACTATAAATGTATAAAATGTATTTCCTCTATCTACAAGGTATCTGCATACATTAAAAACACTTAGGCACACATATAGTTTTATTAAAATATCACCATCTTTTCATGAAATATATCTGCAATCAAAAGATACCCGATTCCACTAAACTTCTGCAAACTTTTATTAATTTTAACAAAAAAAAAAAAACCACTTTTAAAAGCAGCTTCTTAAATGGATAGTCTATATTTGATCATATTTGAATATGAAATAAATAATTTTTTTCAAGCGAAACAAATAACACTGTGTATTAAAAATCAATTGTGATTTTATGTATGTCTTAAAGTAAAAGTTAAAAAGAATAAAAACTAAATTAATGTAAAAAATAAGTAAAATCTTATAGAAACTTTTTGCCTAAGTGAAAAATGAGATAAATTGAATAATACGAAACAGAAATTTGTTTTAAGAAATTAAAAAAATGTTTCGAATAAGAACAAGATGGAACATTTAGAAAATAATTGAAATAATAGTGGCATTAATAAAAATTGAAGTTAAAAACAGAGGAATCGCGAAGAAAGAAAGCAATGATATTGAGAAATCAAAGAAATAAAATTGTTCCATTTCATCTAGAGACAAGGGGAAGACGTTTCGAATTCATTTGCATAAATATTGAAAAGAATAAACTATTCACAAATAAACTGTTCCTTTAACTTTCGAAAGAAAAATTGAAATCGGGTTACAATTTAAAAATATTGATAGCGAAAATTTTAGGAACGAGAAATTACGATAATATGGTACTTGGTGAACAGCATACATTATAATTTTACAGTAATCAAATTTTTGTATGCTAATTACTTATAATAAAGTCGTACTTAAAAAAGAAAATAGGATATTAAATAATCATTTATCAGTGCCATAATTAGAGAATACAAGTACTATTGAAAATATTACTCCATTAATTCAAAACTTTATTATTTGTAGGTAGTGGTGCCATCTAACGGATTAAAATATAAGCAAAATATTTATGAAATAGAAATTATTATTTTTATTTTTTCCATAAATATATTTTTAACAATCTTACCAACTTGAATTGTGAATAAAATGCAAAAAAATATTTAAATATTTTTCATAGTTGTGTTTTTTGGATAATCATGAATTCCAGAGTTAAAGTATTAAATTAAAGGAAAACACATTCTATATACCAGGGGTAGCCAAGACGTCGACCGCGATCGACTGGTAGACCGCGAAGACATTTTAGGTAGTCCCCGAGACCATCCCGATGATGACCTCGGATATTAACTATTTAATTTATGACTTATGTCATAGAATTAATGAATTATTTAAAATAAAAAAATTACTACAGTCTACACTTTAAACCCCCCCCCCCCAAAAAAAAACTGAGCAAAGATTTACGATTTAAAATTAAAGGCTTACGATTACATCATGTCCGTTTTAGGTTTTAACCTGAATTGGTCATGATGAGCGCGATTAAAACATTCATAAAAACTATAAAAAGGTATGGATCTCAATTAAGAAAACATGAATTGAGAAACTTCAAAAACATGGAGGAAGAGTGCATCCATAATCCAAACCGAGAGAGACTTCGATGATTTCGCTTAACGCATACTTGTTTTGTTTGAAGAATTTGAAAGAAGATTCGCTGACTGAATTAGGTTGAAATAAATAAATTTCATGATACTTCCATTTAAAGAAAATGTTAAAATTGATGGACATTGTCTCAATGAAAATGTCAACATTGATGGACAGCGTAACTGAAAAATGGGACATTTAATAGATATCACATCAGTCACGGTCGAGGAAGAAATTATTAAATTAAGATGCGATATATTTCTTAAATCCAGAGCATATTTAGCGATACTGATTTTTGGAAATTAATTTCTGAAAAAACGTTTCCAAATATTTACAAATTGATTTTGTATTTCAAATCATACTTTTGATCAAGGTGTCCTTAAGAATCTACTTTTTTTACCATGAACAAAAAACAAACCTTGGTCACATTTAACAGATGAACATTTAATTTCGTGTTTATTCATTGAAATAAGCTCATACCAACCACAATATGATAAACTTGTCGCAGATATACAGTGCCAAATTTCAACTAAACGAAGTGAATAGGATGGTCACTTTTTGATATATGAATACTTTGATTATTTTCGTCTGTAAATTTTTATTTTGTAAATATTAATATTCAGTTTTTTTTAGAAAAATTACATAATTTATAATTTGTAAAATAAATATGTACATTAATTTTGCTGAGCCATTGGTAGACCCCCTTCGATTTTTTAAATGTGGAGTAGACCCCCTTCGATTTTTTAAATGTGGAGTAGACCCCGGATCTTTAAAGTTTGACCACCCCTGCTATATACAATCAGTTCTACCTCATATTTCATTTTTTTACTTCTTAAGTCATATTTTTTAGCTATGCAAAAATAGGGGGTCTTAGAGGTGTTCCCTATTCGAAATTCTTTATTAATAACTTATTGGAGAATTTTTATCATCATTATTTATAACTATTTTTTTGTGAAATTATTTTTTTTTAATTTCTATTGTTTTAGTTACTTTCCAATTGTTTACATAAATCATGTATTAATTCTAATTACAAATTTTCTAAACAGACATGAAAGCCTAGAATATTTAAATCTTAAAAACTCTAAAACTTGATAAGTTCTATTAATATTAATAAATTTGTGTTTATAAAATAAGAAATAGAGGACAAATTTTAAAAATTTAAAAAGGCTATGCTAAAGTTGAAAATAAATTACATGTTTCTTAATAACAGAAAATATAGTTAAATTTTAAAAATATTTCAAAATCTTTGTTTATATTGTTTGTTAAAGTAAAACCACATTTGCAAGAAGATAGTTATCTTTAAGATTTGGATTGAAGTAAAAATTTGTAAATTAAAATCTTTTAAAAAAATTATTTATGTAATATGAAACACAGTAATATTTCACACTCCTATAGACAGTAAATCCTTATTAATCTGGACCCTATTAAACTGGATTTCGCTTAATCCAGATAGAAATTTAGATATACGATAGAACAGGCGACAGCCCTAAGCCGATCGTTCTACTACTTAGTGAAATTAAAGACCTTTTAAATTTTGTGATAAAATATGTTGAAGATAACAACAATGAAGCTGAATATAACAAATATATTTTGGAGACATTTTTGTCATTTATTGTTTAAAAAATGACAACTAAAGTAAAACAACAAAAGATCATTAGTTTCTTCCAACCATTGATCTTGTGAAGAGCGGTTAGTGAAGATGAACCTGGGTCACACACACACACACACACACATCATGATTAAAATAGTATTTCATCTGAAAGTTTATTGTAAGTAAAATAATATCTACATACCATACTAAATTTTCTCTTATGCAATTTTATATTTCATTCTCTTAAATTCAAAATACAACGTTTTTTGTGTACAACTGTTCATGTACCTTTGCTCAATTTATACATTATTTTATTTAATCCGTACTATCATTAATTCGGATGACCTAGATCCCTGATTAGTCGGGATTAATGATGTTCTACTGCATATAGATAAACTCACCAGGTATCTGAACATTAGAGACATCTGAGACACCGAATTTTCCCTCCCCAGCGTTACAGGTATTCCTACTCAGTAAAGCTGTAGACCTTGGAGACATTTCAGTACTTTAAAGGATAGATTACTCCCAAAGATATGAATTAAAGTTTACTGATTAGGAACCTAAAGAAGAAGTAATAATAAATGACATAAACATATAATTTTAAACATTTTATAAGTTACATTAGCAAAGAGGAAACTCTTTAAATGAAGAATAATGTGAAAATATTTACAAGTACTTTTCATTAACTATGTTATTTTTTGATTTTAAATTTGTAAAAATCATTACAAGCTAATTTGATATTAATTTTACATGTCATGAAGCTTTTATAACCGTAGATTCCTTAGTCAAACCTCTAACATCAATCCATGTGTGTATTACAGATAAAAAAAAACCCTCTCAAATGGTACTTATGGTTAGCAGAAGGTATAATCAATAATATATTCAGATTGGAGGCTGCTTGTGATTAGCCTTAAACTGACCGAACAGCCGGAATCTTTTTCTTTTTCTTTTTTTTTTTTCATTTGAAACAAATACATCTCCGGTAGTCTTCTCTTGCTTTCACTGTTCCAAATTTGACTGTAAATACTCTTCAACAAGCACAACTTCGTCAAACAGCTGGTACATTTCCTAACGAGTACATCAAGAAAACTTCTATTAATAATTTCAGCAGAAGTTGTTATTGCTGAAAAGTGTTATTGATTGGGAAAACCCCAATCAATAACACTTTTCAGCAATCAATAGAAACTTGAGTCAGATTGACCCATGGAAACTTTTCAGCGTTTCTAAAACTATTCTCCTAGAGCTCCAAGTATACAATGCTTCTTTCATAAATGTCATTAAATTCATTTTTTTCTCTGTTATGGATTTACCCTTTTAGATTTCCGTGTATATGCTCTTTAGTTTTCTATAGTTTCCATACACTACAGAAATAAGTGACAAATAATTATCTCAAGTAATCCTTCACATTTTTAGACAATTTTTAGTTTTTTTCGTTATCTATAGAATTAAATTTAATGTTTACCGAAACGTGAAGTAAATCGTGCCAGATACCTGTATTTTGTCTGAAAAAACTGGGTGTTTCGTCCTGTCCCGGTAAAACCAAGATGTTTGGCAAGCATGTATATAGATAGATAGAGAAAATTAAAGTGGAATGCTTCTTTTACTGCTGAATTGGTAGGTGAATGGCTTGGGCTCTAATTTTCAGTTCAATTGTTCATGGACTCAATTCCCATCTCAGATTTCGGAGTCTGTAGTGATTGGGATTTCACTTAAGATAGTAAGTCTGCATCTAATTAGCTCATGTTTGTCAAAAATAACCGTTAAGAGACAAACTAATTATTATCTTTACCTATTTAATGTGTTTATTTATTTCAACAAGCAAATGTTTAGTGAATATTAACTTTCCTTAAGCATTTAAGTTAGGTTGGGTTATGATGGACATTATCGGAGCTCTATGCTAACATGCTTGTAGCTCACATTGAAGAGGATAACTGGAGAGATGATTTTTTTAATAATTAAACACACATGCCATAGGTACCTTTTATGAAGTAGGCAACCATTCATACAAGGAAAGGACAAAGACAGGAGAGAGAGAAAGAGAAAGTACATCCATTCCGGAACCGGGATACGAACCCAGACACGCTGACAACAATACAAGGTAGGCGACTAAGCACTTAAGTAAGTTATAAGTTAAACAGTTCTGTTTTTTCACTGTGACGGTTTAAGATATTGGTTGAGTTGATGGCTGATTGAACAGAGCCGGTTGGTATTTTATATGTTTTTCCGTAAAAATTCAAAATATCTTAAATAGTGATGTTTTTGAGTACTTTTATTAAAAATATTTTATCCTATAGATTTTAAAATAATTGTCTTCTGTATTTATTGTTTTTACTTTCACTTTTTTTCATTTTTCTAAGATGCCAGAAAAAAAAAACCTGGACATTAAAATATGGTGAAGAAAACGAACGAAAATTTATATAGAAACCATAATTTTTGAACTTCTTCGTTATTTCAAAGTATCCTAACGAATAAATATTGTATCAACACTTCAGCAGTCACTATAATGGCATTATCAAATGAATCTAGAATCAGAAAAAACTAGCATAAGTTTGGATCCGAGAATGGCCTTTAGCTTTAATTAAATTTATTTATACAAAATTAAAAATTATGGTTAGATTTATAATTACTGTAGTAGGTGTATATTTGAGTAATAATCTATAATGATCGGAGTTATGGCCAAAAACTTTATTGCCAACTCATGTACAAGCCTTAGAAGAAAGTAGCTATAGATTAGAAGAGAAAAGTTAACTCAAATTTCCAAATTAGTATTTTTACAGTCACCAGTGGAATACTAAATTGGGCTCTTTAATCTAACAAAATTTTGATGCTTAAAGTAATTTTACATCGTGAAATTTCTGTAAAAATACCGTTGAAATATGTAATATACATCACTTTACCTATTTTTTCAATACTGTTATATTACAAAATCTATATCAGATTGCGATCATGAAAACGAAATTCCGTTTTTTTTCTCCACTTGATTTTGGTAAAAAAAAATTTTTTTCTCCGAGAGTCATCAGCGTTTCCAGGATAGAAGCTCACTCCGAAAGTAAAATGGTGAACATAAAGAAAATGCCAAGAGTAATGTTAGCTATATCCTTTTCTGAAAAAGAATTTTGAAATTTTTTTGCCCTGTATATATATATATATATATATATATAATCAAATGCTCAAATATATTTTGAAAATGAATGAAACAATATACAAGAATAAAATTATATAATAAAGACTTAAAATAATATGTATGTTTGT
>JAPDSC010103219.1:0-17848 GCA_026290005.1 Latrodectus geometricus
TATATATATAATGATTGTGTTGATTAACATATTCGCTTAGAAAATCGTAATTAAGTGACTTACACAATTTTTAGAGACAACCAAAGCGATTTTTAAAGAGAAATATTAAAATGTTTTAGCATCAAATATCATAGTACGCTTGCAGCAACGTCACCTGTAGAGAATTATATTTTTACAATAAATCAAAAACAAAAAAACATTAATAGCATTTTGAATATTGTTGCAGAATAATTTTATCTGTTAATGCCAAAGATAAAACATAATTATTTAATGAGAATTAAATGAATTAAAAACAATTATCAAAATATTACACTTCTCTCTGTTATTGATTTATAATACATTCTTTTGACAGTTTGAAGAATCGGATAGCGTTAAAGCAAATGAATTTATTTCATTGTTTTCATCTCGTTGAAACTTATTATAAGCTTGTTTAATATTCGTAACATTATTTAAAATAATAATAATTTATTTTTTATAATTAATATATAATACTTATATTTTTAATCTGTGGAGGACTTTGTGGAATATATTTTTGTGTTTTCATTGAATTCATGTTTTCTTTTCATATACAATACAAAACTATATCTAAGGCCTTGTTTAAAAAATTGTTATATTTTAAGTAAAATTTATTTTATTTAACGTATTAGCAATATACTTAAATTTTGTAAATATTTTCTTGCTTTTAATACTAGGAGCTGCCAGCCATCGTGAGTATAATTTATTATTAAGACATTTCTTAAATTATTGTTTTATCATATACATTAATATAAGTAACAAAAATAAAGGAAAATTTTCACTTATATGTTTATCTTCAGTGCGTTTATATATATATTAAAAAAATTTAAGCGAAAATCAAATAATTCTTATTTTACGTAAATGAACTAAAATTTCGGATTTTTATACAAAATGTTTAAGATTTCAACAGGTTAATATTTTAAAGCAGCAGATCTATGTGTGTTGTCTTATTTGCTATATATCTTAGCTAATTTGTCTGAAGTTTTTGTAAATATACGAAAATATATATCAATACGTGTACAGATAATTTATTTATTGGATTAATTAAATAAATTTTAAAATTCTTTGTCAGAAAAATAAATGGCTTAAAATAAATGAGAATATCCTTAGATTTACAAAAATTTGCCATTCAGAAAATAATTTGAAAAACTTGTAGAAAAAAAAGTTAAGGTTGATGTAATTAATTTAAAACTCTAGCTATGTATAAATAAGCAAATGTTTTCAATAAATCTTGAAAAATACTATTATATTCCATAAAGTTTAATATTTAACTTCTAAACGAAATTTATATCATAATTTTAAAACATATTGAAGAAAATATACTAAAAAAATTTTTTTGAAAGGCAAATGTTTTTACAATTATATTTAAAAAAAAACGTTCCTTTCATTTCATTAAGAAAACAAAAACCATACTAAGCAAAATAATATAAAAATAAGAAATTATTATAATGTTTAAATGAAAAATCTTTGTATAATTTTTGTGAGGTTTTCAAACAACTTCAAAAATATTTTGAAAAAATATCATCATAGAGTTAATTTATAAATAAAATAGTAAAATATCTTCTTTTTGCTGTAAAATTTATCAAGTTAAAATGTTAAAAGAAGTGGGATGAAATAACACCCTAAAATAAACATGTGTTAAAAACTTTCCTCTTATAAATCGATGTTTAGATTGGTTAAAACATTTTTTATTTATTGTTATAAAACTGATTTGATTCTTCACACTAATACAATTCATTTTTATGAAATATAGTTGAAAATGATATCAGTGGTAAGTTTTAAACTTTTGTGATTCTCAAAATACTGCAATTAATAAATTCTTATTTTATAATGTACATTAGTTTTAAAATATTTTTTTTAATCTATATTTTATTTAAAATGATATTGCAAATTCAAATAATATTATGTTGCATATTAAGATTATATAAATTGTATTTAAAACAAAAATAATATATTGTTTATTAGCATGGTGTACCTAAATTAAAAACTAAGTTGAAAAATATGTTATTAAAAGTATTACAAAGCTTTTTATGCTTTCAAATTTCTGATGGTAATAAAATTCATGTATTGTCTTATAACATTTATAAAATATATGCAGTTTAAAATGTCATAGTAGACAAGATTCTATTTTAAAAATAAATTTAAATAGTTAAGTAATTTGAAGTAATATTAATTTTTAATTGTTTCGATAATATTAATCAAAATCTAACATTGAAAATTAATTTCATTTAGATTTTAAATATTTCTTTGGAAAAATTTTAAACAAATTACATAATGAATTTTTTTGACCAAACTGTCAATAAATGTTTAAGTATAATGTATTTGGGGTTATATTTAATATTTGTTTTGTATTTGAAAGTAAAATATTTTTTTGAGGAGCAATTAGTTCCTGTTTTCAGATTTGTGTGCAATTTAAAAAGAAATATTTTACCCTGAATTTGCTTTTTTTATGTTTAAATAGTATATGGACATAAAATATTAAAGTAATTAAGTTTATTTTAAACTTTAATTTTTACAGAAATTGATGTACATATCTATTTAGTTTTGTTTAGATATGTGTACTTATTAGCAATGTAACAACTTTAATAATGAGTAATAATATATTAAAAAGTATAACATTATAAAAATTTATTTTTTAAACACTTTAGGGTTCACGAACAGTAAGTAAACATTTGTAAGCCATTTGGCTTAATATACTTACTTTCTTGTGTTTTAATGCTTGATTATTTAAAGTCTTACAAATGATGTATGGAGTAATCTAATATAAAATCTTCTTTATAACTGTTATTTCTCTTTAATTGTTTTGAAATGCATATTAAATAATTTGAACAATGCCATATGTTTCAGAGGTTAAGGTTATATTATTCAGAGAAATATTTTTGAATTATCTAAAGATATTTTAACTATGTAGCATGAAGATGTTTAGAAACAACTTAATATCAGAATCATTTATATTATAATCAATAAAAAAAGGTCATTACTGTTTAAAGAAATTTGTACATTAGACTATGCAATAAAACACTATTATTAGGCGAACAATTTATAATTTGAACACTTGAGCTAAAAGAAATTGGTACCATGAATATACAACAAATAAAATTTACTTTTTACGCATAATACATAGTTTTCAAGTATTCAATTTGTCAAATCAATGAATGACTAAAAGCAGCATTTTAAAAAGCCATTTAGTTAATTCGAAAATATGTAAATGAATGATTGTAATGGAAATATAAATGTAATTTTCTTAAAATGCATATTCCTTAATGTAATCATTTGCACTCATATTTAAAGAAATTGAGCTATAAATATAGTTGAAAGAAGGGTTGAACGAAAAGAAATTTAATTCACTTAAGTTATTTGAGCGGATATAATCTTTGTTTATTTATACAATATAAATCTGCAAAATGTATTGTCAAAATGGTATAAATAATGATAAAAAAATAAAAAGAAAATTTAAGGTTATATAATAAACTGTCTACCAATAAGTATTTTGAAACCTGTGATAGAAAGTAAAAATTAACTTTATTCAAAATTAATAGTTGGTAGAGCCGTGGTGGCTCTACCACGAGAGGCAATTACAGCGTGAACTCTCTGAGGCATACTTTCCACAAGTCTTTATATTAGAGCTAGTGGTATTATCTTCCATTCGGCATGAAGTAGACATATAAGTTCCTTCACCTATTTAGGACGGGTTGTGCACTCCTTAATTCTGTGATCCAACTCGTCCCAGAGGTTCTCGATAGTGTTCCGGTCTGGGCTCTTGGCAGGCCAATCCATTCCATGAACTCCATTGGCATCATACCTAGCCTTGCTGAACCTCGAAACATGGCAACTGACATTGTAGTTCTGAAAGTATCAGGGGTACAACCCTAAAACTACCACAACGTAGAAAGCATATTGTCAACAAAAATGATGCAATACACATTGGCGTTTAGCTAACCATGAATGAGGACTAAAGGTCCCAGTCCACACCAGGAGAAATACCCTCAGATCATAATTCCAACTCCGCCAATTTTGATTGTTGGCACAATGCATTCTGGCAGCAGATGCTCTCCAGGCTGACGCCAAACCCAGAACCTGCCATCCGAACAGTAAAAATTGAACCTTGATTCGTCGCTCCAAATAAACCGCTTCCACTAATCTACGGTTCAATTTCGATGTGTTTTGCACCACATTAACCAAGCAGCATGGTTGGACTTTGTGATCAAATTCTTTCAGGGAACAGCACGACTATGGAAACCAAGCAGATGTGTTTCCTTATGGACAGAATTCATTAAAACAATACTCCCGGATGCTAATTGAAACTTCTCGTGCATGAAGGCCATCGGATGGGTGTGGTTCCTCCGAATTTCTCTGGACAACATCCGTCGGTCTGACGACAAGAGGCACATTCTGACAATCACCGTTCACTTTCCACTTCTTAATCAGATTGTCCACTGTTGAATTTGGGTACTACAGATCACTAGGTATGTCCCTTAAGGATCGGACACATTTGTGATACCCGATAAATATACCTTTCTCGAAATCAGAGAGATCCGAACTGCGCGGCATCTTGCATGCGACTAATGCTGATGCGGTTTCCTACACGATATATACCGGCGGAGGCCGTTACGTACCTCAGGACTCCTGATATCATCATTTTCATAAGTGTCCAAATACGTATTGGTAGACAGTGTATAATATTTATAAACATGCCTGTGTCTAATTTGAAACATGGTTCTATATATTTCAGTCGTGATAGACTAAATATTCATATTTGCTTATAAATGATTACTAAATTAAACATTTTAAAAATATTTTATAGAAAAAGTTTGAAAAATTTATTTAGATTTGCGGTAATTTTAATTTATTTCCGTCTTTTTCACTTATTGTACATTTATTTATTTCAGAACATGGTCTCTTGAGGAGTAAGTATTCATTAAAAAAATCAGCTTCATATATTATTTTTCTCACAAAAATTTGAAAAAATAAGCAATTAAAGTGATAATATTTTTCAATCCGAAAATAAGATATTTAATTATTAACTGAAAATAATATAAAGTCTCAGTAGCATGGTGATTTTGAATGTGTGCTTTTGGAAAAAAATATTGACTTTTATTTTAGTTTTATACATATCAGTGTTTTATGTTGTTTATAACCTTTGTAAATAAATTTTTTTTTCTAGATGTTGCCAAAGGAGGTAAGTTAAATTCCTTTCTATCTAATTAGATATGTGAGATTAACAGTCGTTGATAATTTCATAAATTAAGTTTGTAAATATATGAAAATATTTTGAAACATTTAAATTTACTGAAAGCATTAGTAATTTCTCACTTAGTCCTGCTTTGAAATTATAATGATATATAAAGTATTCATATGTAATTTATGATTTCTATAAATATAAATATAATCATATTTGTAATAAATTTCTGTCTTTAAAAACTACTTAAAAGTAAAAAGATTTTCGATATCAATTGTATGATTATAAATAATTAAATCAAAATCATTTCAAACTTTTAAAAAATGTATTATAGAGTAACAAATTAAATTCTTTTCATTTTTGTTTTTTTTTATATAAATAGTTTCTGTAAAGCTTAGTTTATGAATAACTTTAATAATGGTGAATAAAATTTCTTAATTGGGTTTTAAATTTTAATTTAAATTTTGCTTAGCCATGGGATAATGG
Organism: Latrodectus geometricus; assembly: GCA_026290005.1. Lineage (NCBI taxonomy): Eukaryota > Metazoa > Arthropoda > Arachnida > Araneae > Theridiidae > Latrodectus > Latrodectus geometricus. The sequence continues at coordinate 5,681 of JAPDSC010103219.1, forward strand.
ATATGACTTTTAAAGTTAAATTTAAACTAAATTTTTCCACACAATTTTTACATTCTATTGAATTTTATACTTTAGTAATAATTTAAAACATGTTTTTATTTTTTATATATTTTAAAATTTCAGCGGACGCAGTGTTTGAAAGTAAGTATTGAAAACAATTATTTCATATACACTATGGAAATACGCATTGCTAAATATAAAGATATAATTTAATAGAAGCTTTAAAAATATGACGTGATACTCGATTACATTATAGAAATGTAACTACTTCAGGTGATGTGCTGCGTAAAATAAATTATAAATGTGTGTATGTGTTAGAAAATTGTACTGAAAATTCTTAAATTTAACTTAGACTTTTCCATATTGAAGGGCATTTATTTTATATTTTCACTTTAAATTCTACTTTAAAATTTATATAAAATTATAAAATATGTTTGTATCCATTTTTAAGCATCATACATTCATGATCTTTCAGTGTTGGTCTATTTATGCAGATGTTAAATTAAAACGTGAGAGTTGGGCACAGTGAAGTTACTCATGCAATTATAGACTATCCAGAAATGCGAATTTTGAGTAGTTTAAAGAATTTTGAATTTTATGTGCATAAGGGGAAATTTTAAATTGCTATAATAAATTTTATATCATAAAAGGTGATTGTAAAGTCTTATGTATTTAAATTTTATTATAAATAACAAAAATAAAGAAATACACTTTTCAACTACGATGTTATATGCATATAAAATTAGAAATGTATATATTTTACAAAAAAAAAATATTTTAAACATTAATAAAAGTCAAGTATTATTAACCATAAACTGAATGTGACATTTTTCCTTTTTTTTTTTATAAAGATGGCATTGGTGGAAGTAAGTACTGTAAATTAAAATTTTACATTTATTACTATAAAATGCTGATTATTTAAATATTAAACTAAATGCGATAAACGCTTCATCTGATGAAGTAAAATTTAATCAGAAATAAGAGTTGATAATTTTTTTTTAAAATCGTTAATTTTTCCCTTGTGATTTTATAAGAAAAATTATATTAAGTTTTCCTAATGATAAAAAATCATTGAAAATAAATGTTGTTCGGTTTTATATAAATCAATAAAAAGTTTCATTTAATCATATTATTTAAATTATTTAAATCAAGTAAATCTAAAATATTGTTCCCATTACAAATTAATACCTCTGGGGGTGGTTGGAGCCAGGCTTTGGGTCGTCTCTGGTTTCAATCTCTAAATTGGAAGATTCAGATGGTGCTGCCATCTATAAACCAAACGTCGTACTTTCACCTTCGTATGAGGGTGCTATATTCAAAAATGGAAGACGCTCTCTCTCTGACTTCATTCGCCTAGTCTCTTGACGGGCGGGCTTGATGTTGGCAAGTGTCATCAGTAACAGTAAATCTAAAATAAATAAAATTCACAGAAAATAAACAAGAAATCAAATAATTGTTTTCCTGAGCTTTTTGCAAATCTGCTAATTACATTTCGTTTATGAAACTTCTATTATTTTTAATGGAAAATTGATTGCTTTATGGAATTATTTTTAAATGTTTAAAATCTGTTTTATATAATAATCAATCCAAAATATTTTTCTTATTTAATGAATACAAAGTTAAGTCACGAATAATTTAAATTTGAAATCAACAGTAGTTAAAATAAATAAATCAATCAATTAATTTGCTAAGTTTTATTTTAATTTATCCTTTTTTATTTAACAAAGTTTAATTATATTCGTATTATTGCACAGTGTTATTCATTCTTTATTTAATAGATTAAATTTTGAAAAAATGATTCAGTTATTAATAGCATATATATTTTGCTCAATAATGAAACTTTTCATTTCTATAAAAATGTTTTTCACTATTTTTTAGTACAAAAAGGATTGACTGGTAAGTATTAAATACAAACATTTTTAAAAAGTTTCTCACTTTATCTTAAAACAAAAACAAGTAAAATTATTATATTTTTATTAAATTAAATAAAAATTGTATACATTTTAAAAATATATTCTGTAATGACATGACACCACAGTTTAGAATTCTTAAGAGTTGGAGGCTACTGTTACACATTTAGGAAAGACGTCTTTACCTGATCTGAAAGGTAATGGACTCTATACTGACCCAAAGAAAGATATGCCACGTTCTCTATCAGTAGCAGGTAAACATAAAATAGATTATAGAAAGAATGTCTTCAAAAGTGGATTGGCTGGTTACCGTAACAACTCTTGGATCCCCAGCTGTATAAGATGTCATCAGTTCCAATTTTGTAATCCCCAAAAGTCTAGGTGTAGGAAATGAGTTTTTATTAGAAAAAAGACTAAGAATTTATTAATTTTTATATAACAAAGATATAAGTAAATTCAAATACATTAAATCTATAGAAATTTACTTTACTCATTTCATAGTGTATTTTTGATTGATTACTTATAATAAAACTAAATGTTTTCTGAAAAACAGACCGAGAAAATAAACTTTTCGTAATTATTGATTTTTTCATTTTTATCAGAATTTTAGATTGTTATAAAGCAATTAAATTCATTAAAACATATAATCAAATTATACATTTTTCTGTCAAATATTTATAGTGTCACACTTTAATTTGTGTACAGAACTATGAAATAAACTTATGAATAGGCATTATCTTAAATATTATACTGAAATGTATAAAATTAGTTTTTTAATTTATTAATTTTTGTTATGTGTTCAGATGGAATTATAGTGATACATTTAAATTTATATGATATAATACGATTGATAAAAATCCGTTTTCCCTTACATAAAATTTCATTTGGATAACTTATTGAAGGAAAGTGTATTATATTTCAGCTTATATGCATTAAATTCTGGAATTGTGCATCCCCCTTTTACATTAAAATATAGAAAGTGAAGAACTGATATCTGTGATTATTTTATAATATACTTAATGTGATTCTGATAAATTCATCACTAGTTCTCTTTTATATTTCCTTGGATATCCTCTTTTTACATAAAATTTCGTAAGACTATTATAATCTTTAGAATTAGTTTCCCTGCAGTCGTTTTTTTGAATATGAGAACTAGATCAACTGGAATTTACATTTTAAAATTAATTCCAAATCGCCTAGAATATTAAACACCAGAAGATGATACTGGGAACATTTAAACTAAAAGCCGAACTACTGGCAAGCGTTAATGTTATGCTTTCAGTGTTCATATTTCCTTGATTTAAATTAAATAATCTTAATGATATTACATTTTACTTCTTAATTTTTTATTTTGAATTTGTTATATATTTTAATTTTATATCGATTTAATAAATATTTCTTTTAAAGATGCTGCCTGTGGTTGTAAGTATAGTTGCATATTTTATAATTTTTTGTCTAGAATTTTCACTTTATGTATGAAAAGAAATATTTTAATTTTATAAATAATTTATAATCATAGTTATAAAAGAAATTTCGTGATATAGTGAAATAATTTTTTAAAATATAATATTAAACATGTGTTCTATTTAAATATTATAAAGTTTTTACATTTATTACAGAATAATTACATATCAAAGTGCAAATATTATAATACTTAGTTTTAACGTGGTTTTTATTATATTCAAAAACATTTCCTGAAAATTTAAATCCTAATTTATTAAATATCAAGTAAAAAGTAATGATATAAAATTGGTTTCATTCATAAAAATTAAAAATAGTATATTGAGGAATAAATTTATTTCAACATATGGAATTTGAGTTATGTTAGTCTTTATAAATATATTAAATTTTAATACTATTTTATATGCAATTTAAAATTTAAAAGTTTGATCTTATAATTTTGTAAACTTATTAGTTAGATTTAAATGAGCCAAATAATCAAATATTAAATTTTATTTTTAGTTAAATATTGTTTAAAAAATTCAATAAAAAAGTGAAATATCATTACCTAAATGTTACTCATCATTTGAGAGCAAAAGTTTATATTTTAATCTTCATGGAATTGAATTTATTGTTTATTATATAGCAACGTACATATGTATAATATAAAATCTAAAAAGTTTAACGATTTTTTTATTTTTAGTGGGAAATATAGCAAATGGTAAGATATTTTAAATTATGAATTAGTACAAAAATTATTACTTAAGAATATTCGTTTTTTAAAAAGATTTGTTATACAGTTTGACTTTTCTTTCTATTAATGATAAAATTGTATAAAAGTCATTTTTATCATTATGATGATGTTTTTTAAAAATATAGATAATGTTAATTGTTTAAATTTCAATTATAAATATTTTTAAAACGATAGCTTGAAATTAAAATTTATTTATAATTTTTCTCATTTAAATAATTTTATAGTTTTCCATAAATTCCAATAAAACAATATTTTATAAGTAAGTCAGCATTAATAAGTAATACAAAAGTTAGTAAAAATAAAATTTAAAAATTAATAAAATTTTTTGAATTTTAATGTTGTTATGTTAATATTTTAAATAGTTATTGAAATAAATAGTTAATATTTTAAATAGTTATATTATATGTTAATATTATAAATAAAAAGCCATACTAATATTTTAAAACACGTTGTGAACAAAAAAATGAGTAATAAAGTTCAAGGAAATGAATGAAATTCATTAGTAAATTGATGTTTTAAAAATTAATAAAACTTTTTAAATAAAGAATGTTAATATATTAAAATTTATCTAAGAAAGTAAACGAGCAAAAAAAAAAAGCAAAGAAGTGAATTAAAGTCTTTAAATTCAGTATAAATGAAATATTCAATAGTTTATTTTCTATTTTTTTGTAGAAGCTGCAAGTGCATGTAAGTCAATATAATTACAATTTGTTCATAAGTTATATTTTTATTTTCTTAATAGCTTACTTTTTAATTTGAGCAATAAAAGCAAGATTACTGTATAAATCTTATTATTATATTAAAATTTAAATGAGTTTCTAATCTAACAAAATTCCTACCAAAAAACGGATTATAGTTAACAAATTATTATTATGCTTTATTTTTTGATGAATGTGTTGTTATAAAGATATAAAATAAATAAAGTACTCTTTTATATTTTTTATATTAGTGGATAATGGTATGTACAAACATAATTATTATTTCTTACCATCTTCTTATATGTGGCCAAATTTATAAAATAAAATAAAAAAAATATTTTATCTTCTGGATATTATTTTTTCAGATTAGTTTTATTCTAGTTTGTTATATTTACTGAAAATATCTTTTTGGTTGTTTAACAGGAGGTAAGTTACGTTTAATTTGTAAACATAATTTTTTTTATCTGAATACGTACTGGAATATAAATTACTCATATAATTTATATTTATATATACGTAAAATCTATGCGTTTTAACTAATTAAGATAAATGAAATGTTAACTGAAATTTTATTGTATTAATAGCGATATAAATATCTATAAAATTCCTTAAATGTATGACTGTAAGAGCATTTACAGAACAATAAAAGACATTTTGTCATTTTTAAATATCCCCATTTTCTGTATTATAAGATAATAATATATTACAGAAGAATAATGAGATCAGAAAATTCAGTTATTGTTTTATTTGTTTTTCTGGCATACCTTAACTCAATAATTTTAGTAATATTATAATTACCTCTTTAATTGTCATCAATAAGAAGCTTTATTAATTATATACTAATATAATCATTAATAATCACCATAATTCCCTTCAAAATATTGAAAAACTATGTATCTTTTAATCTGTCACTTTTAATAAACCTAAACATTAATCTGATTTTAAGTGTAATTTTTAATTCTTCTAATATAATCATTAAAAGTCAATGTAATTTCCTTTAAAATGTTGAAAAAAATGCATCTTTTAATTTGAAGCTTATAATAGACATAAACATTGATTCTAAATATAAAAAGATTCAGTATTATATCTGAATCATGATATAAGATGCAAAAATAGATGAGAATCAGTATATTTTTTAGACATTTTATACGATTTTGTAACTTATAAAGTATAAATTATTTTACAACCTGTTATCTCCAACAGAGTTTATTTTCTAAATTGTTTATATTTTAAATGGAATGTTTTTTTTATCTATTTTAATACATTTTATTAAAAAAAAACCCAACTTTATTTATTTGATTTTTCAATTTTTTGCATTCAAATGTGACAATTTACGTAGTTTTGTCTTACACCATAAATGATTCGTTTTACATCATTTTTGTAACATAAGATTAAAAGACTCTTTTTCAGTTGAATTACGTGTCTAGATTTTAAACTAGTGATAAATTAATAGTTTTTATTAAGTGTCCATAGCCTGATAAAAATAGTTACCATAAATTATTTAAAAACTCATGTAATTAAATCATATAGTTAAATTGCTATGATACATAATATGACCATATTCTTAAATTGTTCTTAACTACATGAAATAATTAAAAATACCATGGATATGTTTGATTAGAATTTACAATCATCCTAATTTTATATAAAACATTTATTATTTTTTTATATAATTATATTTGTAAATATTTTTGCATATTAGTGAGATTTATCTCGTTAATCGTCTGCAATTTTTAAAATAATAGAAAAATTATTCAGCAGATCTTATTATTTCTCTAAACATATGCATGTCATAATTTTAAGCATTAAAAACAAATGAAAGTTAACATTATCATTATGTGTTCTAAGTGTATACTTTTTCTGATTAAAATCTATAATAGTTCATTTTTTTTTTGAATTTGTGAATTGTAACCTAATTCATATTTAAAATATTTTTTTATTTTTCTCTTAATTACAGATATAGCAGGAGGAGGTAAGAAAATACGTTTTAAATTATTCTTTAAAGCACAGTTTAAAAATCCAAAGTATACTAGGTATATAAACAATACTAAATGCTTTATATTGAGCAGTAATTATAATGTAATTAATATATCTAAATTAAATATACATTAACAGTTCCTTAACAATAATCTAAAGTAATACTAATAAATTAAATAAGATAAATGTATATTTGAAAATTAAATGTATAACAATTAATTATATAGTAAAAAGATAAATAATTAAAAGATAAATCTTTACATTGTTTAGTTATTTATTTACTTATTATTAAACCCGTTTGAATAGTTTTAAATACTCCTTAAATTTAACTTTTATTACATATTTTGTCATATTATATGAATTATTTTCTGAACATTCAATTTTGCTTTTATTTTATACAGTTAAAAATATTGCACATGGTAAGTAGTATTAATTTTATAATTAGTTTTTTAAGAACATTCTTAAAAAAAAGAACATATTTCGTTAGAAACTTTAAAAAATGCTTTTTCTGTAATATAATTCACATATCTTAACCTTCCCTAAGACAAATAATATTGTAATTTTTGTAATTTTTATAAAATTAAAGTATTTTTAGTGCTATTTATTTTTTTAATAAAAGTAGCACTTGAAATAATTTATAATTTGATTAATAAATTTAATTAAAAGTTGCTTATTATATGCTTGGCTTTTCAAAAGTGTAAGAATAAGTGTGACAAAAGTACTATTTATTTCAAGAATATTTCTAAAATATAAATTGAAACTCTTAAATGAAAACTTTTCTGTATTAAAACTCCTATCTCGTAGTTGATTGGTTGTTGAAGAATTCATTTTTCTTTAAAACTAGTTTTTATTATATTTAACTTTATGAAGTATTAAGTTAGAGTGTTCATTAATGTTACATGCAACGTAATACATATTTATTACTATTTCAGAATTCTTTGGTGGCCGTAAGTACCATTACTACCTTGATTGCTAGCATAAATAATAATCAGAAAATATTTAAATCTAATTCATTTTCTTTAATTACGCTTTTATAGTATTAGAGGACAGTTACAAAAATTAGTAGTTTCAGAAATCTTAAAAAATTTCAAACTATATTGTAATCATAACGTTACTTAAGCATAAAATTTATTCAATTTAATGGAAGGCAATGGAACTTTATTATTCTATTTATAAATTTAATGTTAAGAAATATTTCAAACTTAAGTAAATAATTTCAGTGTTAAGCAATATCCAAAATAACTGAAAATTGTAAATGAAAAGAGAATGAATTTGTAATTAATATGATAGATTGCGGATAAAGAAAAAACTGTCACTCATAAGGAAAAACAAAAAATTTTAAATTTTCTAAATTTCAGTTAAATAGTAATAAGTTAATACAACCAAATTAGGTTTTAAAAATATAAGATTTAATAAAAGAAACGAAAAAAGGTTCAACGAATTAAATATTTTACTAATTTAAGCACATTTTAAAGGAAGATTACCTGTAATAAATTTTATAATATTGGTAACTTTTCTGGTTAACTAGAATACAAAAAAAAAATTTTTGTTACTTTGAGCATTAACTGTTAACTAGGAAGTTTCTTAAATAATCTATAGTAATAATAATTATTTTTATCTGCAAATTTTCAGTTATATTGATAAAATGGTTTTATATAAAAAAATTCTGAGTAGTTATTTACTAAAATTATTTTATTACTTAGATGCTTACATTATTTTTACATTATTATTCCCATAAAAATTGATTGAAAAATAATCAAATAAACAAAATTTCTAGGACCAGAATAAGTTTTCATTGTATATGTATTTTCTTATATTAAAATTATTTGCAATCTACAAAAGTGATTCTAATCAGTCAAACAAATTTGAACTATTTTTCATAAAAATGTTTTTATTTCAGTTGGCAACATAGGAAACGGTATGCATACATATCAGTGTTTATATTTAATTTTTTACTTTATTGGATTTAAAATGTATTAACATAAATATTTTAAAATTAAAATTGGTTTAATTCTGACAGTAATTGTATGGTATAATACAGTAAATAATATATATGTATTATTAAATTATTATTTTAATTTAAATATAATTTTGACAATTAAAGAAAAGAAATCAATTTTTAAAATAGAAAAAGCTAAATCAGAAAAATTTTTATTTCATTATTTTATTCAAATGTATTTTTAATAAATTATTTGTATTTATTTTATTTAATCAATAATTTTAAAACAACATTTATCTTTGATAATGCATTCAATAAAATAGTATTAGAAAATTAAAAATTTTTGTAAGAAATTTATTGTATTCAGATTATTTGATTGTTAACATAAAGGTATTATTGACGCAAAAGATGTACAAATATTTAAGTGTAAACAGCTAAGATATATTTACTTAGAAATCAGAAAGAATTATTTTAAATTAAATAATTTAAGAAAACTTTGTTGTAATATTGAGAAATACGTTAAATGTTTTCTGTGAAATGTATTTATTTGCATTTATATTCAATTTTCAGATATAACTGGAGCACGTAAGAGAATTATATTGTTCTTTAAAACTTTAAAATTATGGTTTGATAAATATTTATGTAATATGCTCAATAATAGAGTTTAAAAGAAATAACGCATAGTATAATAATTTTATTCATTATATATATATATATATATATATATATACGCATTTGGTTAAGAACTTTATTACAAAACATTTCGTAAATCTTTTTGAAGCTAAATAGACAACATAAATTTTGAACAATTACTAGTGTTATTTAAAAAATATTTACATTTAAACATTATTATCTGGAAAACATTGAGCTTTAAACAAAGAAATGAAAATAGAAATTCTTTCTTCTACATATATGCTTTGCTGATTATTTCTAAAATTAATAAAAAATTACTTATAAGAAAAATATACAGGTACATGAAAAATAAAATAAAGTAGAAAGCACACTATAATAAAAATAAAAAATGTAATAATCAGCTTTAACTTTAATAAATGCTAATAAATGCCTATTTGAACGTTAAATGTTATGTAGTTATTAAACATTATGAAAATAAAATGAAAAGTAATTTACTTATTATTTAAATATAATATGGAAATGCATTTAAGTAACACAAGATCTTGATTATCGTAAATTAGATAAATTTGAAACAAATTATATTGATAAAAAATAAAAGATTTCTGGTTTTCCTAAATTTTATTTCATTCTCGGTATTTGGTACTACTATTCAGTTATTTCATAAATATAAAGTAATTTATCTGTTTTATCTATAAAACATTAAAATACCATTTCAAATCACTAAATGCATTTTGCTTTAAAATCTTTTATATATATATTAAAACATATTAGTATTTTATTTCAAATAATTTTAATTATTTAATTCTAATAAATAAAATGTTTTGTTTTACAGTTTCTAAGGCTGCTGAAAGTAAGTATTTTTTTAGTGTGCGTGAATATTTTAATAAGCTTATTTTTAAATTATTGTTTTACTATTTGTGATTTATTTAATAATGCTTACTTACACTATTCAAAATGATAAGTTAAAAAACGAGAAAATAACAAATCATCAGATTAACATTGAATAAATTATGAAATTTGTAATCAATCTATGTAATGTAAGCATATCTTTGTATTTGCTTTATTTCCTTTGTTGTTAAAATAAATTAAAATTGTAAGAAATCTTGCCTATTTTATAATAAATATTGACTGATCACAGATTAAATATATTATTTGTATGTATTAGTTTATAATATGTTGAATTCATTGGACAGTTCTTTAGTTTAAAATATTTCATGTAATTTTACACTTATTATTAACGTAGTATTTGAAAAATTAATATCCATTGTATTTAATAGCAGTAATTGAAAAAAATATTTTTAGAAATATTTATCACGTGAACATATTAAGTCTTTGAAGTTATTGAATAAACTATCTAAAGCAAAAATATTGTTTCTAAGATAAATAAAAAATATTCAAATCAATTTATTTTATAATGTATTTTAAGATTTTTCAATGACAAATAGATTAAGTGTAAATATCTAGTGTTTCCAGTATAAAAATTTAAAGTTCACATGGATATAAATTTTAAATTTTACTAGAGTTTCTTTATATAAATGTACAAAATTCATATATATTTAAACTGATTTCATATTTGATTTTTTTAATAGATGTTTCCGTAACCATTTTAAATTTAAATAATATATAAATCTTACAATGTTTTATATAACTATTATAAAAAAACACTTACGGAACACTTTTAAACTACTAAAGATAAAGTTTGGGGTTCCCTCTTGAACTCTCCTCTACCCATCTACCTTCCACGCTCCATTTTTCCAGCCAATTTCAGAATTTTGACTGGCCATTACTTTCTCCAAGAACACTTAAGCCGTATCGGCGTAGTCAACACCCTCCACTGTACTGTGTCCGTCAGGAGCTTTTATGGACTTTATTCATTTGACAAGCTGTTCTGCACTTTCTTTTTTGAACTGTTTACCTGACAACTTCCCAATAAGGCTAATTTTTATTGGGCTGCCAGAGGACTCATGGCTGATAAGGCCGCTGTCCCTATGTAGGAAAAAAACTTATGGAATTTAGATTAATTTGATAATACCTCTGGATGTGATTTGAGCCAGGCTATGAGTCTTCTCTGGCTTCAATCTCTAAAGTGGAAGACCCAGATGGTGCTGCCATCTATGAGCTAAAGGCGTACTTCCACCATCGTATGAGGGAGCTCTTCTCAAAAACGGAGAATGCTCTTTCTGACTTCATTCACCCAGTCAATGACAGGTGAATTTGTCTTTGCCAAGTATCATAAGTAACAACAACAACAGATTAAGTTAAAATTATATTTTATACGTAGAATGGAAAATAGATGGTTAAAAGACATTATTATTATTTTCAATTAACAGATTAAGTTAAAATTATATTTTATACGTAGAATGGAAAATAGATGGTTAAAAGACATTATTATTATTTTCAATTTAACTATCACATTTTGAAACGAAAACATCAAATATTTCAACGATTGATTAAGCATTGTTTTTTAATTTATATCATTCTAACAAGTAATATATTTACTATAAAGCTAAACATCTAAAAAATTCATTAGCACTACAGCTTACGCAATTTATTAATCATAAATTTGATTTTACTCTTTTCAGGTGTCGCTAGTGATGGTAAGTATACTTGATAACCCAGGAATTACTTTTGTTCATTTAGTTACACAATCCTTAGAATGATATTTCGCAGCTTCTATTAGCTAAATTTCAGACTGGTAATACATCACAAGACTAAGTAAATTTGAATATAATAAAAGATATAAATTATTTCATTGTGGTTTTTTAAAATTTTTAAAAATTTGTATTCATAAAATATGAAAATATAACGCAGTTTCAG
>JAPDSC010103219.1:17948-29053 GCA_026290005.1 Latrodectus geometricus
GAATATTTAATTTATAGCTGGCAATTTAGGAATTTAGAAAAAATGTGAAAATATACCAGTAAAAAACTTCACATGTAAGTATTACATCATTCATAAATTATTCTTTAGACTTAATAATTACAGGATAAATATTATAATTAGATTTCTTATCTTGTAATATATTTATTTTATAAATGTTTGTTCTCGATTTGAAACCTTCAAAAGCAATTGAAATGTTTTATCATACAACTCGAATTACAAAATATAAGGAAAAATTTTTAATGCTCAACTTGGCTTACTTATGAAAATATTAAATACCAAAATATGAATTACTATAATTTGTTGAATATTTTTTAATATTTTGTTTAGAAATAAAAGTCTATATATATAAATATATATATGTATATTATATATTTAAATGTAATCAAATTTATTTGTCTAAAAATAATTATAAATGTTTTTTGCAGATGAAAACGGAAATGTAAATTTTTGGGATGAAAATATTAAATTATGGAATGGTTTATCTTATTGTATATTAATTTCTGAAAATAAATTCTTTATTATCAAGCACAAATGGTTTCCATTGTCTTCAAATTTGTTTCATTATTTGTCACGTCACTTAAATTTTATATTTCCATATTATCTTTTCTCAGTTTAGTTTATTTACCATTAAAGATTTTTATAATATTTTAAAACACATGAAACGTAATTTAGAGTTGAAGAAGTGTACAATTAAAATATTTTTACAGGCCATTTAAGTTGATATTAATTGGATTTTTTTTTGCAAGTCATTCTGAATAAAATTAATGCAAACATTAATTTTGCTCTAAATTTACATTAAAAAATTAAGTATAAATTTAAGAATTATTTGATCATATTAGATGTAATTTTTAATATCACATGTTAATGTGTATATTTGTTTTCATTTCGTTGTTTATTACCGTATTGAAAACTATATGTGTATAGGTAACTTTTTTTCAAATATTATTTTAAAGATTAGAAATGGTCTTCATCATCCTTCTTTAAACATTAAAAAGTATTTACGAAATATTTTTGGTGAAAGTAAATACTCCAATGAATAGTTCATATAAGGGATAACTGACGTATATAATCATAATAAATATAGTATTGATATTTAAGGAAATTCGATAACTTTTCTTTATCTTGATGCTGCATCGCAAAAAGATTCTGATTTAAATACAAGTAATTACATCAAAATTTACAGTTTTTTTTTTTTAGAAAAAGTTCATGATAACTAAAAGGAAGAAATTACACACGCCAAAAGTCTAAATAAATTCTTAATATTGCATCACTATAACAGTTTTATTTAAATACCATTAATCTTCAGTGTGGAAAAACGTTCATGATTTTTAAGACGAAATGAACCACACCCAGGAAAAAAATAAATAAAAAAAAAAAAAAACGTAAAATGTAACTTTGATGAATAAAAGATACAACTGAGTACCTAAATAAACTATCATATTTTTTGGCATGCTAAAAATTATAGAAAAACTAAACTAGAGCTTTAATTTGCCAATTTGAATTTGCAAAATTCAAACTAGTAGTTTCTAGATACATGTTTATCATGTAAATCTTAATTGTGATCCATTTAGGTACTGGCTTGTTCCATTATTATTCCATACCAATGAAGCTTCATTTCAGAGATAGTGGAAAAAAATGTTTGCGTAGTGGAAAATTATAAGAATTTAAAAAATACATATATTTCCAACATACAGAATTGCAGATTGTAATAATAAAATCGCTCTAAAGGTTTTGGAATGAGGCGAATTTCTGCTGACTCTATGTTACTTTACTAAAACAAGAAATGAATTGTGGTTCTTTCAGTTAGATCGTATGTTATCATGATGGATTAATATATCTGCCAACCATGACTAATATATAAATATACTCTGGTTAATCTGTTAGAAAACTCACTTAAAATGAGCATAAAATGAATGGAGTTGAGATTCATGTAACAGTCTGAAACTTTTGATTATTAATGGCATGTATTCATATAATTTATGATGTTGGACTAAAAGAAAAGAACTTTCAACCTCATGTGACCTTTTTAAATTAATATTTGCTGCACGATTTGTGGATCTGCGATTTCCAGATAAGGGATTATTTACAACTAAGGGATATTTTACGAAAAATTTTAGGTTGGGGAAAAAGTAATCCATTATTTTTACGTGAAGTTTTTGTAACTTCTTTCAGATTCGCTTTATAAAAAGGTTTAAAACAGTTTTCATATAAATTTTTAGGTCTTGTGCGAAGCTAAGACTGCTGACATGCTGTCAAGTTTGATAATTTTTGATATTTTATAGACATTCTCAACGATGTTGTATCCATGCGAGGTGCATCTTAAGCATCCAAATACCCAAACGGAATCAACGAAACCAAAATTGTGCGTAACTGGTTGTTACAGTCATATATAGGACGATAAACACCTTTCACAATTTTAGCCCCCTGGTTAGCATTTTCGCCATTATAAAAGAAAAACTAAAATGTATCGAATTTTCTGTTTGTTGTCTTTTATTTTTAAAACCTTGTACTCATAACTGAATTAATCAAACAAAAAACCGCAAGAGAATATTTTAGTGTGAAATGTCACCTTTCCAATGAGCATAAATTTGAAACTGTTTGATAGATACCTCACGAGATAGCGATCACTACAGACCTCTACCGAAAAAATAATGGATAACTTTTTCCCCAAACTAATATTAGTTTAATACTTATGAATAAGGCACGCGTCATTTTAAACCCAGATGTGACACGTTCTTAGGCTTCATAGATGTGTTTCATAAATGCTAATATATATATATATTCTATCATTGCAGGTAATCATCTTGTATGAACACATTTAATAGTTGAAAAATACAGATTACTCTCTTAATACTCTTGAAGAAAATAATATCAAACTTGTTATATAATAAACGTTTTTGTAAGGAAAAGTATTTGGAAAGAGATACATTGAAAGATACATAAGAAAATACTGATTATAACACTTCTATTAACGTTTTTTTGCCAGCATCAATTTGAATTAGATGGTTAACGGCTATTCCAATGAATTGAGCTGTACAAACACTAAAATAAACTATCATTTCTATGACGAGAAAATTTTGAAGCACCTTATCTATAATAATTTTGTTGACAGTGTGGAGTGAATTATAACATGCTTGATAGCAGTTTCTGGGTAAATACCTTACTGTAACCATACATTCCAATACTAGAGTGTTTCTGCACTTCTAAACAATAAAGACGTGAGGCCTGAATCACACGTGGAAATAGTTTGATCATCGTCTTTGACATAAGTTACATTTCATTTTACTTTTAGCTCATACAAATAAAAAGTCGAAAACATATTTTTCTTAATTTAAGTCCTTTTCTTGTTTTATACTTACCATTAAAATTCTTTTTTTTTTGAATTCATGAAATCTGTCACTATTTAAATGCAATTTCCTTGCGAAATTTTTTTTATTTGTTGAAACAAGCATGATCAAAATAATATCCACACCTATTTAATATCTTTTAATACTTTTGAAAATCTGATTAAAACATTTCTATGTCACTCAAATCAAATCCTCTTATCAAAGTTGGTACCAACTTAACTTATCTGGAACAACAAATGCACATCAATTTTATATATATATATATATATATATATATATATATGAAATGAAATATAATTCAAACGGAAATGTGTTAAAATATCGAAGATTAGATAAATGGAAAGTATTCAGCAATATTAGAATAGCAAACTCAAGTAATCACAATTTTATAACTCGTGGAATTTTGTATTTCCTCTGTTTATTTGGTGAGGCATTAAAAATTGACGAAGAGAATAAGTTGTTCCTTTAAATTGAGAGTGAAATTATTTGTAATCATTAATATCTTGTTTGATAAAGATGCCTTATTCATGAAATCCTATAAAGAAAAATACTGAGACACTATGTTACTAACATAGGAAAATCATTCTGTAATACAGTTTTGATTTAAAAAAAATAAATAATTAAATAAACCGTTAAGTACCTGCTGACAAGTTTTTCTATCAATTTTACATATTATACAACGGATGTATCGTCATATTTCTTGAACAGCAAATTACTGCTGAACATTTAATTTTTATAGTATCCTTAAAACAAGAGCATATTTTGAGAAACCTAATAAGAATTATATCGATTTAATTAATTTATAACTTTTAATTACAATAATAGCTTTTACACAAAGAATCAACATTGTTCACGTGTAATAAATCCATTTTTTAATATTGAAAAATAGAATTAATTTCAATTTGTTTTTGTTGCAAAATAATATAATAAATTATATACACAAATAATATAATGAATAAATTTAAAAAATAATATCAAAACTGTAGTTAACTTTAAAAAAATTAAACTGTAAAATAAGCAATGTAAAAAACACGTAAATTATTATGAATATTTCTAGTAATATTTATTTAAATAATATATTATTGTTTTTATTAAATTACACAGATAAAATAATAATGCAATAAAATTTATTTGTATTTAAGAAAATACAGTAATTGAAAGTCAGTATTTGATACTGTCAGTTGCTTTAGGAAACTTAATTGAAATGATTAAAAACGATATATTGGGTAACAATACAAAACAATTGGTTAAAAACATTAAGCTTGTAGTAATAGTGCATATTACAAGGAGATAAAATTCTATGAAGTTTAAATTTTATTTGTTCATTAATTTGTCATAGGAGATGCATTGTGAACAGTTACTGAAACAATGGTTATAAACAATGGAAATTGTTTGAATTAAAATTTATCTCTTTTGTTGAGTTTGCTTTTAATAATAATAATTAGTTAAGTTTATTAAGAAATATAAAATATTTTAAATGAAATTATTAAATAAAAATAAAATTGATTTTTTAGTAAAAACTCATGTCAAAAATAAAATCAATATTGAGTAAATCATCAAAATATCATTGATTACAGTGAGCATAACGAACAGCAGATCACCGAGGACAAAATGTTGCCACATTTAGCAAACTTTGGTGGTTAATCTAAAAACTATTAGTCGCCAAATATGAGGTATTCTTGGCAAGAAAGCTCTCTCTTACTTAATGTAATATGAATAATTATTTTTAATTTAAGCTCTTTGTATTTCAAACTAATAAAATATTTGGTAATTAGTACAGAAATATGATTGATGTTTTAAAATTCATCAACTCTATATATTACATGAGGAAATGTACTTTTTTATTTTAGCAATTTATGTACAAAGATATGTATAAATAAAAGTATCAAAGAAAATAAAAATTCCTATTATACTCTTTAAAGTAACAAAAGTTACTTATGAATTTTTGAAAATTACAATATTGCAAAATATCTAATTAAACCTATCTTTTATAGCATGCTTTCATAACTAGAGCCCGTAGTTCAAAATTAATTATCCTTTCAATAATATATTAATTTCTCTAATAAACCAAATAAACTTACTTTTTAATAAGGAATTTAAGTGTTTCACTGAAAAAAAAATTCTCAGATGAATCTTTAAATCATTTTCATCCATATTAATTAAAAACTGAGTCAATTTTAGATTGTTTCATAATGTATAAAATCCTTTCCACTGATATATAATTTAAGGTCAGCTAAATTTTATTCCTCAAAACGTTTCTGTATATAGTTTACTAAAATATAAATTGCTAATCAATAAACGGTTCAATTTCCCAAATTTCTGAAAAAAAAATTTAAAATAAGAAATGTTTTCCGATTTTTAGGCAAAATATAAACAATCCACTTCGACATAAAAAAAAAAACTTTTAAAAGAATATTTTATCTAAAATTGATATACAAAAATTTAATTTTTAAACACAAGCATCTTAATTCTAAAAGTCATATCTTCTTTTTTATTAGCTTTATATTATATTCTTGATCACTCTGTCCTCTCCATTAAATTATAAATTTAAATCATAATTTTCTAAGAGATGATATGAAAAGATGTATGAGTGAAAAAATAGAATGAAAACAATTTTCTTACTTAATCAATATAAATAGTTGTATTCTACATATACTTCCACATATTCGAAAAACATCTTTTATATTTTTCGATAATATATGTGTATTCAAAATTATATTTCAGAAATTAGTTTATATCAATATTACTGCTTTTATGAAATCAAAATGTTTGAATTTAAACTGTTGAAAACCATAAGATATAAGTTTGCATACCCATAAGAGTTTAGAAATGAATTTGGAATTTTTGACGATAAACTGTCATGTTTCATATGTTAAGGCTAATGAGAGTTGGGAAACAGTGTTTAAAAGAATACATTGCGACCACAAACATCGAAAACTACACCTGTAATTTGTTAATGCGATATTAAAATTTTTATAACTTTTGAATTATATATATATATATATATATATATATATATGGAAAATGTATAGATAAATTTATTTGAGTATGGTGTTTCATCATATTTTATCATTAAATTATCTGAAACGAATCAGTTATGTGCTGATATAACATATAACTTCAAAAAGACAATAAATTAATTTTTTTAAATATTATTTCTTGCTGAATATAACATTAAGAAGGTATCCCGCATTAGTTAATAATAATATAGTAAATAAGAATTTAAAAGATAGTAAATAATATAGGAATATTGTAAATAAGTATTAATGATTATAGATAGAAATATAGAAAATAAGAATTTATAATTATAATTATTAATATAATTATTATTTACTGCTTTAAACTTAATTGTTTTAAAAAACTATTTTTAAGCGATTATTATAACGATAGCTTCTTATCCTAGATTTTTTTAAATAGATATTTTTTCTTAAAAAAATAAATGTTGAATAGGTACAGAACTAAACAAAACAAAAAAGTATGAATAATCTTTAATTTAGAACTTCAACTTGAAATCAATTCGTTAAAAATAAATTTATTATAATAAAAAGCCAAAAGATATATTTTTAAATTAATACATATTAAATAAATCATTTAAAAAACAAATATTTACATAAAGTAACGATTAAAAACTTAAATTAATAAATTGTATTACGATTAAATATACATCAAAATAGCTGACAAAGTTTTATATTTATGATGAGAAGGAGGATTTAAAAAGAAAGAACAGACATTTTGTTGAAATTATCTTCAAACGTTATCACAGTATGCTAAGTAGATCAAAAGAAAATAGCATTACAAATTACTAAAAACAAAGTTATAAAATAAAATTTATATTGTAAAAAAAAAAAAATAAATAAATAAATAAATAAAATAAAATTTACGAAAACATAAAAATGATAGAAAATAATAATTGGTCCATAGAAATTTACCTTACGAACATAGTTTTTTGCTTATTATAAATAGACTAATGAAGAATAACAGAAACAAAATGCTTGCCTTGAATTTTTAAGGTTCTCTTTGAAAAGAGTTTTAGGCTTTAAATTTATGTATTAGCGCGTACAGCAAATGTAATATTTTACTCTAGATTTTTACATTTTAAACTAAAATTTTTAAGAAACTTTAAGTAAAATATTATACACTTCTGGCCATTAAAATTGCTACACCAAGAAGGCGACATGCTACAGACGTGAAATTTATACGAAAGGAAGAAGGTGCTGTGATATGCAAATGTTTAGCTTTTCAGCGCATTCATACAAAGCAGGCTCCAGTAGCGACACCTACATTGTGTTTAAATGAGGAAATTGTTCAGCCGGTTCCTCATACACAAATTGCATTTGAACGTTGTTGCCTGGTGCCTAGAATCGATACCATGGTAATTTCGTGTTGTAGATGTTCAAGTTATTCAACACAGTTTTAGAAAGCTGTCCTTCATAAACTGGTAGCTAATTGTACAAGAGTATTATGTTTATAGATACATATATTTCTTTTAGAATTACTTTTGTTTTATTTATGAGAATGCTGACAATATATAGATAAAAAAGTCATTTTAAATGAATAAAAACTGATTTCACTTTTTTTAAAATGTCGCTAATTTGAGAACAAGCAATATTTTTTTATAAACATTCGAAAGTTTGTATAGCTCTTAAAAGTATCTATAAAGAACGTTCTTCAAATATATTTATATAACTCTAACAATAGGAAAGAAATTTGATTTTTATAGTTTTGTTTTCGAATTGTAACTTTCAATATTACTTAAAGTTTAATGACCTGTTTTCTATTTTCTAAAATTTAGTGCGTCAAACTTTATGTTTCAGAGAGAGTAAATAAAAAAATATTGACTATTTTGTAATTATTATTTTTAAAATCTTAGAATACATTAATTTGCAGTGCAGAGTTATTGATGGGTTTATAAAAAAACTTAAATTCTATAAATAATTTGTAATTATTCAAATATTAGGTATTTTTAAAGTAATTTGTATGAAAAATATTTATTTGCTATTAATTAATACTAATCTGCAGAATAAAAAATACACTGTAGTTTCAATGATGATTTATTTGTATTGGAAAAAGACCTTTTGTGCATATAATGGCATCATTACTTTATTAAAAATTATTAGTTGTTGCCATTAAATTCAGAGTTTTTTTGTTGACTAAGTTTTATATTCTTATATTTAAGAAATTTTCTGCAAAATACCAATATGAATCTAGAGAGAATTAAAATTCAAACAAAGTTTAAATTCAAATTTAATTCCAAAATCAAAACTTTGTCATCGTATATATTCTCATCCAAACTAATCTATTCATAATAACCGACCAACAGTTCTTGAACCTTCAGGTATTAAAATCTTTTTGGATGTAGCCAACTATATGATTTTCGTCTATCTCTAGATTTGATTACCCAAATTATTAAAGATATATCCTTAAGATTGTGAAAATATTTCTGTGTGAATACAATTCATCTACATAAGTTATAATTAATTTTTTAGGTGAATATTTATGTATAATCATAAAAGTTTATTTTGTAAAATTCCTTCATTTATTGGGTTGGCCATTCCGGTATCAAGAAGTATCTTTTGAATATTTCAATTCCTAGCAATAGTCCACATGTTCTTGAATTTCTAGCTATCAAGATCTGAGTTTATACAAACTTGTAGAGCTAAAATATATTAGCGCTACAAATATTATATATATATATATATATATATTAACTCTACAATTTATAATTAAACTTTGAGTATTTAAAATATGTCGCACAGTATATATTTTAAATATTGGAAGAATAATTCACTTCTAAAATGTGTTGTCTTTAAGTAAAAATAATATATTTTAATTTTAGTAGTATACATTTAAATGTAAAATAGTATTTTGAGTTTATTATATTTTGTTATAAAAAATCTTCTATTGATGAAAAAATTTGTATAGTAAATTAAGATACAATTCATAAAATCTAGGGAGAATTATCTTCAGAAAAATCTTGTGTATCCATTCATATAATTATCAAAGTTACTTAAATCCATTTTGCAATAAAAAATTATTACTACTATTTTTGAAGAACACTATTTTTAACAAAACATTTTTCTAAAATCTTTCCTAATATTTTCCCATTTTGGAAATTGCATAGTCTCTCTATCTGAATTGTCAAAAAATAGCAAATAAATGAATGAAATAAAAAAAAATTCTACATTGTGTAACAAAGAATTCATAACAATATTTTTAATGTCATGTTAAATAATTCCCATTACAAAAGGTAACTTTAGTTTACATATTTAGTATTATAGTTAGGTTTTAATATATTGTAAATGCAGCAGAATCATTCAAACGTAGTGCCCAAGGTTAAGATTTAATAAAATATGCTGTTTCTTCATGGTTAACCATTTACTATGAATATCATGAGCAAGCATTTAAGATTTTAGTTTTGCGATTGAATTTATAAGGAATAAAATGTAAGAAACTTAATATTTTATATTTAAGATTTGCTGCTAAATTAATGATTCAGTACCCTTTGTGTTATATAACCAAGCATTAATACCATATATCAGATTTTTAAAAATGTATTCGCTATCATATTGAATCATAAAAAAATATATAATTTTTTTCCAATACTTTTATTTGAAAAAACATTTAAATAAGTTATTAATTATGCAACTGCTTTATTTTTTTTATGTATACTTGTTTTTTTGCGACATTTTTTATCTATAAAATTTTTTTACGAAAATTATAGTATAAAATAAATATTAAATTAGATGACCTTAAAATCAACGCCAATGTCAGAATTATAGCATTGAATTTTACTAATAACCATTTAAGTTATAATACCGGTCTTGGATATTTCAACACACTTTCGGTCATACAGAGTTCTATATTTGCTTAACTGAAACCTGAGTCAATAAGCAGGGGCATTATTTTGCTGATGATTTCTCTCTAGGATTGCCAGTTTGTAATAAAAATCTATCCATTTTATTACATGGTTGACAGACTTTGCCAGGTTACTAACTCCAGAAACATTTAATTTCTGAAAATGCTTTTATCTTTCAATAAATCTTATTTAACTCTTTAAATAAACAGCACAATTAAATTGAACTATGCGATCAAGCTTGTCTCTTTTTGTGCAGCTGACGTAGTTCACGTTGCCAGCCACCATGTGCAATTGTGATAAAATCAATGCTGTAGAAAGAATACTACACTATCCAATCATTGCACAATTTAGTGATTAATCGAATTTTGTTGATTACGAAATTAAAACATTCAAGAAAAATGTAGCATAAGTTGTTTTTTACAACTTCAAAGATAAAAGAAAAATATGTTTTTTATAAGTTTCGTAACCTATAGGTCATAAATCTATTTCATAAATATAGGTTTAATATTTTCTATGGCAGATCCTCATTTTCCATCAAAACTTTAAGATCAGTGAAAAATGGCAGTCTATTCTGTAGGCCTCATCACTTTCATGTTCGCAGTAATTTTCCTTGATGGAAGTACGTTTTATTTTTAATTACATTTATAATATTTCTTTTTTTTTTAAATTTTAACAATATCATAAAACATATATATTATATTTTTAACATTCTCTGAAATATTTGCTTTTTAATTTAAATTTGAAATTTACAATTATATACGAATATTGAGTAGGCTTCTTTGGAATTTATAAGATATTCCTTTGCAATATATATATATATATATATTTAACATTGGCAGTCTTTTCTGTAGGCCTCATCACTTTCATGTTCGCAGTAATTT
>JAPDSC010103220.1:0-22831 GCA_026290005.1 Latrodectus geometricus
TTTTAATCTATTATAAAAGGCTGAAATAATATAATGAAATATCACAAAATGTTTTTATTTTCAGTTACTAAGTTGTTCTTTTAATTAGTAAAAAATGATTCAAAATTTGAATAAATTGTACTTTTGTATTCAAATTCTAAAAAAAACATTTTGCTGAACAAATAAAGAAATTTCTATGTAATTCTATAAAAAATATATAAAAACTTGGGATACATTGTAAGCTGCTCCTTTTTTAAAAAATGCAACTATATCTTTATAAATGAAGCTTATTGTCCGTTTTTATACATACTATGCAATAATCATCAGGGGATATTTTTCAGATTGGGGAAGGAAAATTTGAAAATTTAATTTTTATGTTAAAGCTAGTTTTATAATTTAAATAGAAAACATACTCATATTTGTATTGAAAGGAAGTGATAAATTAAGATTCAAGCCTTTAAATTCTAAGGGTACTAGATTTCAGAAGAGTTTCTTTTTGATGTAATTACGTGACTCTGACTAGGATTCAAATTGCGGTTTAGGTGATTTTAATTTACTACAGTAGTACTTGGGTATATTCTGATCAATAAGTCACAAATAACAAGCACTTGTTACTTATGGCCTGTTGATGAGTGGTACAGTAATGTGATTCTTGTTTTCATTATAATAACAAATCACTATGAGTAGGCAAATGTTATCTAATCCAAATATTACTGGATTACACATATCTGTACATGTAGATGACAGAAGTGCAACAGTCTTCCATTATTCCAGCCATTGTTAAAAAACAGGAGATTGATATTCTACCTTCTGTGTGCATGCTTTTTGGGGTAAGTGCTTGGAAGGGTTTTAGATTTCCACCTTTGGAACTCATAAATATGACTCACTATCTGTATAGAGTGCAATTTACATGATAAATATTAAAGTGTCTTAAAACAGCCTTTGGTTAACATTATCCACTTTACAAGGTTAAAGTATTATTGGCTGCTGACAATGTTAGGAATTTATCATTTATTGACTTAATGTTTAAATTTTGGTTGAATTGGAATTAGTGTGCATAATGACTGTTAAGTAATTAACTGAACCCATCGCATCTTAAAATGGTAAAAGTTTAAAACTAGTTATTTTATTGATGCAGTTATATTCTTTTATACATGTAGTTGCGTTAAAAAATATGTCTGGAAAAAGCATTCAACAGGTAATGTTAAAAATTAAAGGACAATGATATAAGAAATATATGTTTACATGTATAAATAAGTATAATTTAACTGAGATAATTGATGATATAGGCAAGTGCATGTGTAAATAGTTATTGCTTTTAGGGACAATGAAGTATATTTTCTTTGTTTCAGTCTTTACCTACAATCGTCATTTGCATCTATACTGATTTTTAACAGTTTATATTCGCAAAAGATTCAATTTTATTACATGCTTGTACAATGTTTGATTTTGAATTTCACTATGCTGAAAATTACATAAATGAGGATAAATAGTAGAAAAAAAGAAACATATATTCTTACTGATATATGTTTCTTACAGATACATGTTTTCAACAGTAAAAAACATATATTCTTATAGATAAGCACTGAAATAGTTTTATACACTTGAAATTTTTATAGATTTGTTATAAAAAGTGGATATTTCATTTGTACTACCATTAGTCTTCATATTTGCATGATATGAATAAAAATTATATAATGAATGTGTATAATTGTGAAAAATTATATCTTCATCAGTCATAAATATAAAATTGACTTAAATATTATGGTAACTGATGGTAACAAAAGTTAACTCATATCACTAAACACTGGAATTCAAGCAAGTTGTCATCAAATTTCATTAGTTTACTTTGTAGTTAATAGCTAATAACTATTAAATTACCATACTTATTTCTATCTGGGAATAAAGCAATATATATAATTTTATACGCACACTGTCATAGCAGAAATTCATTACTATGTATTACTGGTATGACATTAATAATAATAATTAAGAAGTTTGCAATGACATTAATAACTCTTTAAGACAGTATATTAAATTTATTAAATAATTAGTTAAATAATAAATTTAATATATTGCCTTAAAGAGTTTCTTGCATGTAATTGTTTGGGCAATGAGGCATAGTTTCTTAGTTTTTGTAAACTAAAGTTATGGGTACTGTTCTATGTTAATTATGTTCTCTTTGTGTAAACTGAGAAATTACCCTTAAATAAGAGACTTTACATTTATGCAATGTCAGTGAAAATGAAAATTTTAATTAACAAGGTCTTTAACATTAATTAAATTAAACCAACCACCAACATTGTTATTCAACATAATATCGTGTTACTTTCGATCGCATTGCATAAATGTAAATCCATCCTTAGGTAACAGTATGCTCCTTCGCCCAGTATGGAGTAACTTGTCAAACAAAATCTAACTAAACTTTGCTTGATAGTTCAAATATAGATGACTGCTCTCTGGTTATCAATTCGTGAATTAAATTTTTTACGTCAGGCGTGTATATTTTTTTATAATTCAAAGTTCAACTAAAACTTCAGGCCCTAGTCAAATCCTTGTCATACAAAAATCGATTTTAGCGAAATAAATCAAACCGTAACTTTTACTAGGTTTATATTTAAAAAAAAAAAATTTAAAAAATTACAAAATCTTAATTTTGTAGAGCCAAGGAAGTGTCTGGTTTTTAATATTTCTATATTCTATCCCGATTTACTATTCTGTAATGTGATTACTGTAACAGAATCATCTTACTGAGATTTTGCTGCATTAGAGCAAGCTGTTAAGACTTCATTGTTATTTAAAATTTTTTTATAAATATATTTTATAAATATTTTTGCAATGTGACAAGAAGAGATTTTAATTAGTAAAGAGTTATAGACAGAAGCCAGTGTTCTTTAATGAAGAATCAACTTGGACTATATTGCATTAATATAGCATGCAAATAAATTTTCTTCTACTGTTGAAAGCGGAGGCCAATTTTTAATAATATTTTAAAATAAATAAGTTCGCAATTAAAATTTTGTATTTCTTAAATTTGTTTCATAAAATTGTATTCTTTGTTTATAATAAAAAAAAAAAAAACAATTTTAAAAATTTTTGTTGTTTGATATAATATGTAATATTTCTGAATCATTCATTGGTTGTTCTAAAATAAAATAAAAATATTTTTTTTTATTATATTCATTTCATGAAATCTTTACAAGAATTTATATTTTAGGAAATACTATTTTGAACTTGCTTAAAAATTAAACGAAATTATTTAGGGCAATGTTTTATTACCTATTTCATAATTTATTCCTATACAAAAACTATTATATGAATTATATTTACATTTTATAATTATAGAAAAAATAACATGAGTAAACCTGAAGCTTGAATTTATAATTTTTGAAATTTCATTTCAAACAGCGATTATATATTTTAGAATCAAATTTCTTCAGAATTAAATGCTATCAAATGTGTAAAGTGACTTCATGTGCAATTTATAAATTTGTATCACTTTATTCTTTTCATGATTAGATTACAAAATGAATAACTGTTCTCTGTAATTAATCTTCATTTCTTTCATTGAGTACTACGATGATGTTACATTATGATGAGATAGTTTCTCATAACTAGCTATATTAAATTTTACAATCAAAACTGACACTAGTTTTTAGAAGGTAAAGTTTTAATATTAATCATGTCTATAAATTTTAAATAAAAGGAATAATTACGCTATTCAATTAATATCTGCAAACATTTATTCTATCAAAGTCTGTAAAAAAAATGTTTTGATATACTTGTGCATTATTACAAAAAAATGTGCTGTGGCTTTTCGTCGTTGGTGAGATTACAGGTGTAAAATTGAATAATTTGAAAACTCGATTGAGAACAGTCTTTCAAAAGTAATTCATTTATTACATTCATATTACTTCAATCGCGCCGATATCCTTTTTTAATTTGTCAATTTTTTCAAAATTTTCTTTAAAAAATATTCTTAACTTTTGAGAAACTATAAAAGATGGTAAATAACTCGTTTTATTTCTGAATTGAATCTGAAGAAATAAATAAAATATATTAATTAACAGTTTAATTAAGAGAGCAACTCTGAACTCTTCATGTTTAAAAAATAAATGGACAAAAAATATTTGAAATATATTTTCAATTTAATTTTTTTTATGTCAATCCAAAATTGGTTTAGTTAATTGTATTAACGTATAAAAAAAAAAAAAAAAAAAAAAAAAAAAAAAAAAAAAGAGCTGGAAGCTTAATATTAGGTTGGGGAAAAAGTAATCCATTATTTTTTCGGTAGACGTCTGTAGTGATCGATATCTCGTGAGGTATCTATCAAACAATTTCAGATTTATGCTCGTTGGAAAGGTGACATTTGACTCTAAAATATCCTCTTGCGGTTTTTTGTTTGATTAATTCAGTTACGAGTACAAGGTTTTAAAAATGGAAGACAACAAACAGAAACTTCGATACATTTTCGTTTTTCTCTTGTAACGGCGAAAAAGATAGCCGGGTGGCTAAAATTGTGAAAGGTGTTTATCGTCCTATATAAGACTGTTACAATCAGTTACGTACAATTTTTGTTTCGTCGATTCCGTTCGGGTATTTTTGATGTTAGAGATGCACCTCGCATGTGGATACAGCATCGTCGAAAATGTCTATAAAATATCAAAAATGAACGAAGTTAACCGCATGTCAACAGTCGTAACGCGCAAGACCTAAAAATCTACATGAAAGCTGTTTTAAACCTTTTTACAAAGTGAATCCAAAAGAAGTTACATAAAGTTCACGTAAAAATAATGGATTTCTTTTTCCCCAACCTAATATATAGTGCTGTACTTTAAATTCAACTGCTCGCGCGTTTGAATCTCATGTTGGATATAAATGCTTGTTAGAATTCACTTGAAATTGCACCTCTGGGTTTAAATAGTTTTTATATGAAAAAAAAATGACTAGTTGCCAATTAACCGATTGATATAAAAAATGTCGGAAAGATTTTTGTGTAATATAAACCATAAAACAATCTGAAAAATGTTGAATTATAATTAGAACTCAAAATCTCATTTAAGCTGCATTGTATTAAGATCAATGAGTTTATTATTATAAATATTCTTAGAGAGAAATCTGGTTAAATGAAGTCGCTTCGATATTTAATTTTTATTTAGCAAAACAAATGAAAGTTATAATTAAAATATTGATAACAATAGTTATTTTACATCCAAACTATACCAAATTTTCGATGCAAATAATATTTGTATCGAAAGTTTGGTATAGTTATAGCTATATTCGAATATTGATTTATTAAAAAAAAAAATTATGTATCGATTCTTTTCAAGAATGGCAACTAGTAACTGAATAGTCAGCGCTTTGATCCTTAGTTCATTAATTCACGTGTTTGATATGTTTCTTGTTGAATGATATGTGGCTGTTTGTAAAGATTCAGATTCCATTTTAAATTATGTTTCGTAAGCAAAACTTGATTAGAGACAGGCGAAACCAAATTCAGTACAATGATTAGAAGTTGGCTGTATACCTAGTTAAACACATTTATTTGCAAAGTTTTTAAATAAATTAAAATTAACCATACGATTTTTAATAAGATATTTTATATGTATAAAATGTTTCGTAAAATGGTTTTAAAAATAGAAGATTGATAAAATGCAATAATTCTTATAATTGTGAGGTCATAGTAAATTTTAAGTTCGATTAAGAACTGTAACTTGTAAAGCTGACACTGTTTTATAAGCTGTAATTCACAACATTTGAATTCCTTATTGTTGTAATACACGATGAAATGCGTGTTAACATGAATTATTAAACGCTCGCGGCTTTTTCCGAAGATTCAAGGTTGTATTATGCATACACTTGAAAAACAATGAATAAACTTATAAAACGTGCTCTCATCAGGAAGCTCAATATCTTGTTCAATCACCTTGGTTGCTTTTTCCCTATTCAGAAATTAAAATGATCTCGTAATGCTTATACATGCAATTCAATGTTTTTACTACAAGCTAGATTTTAAAGTGGTGAAATATATAAAACAGACATGTATGATGTGTAAAGATTATAAAATAATTCTATATTTAGTTATAAGTTTTCAAATTCGATATTTCAAACTACTATGAAGTTTAAAGTAATGAATGGAATGAAAAACGCACAGTAAGGCATCGTTTAAACGTTTGTCATTTATATTTTATGTTTGTTCGGCGTTTCCAAGCATTTTCAATTCATTCTTAAAGATTTGGGTTAATATTTTATTTTTAATCTTAGGTGTTAAAAAAATAAGCAACTCATAATCAAAATTATGCCATGCAAAATTTTGACTATACGTTGCTTGAAACATTTTTTAGTGTCATCTTCTTATTGTTTTTTCAGGTAATAAATTCTTCTAAATTTGAATGGTTCATAATGTTATAATTGAATGTTGCACATACTTCTGAAAATTTTGTTTTGGATAGAGAATTTGAAATGTGCCAAATACTAACTTAACAAATACTAAGCTCACCACTACTGCAGAATCATCATCATTTGTTTACATTCAAGTCAAATTGTCAGTGTATAATTAAAAGGGGGAAAAAAACAAGTTCTGGACAATTTTGAACCCAGGGAAAATTCACATTTAGTGTTTCCATTAATAATATTTTAAAATTGCGTTTCTAGTTTCATGAAGTAAAGATATAATTCTTAATATAATCGTTTTGAAAGAATTTCTTATAAAAAGATAATCTTTAAATAAAAAGCGAAAAATTATTATATTTCTAAAATGCAAATGAAATTTAAAAAGCAATGTGCTTTATTATTCCAAAAAGCTGAAACAAAGAATTTGTAAATATAAATATTTAATATAAATTCTAATTACGGATTGTTGGTTTCTTTTTATAAAAAAGGGATAACCCTTCTTTTTTATTGTTTTCTTTCCATTATATTCTAAACAAAAAAAATATTAATAAACATTGACACCAATAATGAAATATTAAAAATATATACTTCCTAAAACTGCAATAATAATATTTCATTTAATTTTATCGTTATTATAAAAATTTCGATTATGTTTAAAGATGGGATATCCCATTAATTTACTCATGACTAAGTAAACTTTACTAATATCAAACAAGATCCATGCGTATGGCTACCGATCTGTCTACCAAATAGTGCTCAGGCCTTTGTTTCAACATTTCATGGTATTGAATTGCCTCAGATTTGTTTTCTGTGTTGGCACTCTAAAATGTAGATGAATGTGTCCTCGTATGTAAAAAATGTGACAGTTGATCGACTAACAAGCCAAACCTTGGCCTCTGAGCTCTGACTGACTGACTTATAAACACATCATTCTCAAGATCAATGCTCTTTCCTAACTTAGACGAGACCATCATGTCGATAGGATTCACCAATTTGTAATATTATTTCTCCGTTGACGTGGCGTGGAAGTTATTAGAAACGGCTTCATAGCATTTCCTTACAATCAAAATCAAATCATACAAAATTTGATTGTAAGGAAATACTATGAAGCTTTTTCTCCAAGTGCATCTTAGAATCACCAGTTATAAATATCCTGTTATGAACTTCCTGATGATTATCCAAATACATTCTATAATTTTAGTGTGATACCAATTCTCTCATAGTAGTCGACACTTGTACATTAAAAAATAGCAGCCGAAAATTATTTTTAAGATATTAAAACACTCTGATCTAAAATTATAAGTATTATCTTTTTGTGATAGATGATGTATATTATCTTCGTAACTCTCTCATTTTATCTTAAATATATTAATGATATCACTTATATATACATAAGTGATAGTTTTCAATTAAGTTTAGCGTGATAGTTATTAAACAGATTTGCTATACAAATTATTCTACTTCTATTTTTCTCTCAGTTATGACTTGTGAGATTTTATCTTATGCAAACAAATTTTACAGAAGTATTTAAAAGAGTATTAAAGTCAGCAACAATCGAAGACCCTTGGCTATGAGTGCAACTTATAAAACGCTTTCTTTAAAAAAAAAAAGAGTTCAACGCAAAATATATATATAAATAGAATGTGCTTTACCCACATAAGGAATGTGATTTTTTCAAACTAATATTGTTGGTAAGCTAAATGTTTCATGAAAAAATAACCACTTTCATACTGATTTATATTAAATGTTTATTAGATGTTAATGCCGCCCAACCTGTCTAGTGGTTAGCGTACGTGACTACAGATGAGTTGGACCTGGGTTCGAATCCTGGTTTGGGCATGGATGTACTTTCTCTCTCTTTCATGTCTTTGACCTTTCTTTGTGTGTGAATGGTTGCCTAGCCTATAAACGGGTACCTATGGCATGTGTGTAGTGAGGAAATCAAACAAAAAACCGCAAGAGGATATTTTAGTGTCAAATGTCACCTTTCCAACGAGCATAACTCTGAAATTGTTTGATAGATACCTCACGAGATATCGATCACTACAGACGTCTACCGAAAAAATAATGGATTACTTTTTCCCCAACCTAATAGTTTAATGGATTTTTTTATTTTTCAGAAAGATATCATTTTAGGAATTTAAAAGTTAAAATTTGAATTTTTCGCATTATTGTATGTAGTGTATAGGTTAAAATACATTGCAAAATTATTTTAAGCTAATACAGAGTGCTACAACATATATATGATATAAATATATAGATATGGATATAGACATAATAGATATTGGATATAGACATAAGCATATAGATATGGGAATTATTATATAATATTAATGTGTCGCTTTTAGGTGGGGGAAAAATGCTACTAAATTAAATAAGATTACGTTGAAAGAAGTTATTTAGAAATTAAAAGAAAAAAAATATTTATAGTGTATATTTTTTTATTGAACATCATTCATATAGAAAATTTTTGATAAATAATATGTCAAATAAACAAAGAAAATATGTAAAAATGACAAATAATATATTTGTGTGAAAATGTTTTAACGATCACATGAAAATAAACCTTTATTGAAAAATTCGTCTTAATTCATTAAGTAGAATTATTGACTGTGCTGAGATATATATATGTATTATTGACGAGACACAATATATTAGTTTGGGGAAAAAGTAATCCATTATTTTTTCGGTAGACTTCTGTAGTGATCGATATCTCATGAGGTATCTATCAAACAATTTCAGATTTATGCTCGTTGGAAAGGTGACATTTGACACTAAAATATCTTTTTGCGGTTTTTTTGTTTGATTAATTCAGTTACGAGTACAAGGTTTTAAAAATGGAAGACAACAAACAGAAAATTCGATGCATTTTCGTTTTTCTCTAGTAACGGTGAAAAAGATAGCCGGGTGGCTAAAATTGTGAAAAGAGTTTATCGTCCTATATAAGACTGTAACAACCAGTAACGTACAATTTTGTTTCGTCGATTCCGTTCGGGTATTTTAGATGTTAGAGATGCACCTCGCATGTGGATTCCACTTTTCGAGTCTACCATCGTCGAAAATGTCTATAAAATATCAAAATCGAAGTTAACCGCATGTCAGCAGTCGTAACGCGCAAGACCTAAAAATCTACATGAAAGCTGTTTTAAACCTTTTTACAAAGCGAATCCAAAAGAAGTTACATAAAGTTCACGTAAAAATAATGGATTTCTTTATCCCCAAACTAATATATTTATCGGGACAATGTGCCAGAGTTGCTCCGTGCTCTGCTTGATTTTCATGTTTTAATGTTTATTCATTCACTTTTCGAGTCTACCAACTCTCCCAGAATATGATAATGAGCTATTAAATAAATTATTCATCAAACTACTCGATTAATTTTTCTTTGTAAATATAAATATTATTGTGATAAATGAATGTGTAGAATATAATATAAAATATATAAATTAAATATGAATACATATCAGTTTGATAACGA
The DNA here is from genome assembly GCA_026290005.1 of Latrodectus geometricus. Taxonomy (NCBI): domain Eukaryota; kingdom Metazoa; phylum Arthropoda; class Arachnida; order Araneae; family Theridiidae; genus Latrodectus; species Latrodectus geometricus. The sequence continues at coordinate 9,851 of JAPDSC010103220.1, forward strand.
TTTCGTAGTACATGGTTTTATATTTTTCATTTTGATGAACTTCTTGAATCATTTTATAATTTGTGTTACGATTACTTTACTCTTCCGATTTTACATATATAAGCGTTGCAAATCGTAAATTGTGTTGTTCTTTTTACAGGTCTATATTTGATTTTTTTCATTACAACTATGATCGAGATATATATTTTATTTCGTGATCATATGACTGTATTTATTATTTCTCCTCTCACAAATATATTGCAATTTAACAAGGATGTTTTTGTACGACTGTCTTGATAAAAATACATGTATTAGATTTACACAACTAATTTTTATGGATTAAAATCTTTTCATTCCCATCACAAACACACACACACACACTGTGCCATGGCACTTTTGTGCGGCACCTAACTTTTATTACGAGTAAAGTTTATTTAAATCAAAGGAAAATACACTGTAAAAGAAAACTTGTTTTTACCGTTAAGTATATTTTTTACATTAAAAAACTATTTTTATTTTCGTAACTGACCTTTCAGAAAGTGAATTATTTACCCAACATGAAAAAATTTCAAATGTTCCTAGTATTTACAATTACGGTTTTCTTCATCTTATTTGTGTGAATTCGGATTTTCAGTATTAACCAAGGTAAAAACGAAAAAAAGAGCGAGGAATGATGTTATGGTTTAAAATTGCCGCACGAAATCGAAATTCCAGGCACAATGTACTTTTCAATGTTTGGAGAAATGTTGTAAAAGGAATTAAATCTCGGCCATTTTGACACTCAGGTTTTGTTATCATAATAATTGAAGAAAGCCACTAACTTTTACTTGATGACTTGAATGAATATAAGACCAACTTCGGCGAAGAAATTCACTACTGCTTGAAATTTCATTTGAATACTTTTTCTGAATGTGGACTCAAATATATTTCATGCGTTAGAACTATCATGTGATTAAATGATTGAGAACAATAATTGGGAATGAAAAAGAACTTTTACAAATATCAAGATAGAAGAAGAGGAAATGATGCTGCGATCATCTATAAAACAAGCAGCAGAAAACAGCCAACAAGATTTAGGTACTTTTTTGAGAAAAACAACAGTAAAATGCTATGGTACATCGAACAATGGAAAAGTGCTTTTGAAATAATATATATCCTTAATTTCATCAATATTATGAAAATAAGAGTTATTATTTTGTATAATATTTATAGATAGTAGTTTGGTTAAAAAAATATAGTTTTAAAATCTAATGCTAATTTTTCCATATTACAAATTTTCGATTTTACGAAATACTATTTCATTAGTCCTTATGAGAGCTCAAAAACGAGCATCTAGTGTATAAGAAAAATTAAATGAACTTACTTTGATTTAAAAAGCTGTCTCTCTGTTCAAAAGGGGATGACTGAAACTTTGAAAAAGTCCTCGGATCAAGCGCATATTATATAATTTGAAACATTTTAAAACAACTTTTGGAGCGACAGTATCTCATCGCAGTACATATAAGGTTTTCTCCGTCAGGCTGTAGCTTTCCAATGCATTGCCTTTCTTGAGAAGCTGATAAAATGTCACCTTATCTTGTAAATGCTGTATTTGCTTGGAATTCTCTGGCATCCGTAACATTTGAGATAATGTTATCTGTTAATCATCCTTTTTGAGTTTTATAGTGAATGCTGTTTTCTTTTGTTCTTTGAAATAAACGAAACAAAAGTATTTTTATCTTTTCAAATGACTCGTTCCTCTGCAAAACAAAGAACAAAATATATGCTGTTAGACTATATTACGAAAGAGATCATGCAAAATGTTCATTATTTAGAGGCAGCTTATAAAAAGGGTTTCTCGGTTTTTAGTAATTAAATGATACATGCAGGATATGTGAATATAATATCGGTATCAAGTCTAACAAAGTAATGTCTCAAATCGATGTAACAAAACTTTTAAATGTACGTTTTTCAATTAATCACCTAAAAATAAAAAATCCTTTATCTGTTAAGGGAGGCATTTCATAACATTTATTCAATTATCTCTTACATCTGGAATTTATCAATTATTGTTTTCTTTGTCTTTAAAGTTGCTAATTATATTTGTTTGGGGAAAAAGTAATCCATTATATTTTCGGTAGACGTCTGTAGTGATCGCTATCTCGTCAGGTACCTATCAAACAATTTCAAATTTATGCTCATTGTAAAGGTGACATTTGACACTAAAATATTCTCTTGCGGTTTTTTGTTTGATTAATTCAGTTATGAGTACAAGGTTTTAAAAATAGAAGACAACAAACAGAAAATTCGATACATTTTAGTTTTTCTTTTATAATGGCGAAAATGCTAACCAGGTGGCTAAAATTGTGAAAGGTGTTTATCGTCCTATATATGACTGTAACAACCAGTTACGCACAATTTTGGTTTCGTCGATTCCGTTTGGGTATTTGGATGCTAAAGATGCACCTCGCATGGATACAACATCGTCGAGAATGTTTATAAAATATCAAAAATTATCAAACTTGACAGCATGTCAGCAGTCTTAGCTTCGCACAAGACCTAAAAATCTGCATGAAAACTGTTTCAAACCTTTTTACAAAGCGAATCTGAAAGAAGTTACAAAAAGTTCACGTAAAAATAATGGATTTCTTTTTCCCCAACCTAATATTATTTTATTCGATGTTAGGATTTATTTTGTTGATATGTGAAATCTACTTGGCGAGAAAATAACGCTTATTACTTTTAAATATGTGAGAATAACATGAAAGAGAAGTGCGATAAGTCTAAAACATTTCTTTCATATTCTCGTTTAAAAGTATGACTAAGAATAACATTCTTTTATGGTCCGAATATTTCAAAGCTAGATCTCTCTCGTGTTGATTGCATTTATCATTTGTTATGTGTCATTTATATTTAATTTAGTCTATAAATATTGAGATTGCATTACTTTAAGTTTGCCTTATTCCTCTTATGGATTGAGCCGATAGCACTATATTCAATGCAACAGTTAGTTGGTTTGGCTTTAACCCCGTAATGATTCTTGTGGATGAAATGGTGAAAGTAGATGGTTGGAACCTTATATATACTCTCGACCTCGTGTGAATTTCAATTGAATTAATCTTCGTGTTTAAAAATGTAATCATACAACTAAACCAATCAGTTATTTTTATTTATTTTTCTTGCAAAAGAACTGTTTGTAAATATTTATTATCATTTGCCAATTATCAAATCATTAGAATTTTATAAAGTGATTATTAATCTGAATTAAAATATATTGAGGCTAAAATTTCTGGACATATCGTAATGTAATGTTTCTGAAATTCCAATCTAAAGATAAATCAGAAAAAAATAAAATTCTAGCTGTAAAGTTTTATTGTGAATAATGGAGTTAGATAAACATATTTTTAAATAATAATTAAAAATTTTTAAAAAGTTAGTCTTAAAAAACTTTCGATAGGGAGTAAGTTGTTTCATCAAAATTCCTATACCGATAATGATAAAAACAAGATTTAACATGAAAATAATATAATCATTACAGCTCTATACTTAAAAATACTTCTAGTGCGGGTAAAATCTAAATTTTAGCACCATTAGAAGCAAAAATGTCTACATTTTTTAAAAATATTAAACTGAAAAGTGTGTTTTTTAGTCCATTTTCTTGCACTTACCTTCTCAATATTATTCAATTTTGCTGATTACGTTTGCATATATGATTACACCCACCCACATGATATCACAATTAAATAATTTTGCTTTCCCTCTTTCTGAATTACCAAGGAAATTACAATTCTTAAAAGATTCCTTATATATATATATATATATATATATATATATATATATATATATATATAATATAATATAAAATTCTAAAATATTTTTATTCTTCAAATATCAGTTCTTGCGTAACTGCATGTGTTTCCAAAACAATTAGAATCTTTTCAATGTGGTCAAAGAAAATTAAAAGTTAACTCCCTTCCTAAAGTCTCAGCTTCGAAATGTTCCATGTCGAGTTTTGGGGGAGTTGATTGAACTCTGTTATGGTCCTCGGCTCAAAAATTCGTCGATCAAATTCTTACCTCAGCAATAAGTTTTATAAAATGATTCCCAAAACATTAGAATGTTTCTAGTGTTTTGGGAACCATTTTATGAAACTTATCTTTCATATGAATTACCTTTGTGCGCAAAAAATATCGTGGATGTTTAATATCACATCGTAGATAGTTTAACAGATCAAAACTACCATATGGATTCTGCAGCTTCAGTTCTTGTCAGGCAATTGTCTTCCAAGATGCTGTTCATAAGTAATGAATGATTGATTCGTAAAGTCTGGAGAATTTCTAACCATTATCCTCAATTGATGCATATGTTTAAAGCTGCATTTACCTTTCGTTATGAAGAAATAGTTTTGTTCGAATCTAAGTCCTTCCACTCCAATAAGCATATCTCATCTCCACGTTGTAGTGAACTATTTGAGAAATGACAATACACGATGTCTGCCTATGCTGCTTTTTATAGATATTTAACTCAAAATTATTATGAGTCCTTTTTGAATGTCGTCTCGGTATTTCGTAGATAGTGTTGAATTAATGTTTCGCAAGAGAAAAAAACACATAAAATTCTCAAGTATCTACCCTGATAAACATGCTTGCTGAAAGTAGAAATCTGAAATCCAGTTGCTGCCGTTTAACCGTTTTAAGGATCAAACTCACTATCCAATTTTTAGAATTAACATACTACTAAGCTTTGGACCTTAACGATTAAAATAAGACTTTTTTAAAAAATGTGAATATTAGCGATTATACCCATTATAGTTAGAATATGACGTACCGAAAGAGAATAATTTGCTTATGAAAACTTAAGTAAAATTGTTTACTCATAGTTTAAATAATAGAAGAAAATTGTATTTCTTTTGACAATTCTTAAAAAATTAAAAATATCTCTCATTAGTAGAGAAAGAAAGATTGACAACCATTTTATCACCTAATTGATTTGGAGCCTAAGTCAAATGTTTCTCGATTATATAATGTACACAAAACAAAGCGCTGAATGAATTGCTATGCAATGAAATGATTTCACTGAAGTTTATGTGCACGCCTGAGTTCGCGTTATCTTGAGGTTTCTTTTGTTTTCGGTGCTAGATTCGAGCGCCATATCTTATCAACGCTTGAACTTTAATCATTTGAAATCCGCTCTCCCATCGATTCGCACCGCCCATCTCGACACTTTTATTTTGTTGTATTTTGTCCATTGACCTACCTCCGCGATGGTCGTTCAACCAGAAGGCACTAGGCTCTTCAGCAGGTCGGATCACGCTCACGATTTCTACACCTATGGCACCATCAAGTACGAGCCCCTCGTCCCACAGCCCACCAGGTGAGCCCTTTCATTCTCGTTCAAAAAAGGGTTGAGTGTGACAGTTTAAAAGTTAAAATGTCGGTAGATTGATTAATATCTGCCAGAAGGTATAGAGCGGTGCTTCTATTTGTTGATAGTTTCTTTATAGTTATGTGGTCTCCATCGTGTGAAATGGGGGGGGGGAAAACAATAATAGTACCAAATAAATAATAGTAATGAAATAAATGAATAAAAATGAAAAATTTAACTAGAAAATAAAAGTATAGTAATTCCATTTAAGGGATTTTTTTAAATATTTTGTTACATTCTAAATGCTATTATAGTTAAACATTAATCATTTTAAATTTTCTGAATAGTCAGACACACGCTAACCTTCACAGTACAACAATTAGTGAGTTCGTCACTTATTGTGAGGAATCATATATAGTGATTGGGATTCCATTTTAAATCATAAGTTAAATTAACTTTAAAAAAAACTATTAGAACGACAAATCAAAACCATCTAAACAATATTTTGATTGTCTAATAATCACTTGAGGAAGCACAAGAATTTAAAAGATACATTTAAATGATAGTTTTGTGAAAAATTTATATTAATGAAAAATTTAATTTGGGTATATTATTAACTGAATTGATTGATAATCGTTATTTTAATGTATTTTAGAAGTCAACGCTAAATAGCTAATAGGGATTAGAAACGACTGAATTATATTTTATTATTTCTGATTGGTGAAAATTGAGCAAGCTTTGTACCAAATAGTTCTTGAATTGTCATTTTAAGTGAGTTGAATTAGTCCTCCTGTTCAAAAATTCATCATAAAATGACAAACAAACCAAATCTGACTTTTCAAGGTGTGTGTTTGTGTAGGCTTATATATAACATCAATTTTAAACTTCAATTCTTAGTCTAATTACTCTTTGTGTACTAAAAATGCTGGACTGTACCACAACTAACCAATCAATGCTTTACATGTCTGTTTTCTAATTTTGGATTGAAAAATTGATTTTTGACCTTGTATTGTGCCTTTTTTATGATGATATTCAAGTATTATTGCCAACAGTCTAATTTGTATTTCTTTAATAAAATAATGTAAATTGGAATATATAATTTTAAATTAAGAAAATCAATTTGTCTTTTCAGTTAAGTAATTGCAGTAAATGTTACTCTAAAAAATAGCTTATTAATAAGAAGTCTCAGAAATACGTAAATAGCTTTACATTTGAATAATTATAAAACTTGAATTCATTGCATTTTTTCTCAGCAATGATTTTTCTTGCTTCATTTATGAAATTCAAAGTTTATAATATTGAAATCGCTAATCTTATATTATTGACGTTAAGAAATATATATTTTATTATTTTTCAGGCAGTTTATTTAAACTAATTGTAAAATCATGATAAATGGATATTTACATAAAAAAAAATTGTCTATTCTTCTTTATTTTGGATAAAATAATTAAATGAAAGAAACCGGTTAACGTTAAATTTAGCTATAATGTTACTGTGAATTCCTATTTCAGATTCTTTATAAAACTTGCGTAGTTCTTACAGAACTGTTATTTCCAAAAACATTTATATTAAAAAAAATTTTTTTTTAATTTCTAATGGTGGGCACCTTTGAGCAAGTAAGTAACATTAGCCCATTTGCCGCAACAAGGCCGGAAACTGCTACTCATTTTATCGTTACCCGGTGGGCACCTTTAAACTAAGTCACGGAGGTACGAGTAGCATCGCCCACGCCACGCCACCACAAATCCGTTTATTGGGCGGACCACATTCATCCATCATCTGGGGAAAGAACAAGAAACACAGAGAGATTAAGAGAAAGTACATCCATGCCCTAGCCGGGATTCGAACCCAGGTCCTCCCCATCCATAGTCAGTTACGCTAACTACTAGACAGGTTGGGTTGCTTAATATTAAAATGGATTAATAGAATTATTTTAAAAAGAATTAAAATGCAATGTAATTATTTATCTAGAAATACTTCTAATTATTTTAAGTATAACATGAAATAATCTTACAAATGAGTGGTACATTTCTGTGAATAGAACATCATTTGTTACCAAATATAAACTCTGGTTTGAAATCTTATGAAATGGAATATTATGCGTACCAATTACAACTTCAAGAAATTATTATTTCATTAGATGCAATACAAATGTAAAAAATTGAGTTAGAACAATATTAGAAGCTACTGTAATACAAACGAACTTATTGTTTAATATTTGAATTATCTGATTACTTCTGCCGAGTTTTCAAAGACAGATTAATTATAATTATCTTTAGATAAAATGCAATGTTTGTTTTAAGTAATAAAGTTATTGAAGAAAAATTTTTACATTGATTTTAAAAAAAATCATAACTACTTTAATTCTGTAGAAAACAATAAGGGTACATATAGGTTAGTTCTTAAAGAAATTGACCACTTGCGACGGTACTTGTATACTGTTTGATATCGTTTAAGAGATGTTATAATAATTAAAAGCTGATATAAGTCAATTTTAACACCAGTTGCGTGGCTTAAGTGAAACAAATAGTGAAAGTAGAAACACAACATTACACATGTTCAATGTTGTTGTTGTTAATGACACAAGCCCGCCCGTCACAGAGACTAGGCGAATGAAGTCAGAGAAGGAGTGTCTTCTGTTTTTTAATAGAGCACCCTCATTCGAAGGTGGAAGTACGACTTTTGGCTCATAGATGGCAGCACCACCTGAAACTTCCAATTTAGAGATTGAAACCAGTGAAGCTCCAAAGCCTGGCTCCAACCACCACCAGAGGTATTAATTTGTTATGGGAACATAGAGGACATTGCGGATTTAACGTGTCCCAGTCACCATTAGTGAACACGACGGATTTTCGGCTAAGCTGGGATTTGAACTTACCACCTTTTGGTAACGAGAACGACGCCCTAACCAACCGCCACCGCGGCCCCACACGTTCAATAGTGGATATAATAAAACCTGATTTTCAATTTAAGAGAGTATTATCTTAAGATCATAGAATTATGAAAAAGCATAACTCATACTCTAACCGCCGAAAGTTTTTGTAAAGAACATCTATACTAAGATACCTTTCAAAAGGTTTTTCATGGATATTGTGTCTTATTCGCATGTCAGAGGAAAAAAGTTGGAAAAAATTCCAAGTAATTATCTTGGTAGCAGACTTGCACTTGTGACTTGCAAATGTAGAAAACAGAAAATCGACAAAGTACGAATTACTTTATTAACGCTTTGGTTAATGCTGTGGCTTTCAGTTCTTCAGATCGTGGGTTTGATTCCTACTTCGGATGTCGATGATTGTAGTGATTCGAAAACCCATTTAAACTATTGATTTCGATAGATTTAGCTCTCGTGTGCAAAAATTTACCATAGCGTGACAGTCAAACTATACCCGTCTTTGTAATTGTGACTTGGGTCTCACAGAAAGAAACTTAGAAAATCCCCAACTATCCATACTAAAAGATGTGATACATAGAAACAGAATAATCACTTATAGTTCAATAATGATTTGAATCAAAAAAAGAATGGATTCTAACGTAAAAATGCATTCTAAAAATATCTATTGTTTCATAATGCCATCTTCAAAGTTTTTTTTTATTTTTTTTTTTTAAATTTTTTTTCTTCATATTGCTTAGGATGTTAAATAAGTGGGAAAATTTTTTCAAAAAGGTATTAGATTGCACTGTCATTACCTTGAATGTTATTATGACGAAATTTCGATCGATATTTTATTAAACGGCATGTAAGAAAAAAAATGTATAAAATGAAAACTCAAAAATAAATTATTATTTAATTGTGTTTTGTTAGTACCCGCTTGTTTCTGGTACATTTAAATCTTTCAGCACTACAAGAGTGAAATTGACAGCTGTTTCTATAGGAGATACCGGGTTTGTGCGTCGTCGTTATTCGAACCAATGTGTAACTTCTGAATTACGAGGACCCACATTAAGAACTCTCGAACTAATCAGAAATTCTCTAATCATGGCCAGCCACCCTCTAAAGCAGAGGTCGCCAAAGTGGTTTATATAGACCCCTAGGGGTCTATTTAACAACAGTAGGCGTCTATCTAACCCAAGGGGTCGAATGGAGGTCTATTGGGACTCGAAGGAAAAACAGTTCTTAATACAAATCATCTTCAAAAATTAAACGACGATTTTAAACTGCGCTTTGTTGATTTGGAAAACATCGACATCCCTGATTGCACTATTGCGCCATTTTCGGTGCAAATTGATAACGTCGACATCAACATACAAGATGAGCTTGAACTGTTGTCCGATCTTGAAGCAAAAACGCTTATTAAAAATTTGACAATAGATAAATTTTGGACTAATATAAATATAAAGCACAAATATGTGAAACTTTACGAAATGGCTCAGCCATTTATGCTGGCGTTTCCAAGTTCGTATATGGTTGAAGCCGGTTTCAGTCACGTTAATTCAATTTTAACTAAAAACAGAAATAAATTAACTGTGGAGCTTCGAGGGGATTTACGGTTAAAATGGACTAATTTCGAACCCAATATAGCGAACCTTGCCAAGAAACACCACCCACACTCATCTCATTAAGAAGTAAAAAATCTGTAGCTACTTTACTTACTGTTTCTGATTTATATTAAATATTTAGACCAATATATAGTTTTATTTTAATTATCTGAAAATTACCTTTGTGGGGTCTATGGAGATTTCGAAAAATTATATAGGGGGCGATGATCAAAAAAGTTTGGCGACCCCTGCTCTAAAGTATCATTTTATGTGGAGAGCATTGCGATCACAATCTATTTTATGTGCTCCCCATTACTCAATGCTAAAATAAATACTGTCAACATTATGTTCTTCAAATTACGCAATTTTCGAACCCGCTACTATCTATCCAAGCGCTCGACGATTTAGTTCACCAGATTACGCAATCTCTAAATTGATAGTTAAAAATTTACGAAGTGTTAAATCGCGGATTTTAACACTTCGTGAGTGGTAATAAAATATTAAAATCTATCTTCATATATTTAAAAGAAATATATATTCCTAATACTCATGCAATATTACGAATATTATATTACAGTATAATTGAAAGTCAAGCATTTTAAAATTTTTACTTTTTCTAGCAAAAATAATTAATTGCAAGTAACTTTATATTATGTAGAGATTTCGAAATAGGAATTTTCAATACACGAATAAAAAAGATTTAAATAAAAACTTTGGTGTAAAGTAGATTTTTTAAATAATCCAGAGACCTTTATAAGTGGTTAATTTAGTCTTGCTCTATAACTTCTTCATTTAGGGTTATAATTTCAGAAACTTTTTGAAGCCTGATATTTTGTTTGTTTCCATATACTATCAAGCTATTTTGAAAATCATTGTACAATATTTTTTGTTCAGTACACGTGAGGAGCTTATTGATAGAAACAAAACATCACTAAAAATTGTAAAAAAAACCCAGAAATTCTTCCCAAAAATCAGCAATTCTAATTTAATATGCTTATTCTTATTAAATATATATATATATATAATTTATCACTATTTTCTCTTTATTTATATTTATGGCATAGAAAATACTTTTTGATTTTGCATTTCTCTTTATGAAAGATGTTAATTCAATGACAAAAATGAGGCAGGTGCAGCTAGTTAAAAATCCTTTTACTAACTCGATTTGCTTATTGAGCATTGTATGCGAGTGCACTTAGAAAACTTCGTAATCCCTTTGTTTACATATACAGCGCAGTTAGGTGACAGGTCTTTGCTTTTTTTTTTATCCATATTTCTAGTTTTCTTTTTTTACTGTTTGGAAACAAAAGTATAATTCCAAGAGCGTGTTTTAAAAAAAATAACCCAATGATGTGCATTTTTCTTTGTGGCATTACAATGGAAAAATTACAATCATCGTAAATATTTTTTACGTATTGAATACCTCTACTATAAGGAATATTAATGATTTTTCTCCCCTAGATCATTATAACTTTCATTATTATATCCATATTATTTTTTCTGATGTTGGATAAATGACAATAACCGATGAATTAGAATATCGGAATCATTAATTTTATTGGATTTAGGAGAATAGTTACATATCAATTAATTTATGTTGCAATAATTTATAAAGCTCTTTCTTCATTTAAAAAAAAATTGCAAGGCTCATATTTTTTTTAATTACATTTGTCGAGAATTTATGACATGCACCTCACAGATAATGATTGACATTAACATCTAATATAAATCAGTATAAAAGTGATTATTTTTTCATGAAACATTTAGCTTACCAACAATATTAGTTTGAAAAAATCACATTCTTCATGTGGGTAAAGCACATTCTGTTTATATATTGGGTTGTTCGGAAAGTCATTTCGTTTTTCCCACCTGAATTAGTCTTTTTCTAGTGTAAACCAACCATTCTATGAGTATGAAATCATGCTACGACCAGAAATATGGTAAAAGGTATCGGACTAGAATTGAAAATATACAATTCAATAAAATATTTATTCGCTATACGTTTTTCATTTTCATTTAAAACGAAATAAACTTTCCGAACAACCAAATATATATTTTGCGAAGTTTGTGTTGAGCTCTTTTTTTAAAGAGAGCGTTTTATAAGTTGCACTCATAGTCAAGGGTCTTCGATTGTTGCTGAGTTTAATACTCTTTTAAATACTTCTGTAAAATTTGCTTGCATAAGGAAAAAATTTGCATTTATACCACTATTGTAGGGATTATTGTACATTTAATGCATATTGTCTTCGAATATAAGATATTTTTCCGTTGATAGTGAGTCATGTTCGCATGCCACAAAGAAAATCGGAAAACTCTCACACACCCATTCCTACAGATATGCATACAGAAAGCAGAAGTTGTTCCATTTTTCTGGCACAACATACCTAGGTGTAAGACACCCTCTTCGGAACAGAATGTATCAGGTTTGAATACTACCATTGATTTAAAATTTAATTTGGCTCAGATTTACTGTACGGTCGCTCTTGGCGTGGTTTTCCAAAGTTGGCAATAAATAACATTTTTTGGCAACCCAACTAATTCTGACCAATCACAGTTGAGGGATTCAAACTATAAAAATTGGGGGATTCTGACAAAATGGGAACTGACCAATGAAAAATGGAATATTCTGTTTACTTACAGACCTCGCTTGTGCAGATTGGCGAGGTTGGCGAGATTATTTTGCGATTTTTTTTTAAAAAAGTCGCCAAAAACGACCGTAAATTTTTACAATTAATTTTTATTCTCTGAATCTGCATTTACTAGGGTGAATATCTGCAAATTTTCCGTTCGTGATTAATGGAATATATTAATGAAAATCTGTCTAAATTCTAAATTCTGTGAATGATAGAAGTGTTTTTATAGCTTTCAGATATATATTAGACATTTATTATAGATTTTTTGTTTACTTTCATGTTACTTTTATATATTCTTTTTACTTTGAATCATACCTTTGTTTACAAATTTTTATCTTAAAACCGATATCTGATTTAACAATTTTCTTTCTTGATAATCATCCTAACTCTATAGCAGCTTTGCTTTGTACTTATTTATGATTATTAATTTTTCAAAGATAGTGAGATTTCAGATTCGGCTTCGTCATTGCTTAAATAAAAAAATTCATTTGCTTTTGGTTTTCAGTCTGTAATGTGCAGGACTGTTTACTTTGGATTCAACAATTCCCAA
>JAPDSC010103220.1:27831-63913 GCA_026290005.1 Latrodectus geometricus
AAAAAAAAAAAAAAAACTATAAATCTTAAATTTTATGCATAACATTGCAAGACAGTATCACTCAGAGCTTTTGTTCTCACCTAAGGTTAGATTCTCAATCTTAGTCTGGAATCTTTATAATGGTACGAAATTATTTAAACAGAGCCTATTCGAAATAGGCTGAATTGTTAGCTGAATAGTTAGCGCTCTTGCCTTCGATTTAACAGTTATTGGTCCAAATCCCACCTTGGGGGTGGTTGTTTGCAGTGCTTCGGGGAAAACAAATTCCTTTTAAAACATCGACTTTCATTTGAGTAAATAAATGAAGTCCAAACTAGGGAACTCAATCATAGAAAGAAGGATCTAAGAACAAAATGAAATAAAAACTTTCTCTGTTACTTTTCAAAAATATTAGGTTGGAGGAAAAAGAAATCCATTATTTTTACGTGAACTTTTTGTAACTTCTTTCAGATTCGCTTTGTAAAAAGGTTTAAAACAGTTTTCATGTAGATTTTTAGGTCTTGTGCAGAGCTACGACTGCTGACATGCTGTCAAGTTTGATAGTTTTTGATATTTTATAGACATTCTCGACGATGTTGTATCCATGCGAGGTGCATTTTTAGCATCCAAATACCCAAACGGAATCGACGAAACTAAAATTGTACGTAACTGGTTGTTACAGTCTTATATAGGACGATAAACACCTTTCACAATTTTAGCCACCCGGCTATCTTTTTCACCGTTACAAGAGAAAAATTAAAATGTATCGAATTTTCTGTTTGTTGTCTTCCATTTTTTAAAACCTTGTACTCGTAACTGAATTAATCAAACAAAAAACCGCAAGAGGATATTTTAGTGTCAAATGTCACCTTTCCAACGAGCATAAATCTGAAATTGTTTGATAGATACCTCACGAGATATCGATCACTACAGACGTGTACCGAAAAAATGATGGATTACTTTTTCCCCAAGCTAATATTTTCAATATATATTTTTTTTTGTTGAATTATATTAAATAAATTACTTCTTTAAATACCTAAAAGCCTAGTTTTGAATAATCCATTTCAGCTTGACAGTACTGATTTCTAATGCATTTTAAAATTGTGTTAAGATTAGTAGAGTAAATCTTTATAGAATCTTTATTCTGTTCAATGGATGCTTGGAATGGAGTGAAACTTATCGGGATGTCGGTCTTTGGTGAACTTTAAATAAAAGCTGCGTTTCATTTCTAAATTTTGATTATAGCTTTTGATATTAATTTAAGACATATATATATAATTTCTGAGAATGTGAGATAAACATTGACTTCAAATTCCCTTTTAATTCCCTGTGTAACTTTTCTTCAAAAAGGTAACGATATTTACTATCTTTTCTCAAATTTTGTGAAGTTTTTTCGGCTTTTGCAGAGACTTCGTCTTTCTCAGTTTGTTATCCGCCGGAAATGTATTGGAACGTGGATGTAAATAGTCCCTACTTCATTGTTTAATAACTTCGTAATGAAAGGTGTTTTTCAAACATTCAGCACATCTGATTTGGTATTAGATAATCTATAGATGGTGGGTTAGCATTCTTTGATGCCATACATCATTTTGAAAAGCTGTTAATTAAATTATTTTGTATTTTTTATGCATTAAATTGACAACTACCAAGTCTTCACGTTTAAGTTGAACCTTGCAGTAAGAATTAATTTCCGCCTAGAAAATAGAATCAATTTCTAGATATGCTTCTAGAACACATTTCAACATGCTATGTAGGAAAAAAATAAACGTTTTTTTCCAAAGAAGAAATTACTAAAAAAGTGAGTATTCTGAAATCTAAGTACCTTTGTTAAAATTTAAACTAAGTAAGCATGCGGTAGTTCAAATGTCAACTATGAGTTGATTGAACCAGATGTAAATTCTGTCAAATGAATACATTCAGCTATAAAAAGAATTATTTTAAGGCAAAAGAATGATACGTAGTGTATTTAAATTGAAAATTAATTCTGAGATAAAAATAAATAAATAATTAAAAAAACTTTGCCATTTTGTTATTTGCATAATTTTAAAATTGAGTGCCAAAAGACTGTTTTTGTTATTTTAAATATCTTAAAATATATTCATTACCTCCAAAATAAGAATTATTCGCTGTTCTTTAATAGATATATATAAAGTAAAAAAAAAAAAAAATCTTTCTACTGTTGTGTATTTTCAAATTTTTATTTAATAGAACCACATTCATTCGAAGTTATGACTTTCATTGCTTATAAGTATTAAAAGTGGGGCTCACTTTTCAGAAATTTAATTAGTTAAAATATTTATATATTCGCATTTGTAGTTTCTTTAAAATTTAAAAATCATTAGTTGGTTGCTCTGCGGCTATCTTTTGCACTAATGGATCTAAAAGTAATTGGAATATGAAATACTGGATATAATAGCGTTTTATTAGTTTGGGGAAAAAGCAATCCATTATTTTTTCTGTAGACGTCTGTAGTGATCGATATCTCGTCAGATATCGAACAATTTCAGATTTATGCTCGTTGGAAAGGTGACATTTGACACTAAAATATCCTCTTGTGGTTTTTTGTTTGATTAATTCAGTTACGAGTACAAGATTTTAAAAATGGAAGACAACAAACAGAAAATTCGATACATTTTCGTTTTTCTCTTGTAACGGCGAAAAAGATAGCCAGGTGGCTAAAATTGTGAAAGGTGTTTATCGTCCTATATAAGACTGTAACAACCAGTTACGTACAATTTTTGTTTCGTCGATTCCGTTCGGGTATTTTTGATGTTAGAGCTGCACCTCGCATGTGGATACAGCATCGTCGAAAATGTCTACAAAATATCAAAAATGATCGAAGTTAACCGCATGTCAGCAGTCGTAACGCGCAAGACCTAAAAATCTACGTGAAAGCTGTTTTAAACCTTTTTGCAAAGCGAATCCAAAAGAAGTTACATAAAGTTCACGTAAAAATAATGGATTTCTTTTTCCCCAACCTAATATTTGCACATTTATTCATCCGTGATACTCAAGGCTTTTTCCATTTAATAAGTATAAACTTTTAAAACAACTGTTTAAATAATTACTCTACATGATACAAAAGCTTACTATTCTCAAAATATTATCAAACATGTTTATTATCAAACAAGTAATTGTCAAAAATTTTCCCGTCAAATGGAAAGAACTTCGAAATTTCCTAGCTTCATCCTGGACAAATATTCATAAAGAAACAACAATCTGGTGTTGTTAACTAATGGTTTGCCCTTTCCATTCTGAATAGCATGATATATTTTATGGACAGCATGTGTGCTAATGTCAACATGTATTGTCAAGTCCATTCATTATCTGTTTGAGTGCTGAATTTTACTATTTATAAATGGCATCGTAAATGGCCTAAGTTTATTTCTTATTATTTTAATATGAAATAATTTGTGCGCAGCTATTTTGTGAGACAAATGGCGAACTATGTTGACCCGAGCTACAGTACAGTTTTTAAATTTTTCCTTTGAGCTACCAACATTTTAAAGGCATCTTTAACTTACTATTGCTTATAACTTAAAATTTTAGTAATACGAATTAATTGTAGATGAGAGAAATTAAAATGTAGTAATTAATATGTAACAAATGTCATAAACAGGTTTTTATCAAGCTCACTTTACTGAGAAGGATGGAAGTCGTGGAATTTGTGCCATCAATTTTCTGATACCCGAAAGATACGTATTAGGTGCCACTCCACTTGTTCAAATGTCTATTTTTGTCCTTATTTTTAAAAAAAATTTCAAACTACTTCGCCAGCTCAATGGAGGAATCAAGGTTAACGAAATGGAATGTTAATCCGATCTACTGAAAAGGTCTCAGCAAGTTATTAGCTCGCGATCGATGGTTTAGCGATAGGCATTTCAAAATATATTTAGCTATTATGTACCGAAGGGAGCTATATTTTGTCAGCTTTTCTGACTATCGTCTGTAATGCCATATAGAGTTTTATAATAATTATGGTTTTCTCACTTAAAATATTATTTCTACTCCTCTTTTGCGTAACATTTTGATTTTTGTTAATAAAACTGAAGTGACAGCCATCATGGAAGTATGCCAGCTGACAGTTGAATGTTTAGCAGTCTTGCCTTCAGTTCAACAGTTTGTGAATTCAAATCCCATCTTCGATGTTTGTAGTGATTTTGAATTCACTCTAAGGAGTTAGTCCCTTTTTTAAATAGCCCTCGCTTACAAAAGATGACCGTTACGCCGGCAAGCCAAGTCAAATCGTAGAAGTATGTTTCACTTAATGTTGTGATGCCTTTATGTTGTGTGACGTTAAGAAAATTTTCTCGTGTAAAACTTAAAGAAAAACTTCTATTCAAACTAACATTCGTCTACTTTGCTTGCTGTTTCACAAACTTAATACAACCTAGATGTACAGGACAGTTCTCAGGTGATTCGTTTTCTCAATGATTACTTTAGTACATTTAGAGTAGTGTGCACGACCAGTTATTTCAGTTGTTAATGCTGATTTTAACCATTACCGCTTCATATTTTTTAATAGCAATATTTTAACATTACAAGACTTGCTAGGGGAACCACCCCATCCCAATCTCTTTGCATTTTTAAAAGCTATTAATTTTATATAATTTTAGAAATATTTTAATCACAGGTTTTTGATTTTTATAAATATGGAAATCATTTAAACAAAACATTTTAATTTCACATTTTAATGAGTCAAAGAAAATAAGAATTATTTCTATCTGATATCTGGCGCAGCTTATCCTTACTTGGACCTTGCGCCATTAAAACCAACCATCAGTTGATAATGCTATATAACAAGGGTGGCCTAGACGTCGACCGCGAAGACATTTTAGGTAGTCCACGCGATTATACCGATAATGACCTCGGATATTAACAATTTAATTTATGACGTAGAATCAATGAATTATTTAAAATAAAAATTTACTACAGTCTACGCTTTAAAACCCAAAACAAACTGCAAAGATTCACGATTTAAAGATTTATGATTAAAGGTTTACAAGTTTAAAACCTAAAACGGACATGATGAGCGCGATTAAAACATATATAATAAAAAAAAAAACTATAGAAAAGTATGCATCTCGATTAATAAAACATGAATTGAGAAACTTCAAAAACATGGAGGAAGAGTGCATCCAAAATGATATTAATATTAATTTAATATTAATTTTAACGTAAATATTAATATTATTTTTTTTTAAATAGAAAAATTACATAATTTACCATTTTTTCTTGTAACCGAAAATAAATTTGTACGCTAATTTAGTTCTGCCATTGGTAGACCGCCTTCGATTTTTTAAATGTGGAGTAGACCCCGGATCCCAAAAGTTTGGCCACCCCTGCTATATAACAACTGCTATTTAATTGCAATATAATTCTCAATTTTACTAGCCAGCTTTTTCTTAAAAGTATAAATTGGGAAAAATTAAGAATTAGTGTGAAAATTGATCACTAAAAATTTTGGATAAAATTGTAATTTTTATTCACGCGATTTAAAAATTTTGTTTTCATTATAACATAGAATGATTAGAACTGCGTAAACTTATAAAAATTTTATGTTAATTAATGACATGCATATAATGTATATATTATAAATTATATATAATTTAATATTAATAGTTAATTCTGTAAAAGACGGAAATTGCATTTTTTCTATTCATTTGGCTATACAAGCTTCTATACCTGTATGAAGAATATTCTAGTATAATAAAACGCGTCAAAATATTTTCCAAGTCTGCTCAAAATTCACTTCCTCGTTGCGTAAGCAAATATTTGACTGCCATGTACAATCTATAAGCTGTTCTGAATTATACTTCAAACAATAAAGTGTTATCTTGAAAAATATAATCGTCACAAGGATTTGGATTTAGGGGCCGTTTACTAATCTGGCAAAGATATGGTACTTTAATGTACATTTACCTCATAGATAAAATTTCAAATCCTTCGAAATTTAAAAAAAAAAAAAAAAAAAAAAAAAAAAGTTATAAATTAATTTTCTTTGATTCTAAAAATTAATATAAGGTGGAAAATATTTTCAGCTTTGTCCGGAATTTTAATAATGAAACTTCAAAAATGTTTCTTGAAAATACAATATTAATGGCTTATGTTGATAAATCTTTTAGTTTAATCTTTACTGATAGCCATGTTGTACTGTATACATATTTGACATATTTATCTATATTACCTCTCTGATTTCTCAGGAAGTTAACCAACTTTTCATTAACCAAGATTTGTATTTCCCCTCAATCAGCTTTTGATTTTTTTTGTATTTTGTGTTAGTAATAGAAATTATTTGGATTCAAAATGGAAGACATGTGTAACTAAAAATTTAGCCGAATAAAAAAAAAATGTACCATAATTTTCGGTAAAAAAGCTGTATTTGTGTAAACGCCAACATTAACATATTGCGATGCTTTTATTTTAAAGTACGAGTTCCATCGCTGTGAGTATTACAATGGCATTGCAAACTCTGGATCTGTGAAATATTATTCTTCATTATCTGAAAATAAGATTTAAGAAGTCCTGATCTACGCGTTTTCTTGCGATACAAATTCTATTCTAAATATAATTTCAGCCCCTTTGAATCCTGATGTTGACGATATTTTCATACCGCTTTCTTCCTCCAATTTTGCTAACTACATTGGAAATTTTTAAGCCCACTTAAACGTTACATCGCGTTAGAAGCACTGCATATCTAAAATTTAGAATTTTTAAATACGTTAACATTTCTTGATGCGTCTCGTCTTTTCTTTCATAAATCACTGTACTTCATGATTTTAAACTTCTATAATAAAAACAGAATTTTTAGAACTACATTTAAATTTGTTTTCTCATTTGAATTTATTTGAAACAATTCTGAATTTTACACCAATTAAAACTTTATATAAACAATCCAGAGAATGAATTGTCAACTACTCCAAATTTTCTTGATGTGTCTATTTCAAACTCTCCCAACTACTGATTATTTTGTAAAACCTTAAGCTTTTAATTTGTTTAGAATAACTTTTCTTGGATGATTTATCCGAGAAATGATTAATACTTGTATAAATATTTTGAAGTTTACAATTTGAAGGTTTTTAATCTTTCATGCAGTGGAAATTTTTAACTAAGAGTTTTGACTTCATGAATTTTAATTTCATTGAAAATGATCACCGTGTCATTTTTTATGTTTGCTGACCCTAATATAAAAGTAATTTCAATATTCGCGTTGTCATCATATCGAGAAGTTCCAGTTAAACCTAGCCATTGTTAGAAAACGCGAAATAGTTGTTTGACTTCAAAATAGTTTAACAAATTAAGGATATTTTTCCCCCCTGTGTGCCAACCAACCAGGCTGGCTGTATTGGGTGCGCTGTTCCACTTTTCCAACTGAACCATACTTTGGTGTGGAGTCCGACTTCCTCAGTACACACATGCCATAGTACCTGTTTGTTGGGTTGGAAACTATTCACATTCCATTCATACAGGGAAGAAAGAAAGTACATCTATGTCCGAACCGGGTTTCGAACTCAGGACCTCCCTATCCGCAGTCAGGCACGCTGACCACTAGACAGGGTGGACGACTGAGGCTTTAGTAAATCGTTAGAATATTCTATGATTTTGGAAGACTTTTATAGGTTGTGGGATATTTTTCAATATCTTATGAAGGAATTTCTGATAAACTCTCCAGCACCAACCCTGATAGCCGTGTATTCAGAAAGCAGAAACTCAATATTTCTTTCCTCCTTTGCTTAACAAGGATTGAGATCGAACATGTGATTGTCATTTTGAATTATCACCACTAGATTACTGTGGATTGGATATAATATACTTTTTCCACCCATACTTTATCCGCTTACCAAGCTTTGTGCTTGGGTTTTTATTTTTTTTTAATTTTTCCTCCATACCACAATCGAATCTATGAAAAATCTTTTCAGAAAAATATGCCTGCGAATATCATAAAAACCTTACAACCGGTTTTCAAAAAAAGAAATACACACACCACCCATTTTCCATTGTTTAGAATCGATATTTTTAATCTTCCACTTTGTAAGAAGAGAAACTAATTAAAAATATCGTAACACGATTGCACTTCTAATTATGTGAAATTTTGTACTTAGTTAATAATCGGATCTCCAATCAAATTTGAAGTATATTAAAATAATTAAACTTACTGATTCGCTATTTTTATTTTTATCTACTGAGATAGTGGGAGATTTCACTCGTGTAAATATTTGACGCTCTCGAAAACAATAGCGTGTCCTTCGACTGATTCTTTTTAACTTTTCCTTTGTCTTTCAGTGTACATCATGCTGCTTCTATCTCACTGTAAATGGGAAAGAAAGTGACGATTCATTGTCAATAATGTTTATAGCATATTACTTAATCTCTTTTTCTGTTCATAACACAATTGCGGCACAACTTTTTAATCACAGTTTCCTGGCGTCAAACAATAACACATTCTCGATGAATTTACTTTGTAGCAGGTAAATATGAACGTGGAGAGTGTGGAAAGAAAAAATTAGTGGATGCAAAATAATCATCACCTTAGAATATGGAATTGATGATTTTGTTCATTAGTTCTGAGAGTTCGATTTCCATCTCGGTGTAGATATTTCTTGTAATGTGTGAAGGGAATCCAAGCGTTCACGATGTTCTTGGAAACCAGGAAAACTACAACTAAATAAATCTAAACTCAAGGTCGATAAGAAAATATTTCATTTTTTTTTTTTTTTTTTTTTTTTTTTTTTTTTTTTTTTAAAGGAAAAATGAATTTGTGTGTTCGCGACCCACACGCACACACAATTATTAAGCTGAAAGTTTCTCTGTGTGAAAAAAATCATAAATATTTTGAATAAATTTATTGTTTGTTTCCTATCAGAGAAAGTTAAACTAAATTATATGTTAAAAGATGTCTCTTTTTCCTAATGTTAAAATAAAGCGATCGATGCCGATCGATCGTTATGATCAACTCTAATTCCATACTTTGCCTATCATTTCTAGATTATCTTTCGTGAATACTATCTTTCGTACAATAATCTATCGTGTGTGTGTACACCTGCACTTCCTTGTCCTAGCCAGATAATAATATATCATGTGCATCCTTGATTTTTCTTGTAAATTCCAAGAATTTTTTTAAAGATAATTTTTAAGAGATTTCTTTTAATAATCTATCACGTATACCTGCATCGGTTTTTTCTTGTAAATTTCAAGATTTAATAGATCATTCTTAGTAAAGGTATAGCATTAATTTACTGCAAGAATAGACTTATTTTCTCATTTTTATCAGTATATCTCAGGACTATCCAGTATTATTAATGGAAGTGTTCTCTTTAGGTCCCCCCCCCTTAAACATTGATTATTATAATAAATTTTAATCAGTTAATTTTTGTAATGTTTTAATTTAAGTTAAACGTCAGAAGTTTTTGAAAGATATATATGTATGTATGTATATCTGATTTGATTTTTTTTTTCTTCTGGCCTATTTTTAACATTACTATAGTGATAGGACTTTTTGACTTAGAAAAGTATGATCCTATCACTAAGTAGATAGTCCCATGCTCGATTCTAGCCACTGTTGAACATTAAGCGATAGTTATACACATGCACATTTGTTAAAGTGTGTACTTTGATGTTTTCCGAGTACCAATCTTATTTCATGTGAATACGACTTATTTCCAAAGGCCATTATGATGTAAATGCTTAGAAGAGCTTTAAAATTATAATTAGGTATTTGATCATCTATTACATGGTATATAATCTCTTTTTGAAGTAATTATTTGTGGAACAGATGGTGCATGAAATATAAATTATCTTTTGAAAATCGTGGCACTGAAAGACTGCACAAACATAAAATGTAAATGTTTCTTAATAGAAATATCTATATTATTAATAGAACATTGCAATGTGTTTCAATTATAGAGCTTTTTATATAAATTTCAGCTTAATAGAAAAGCGTATCATTTTAATATATATTTCACATTCTTTACATACTAAAAGTATTAGTCATATGTTAGATTAAAAAAACTCTTTCCATCTTTTTTTACTTTTTCTCTTAATGTATATGAATATTCTCTAAATGTGTATACTATGCATCGTACAAAATGCAAAAATGCAGAGGTGCCACACATCTGACAAGCTCAAGAGAAGAAGAAGAAATGTGTATATTAAGTATTCTCTTAATGTAATTTCTCTGTATAAAAATGTTAAATCCATCCAGTTTTAAATTGCTCACTTTTATTATGTTTTTAGTATTTCATAAAGTGAGAAAATTAAAACATTTGTTAGTACTGAATATAGAATTGTACTTTAGAAAAAATTAAATATTTCATTGTAATTTAATAAAAGTAAGCTTTTCGCTGTTGAGTGTAGCCCCTTTAAGTTTAAATCTCAAGAGATTACCTTATTGAGTAAAGAAAGTCTTCACACATTCACCTGACTATCCTTCCATTTATTTTTACTGATTGGGTCCTCAAATATGATAAATTTTATGTTAAATTTGTTGATAATTAAGATTTTTTAAACATAGTAGCAACTAAAATTATAAAATTGTCTCCTGTTTTCTGGCTATCTATTTTTGCTCATCGAAGTCGCTAAAAAAGTCCCTTACCTTGTAATTTTGAATCGTGATCGAATCACAAACTTGGTAGCTGAGTTAGTATACTTACCAATGAATGAATGACTCGCATCATTTCAATGAGGATATGTTAAAACCTACTAGTAACTGACGTGTTTCGACTTTTCCCGCATAAGTTTTCGGTTGATTCAGGAATCAAATTCACTTCTTTCCGATTACTAGAACTGACTATTGTTTTCATGATGAAGGGATTCCAGGAATAACTTCAATATTTAATTACTTTTTAATTCATAGTCCAAACACTCTCGTTATTTTTTCGATAATCAGTATCATGAATATCAAATAAAACTGCTTTCTTACATATGTTCTAAACAGAAGATCAGGCACATGAGTCTTGGAAAAGATGAAATTTCGGAACCCAAGTACTTCTTTCTTTATCTTGAATCCTAATTTTTTTAAAAAATCTGATTTGTACAATCTAACGAATATATTCATGGATTCCTTGCTTTTATTACTTAGATTTTTTTTTCCTCGGCTTTTATTGTAGATATTTAGGGAAGGGGGGGGGAACCATAGTTCTCATAAGGACACAGAATAAATCATGGATTGGATCTAGTCCATGTATCACTGAGCTGTCAACTAAATCGTTCTGAGCATTCGTTTCAAATGTTCGCATCTTGAGCTTGGATGTTTGTAGTGAACTGAAATCCACTTTAAAAATGTAAGGCCCTGTTCTAATTGGCCTTAGTGTGCAAAAAAATGGACATTGTGTGAAAAAAACCAAACCTAGACCTTGATTCGCCAGTGGACTATCGTTTTGGATTATTAAATTCATAATTAGAGGCTGTTGTGCAAGTAACATTACGTGATGTTGAAAATGCAACTTGTATAAAATTATTTTAAATCTCAAAATCAAACGCAATGCTGAAACATTCTGTACATTTTATTTATTAAAATTTGTACTTTAAAATCGTACTATTTATCTCACTAAATTAATTACAATATATTTGTGTTTTAAAGTAAAAAAAATAAAACCTTTTTCCCATTCAACAGAAATCAAATTAATTTTAATTTTCAAAATGTTCTTTTTTAGAATTTTTTATTCAGGAATCCAAATAATGGACTTCAAAGCTTTTTTGTTACTAGTTTGGGCAATATGAAATAAAGAATGATAAATAAAAAATTTCTAATGATTTCTGTAATTTGTTACATTTAATTATTTTTATTAAGGCAATGATCGCGATAACCAATCTTAAATATATCTATCATTACAAAACCGTAATTAGTGTAATTTAAGCATAATTTTTTGAGAATGCGTGTTTTTAAAAGGAGGTGTTTTATTGTAGACAAAAATTCTATTTTATTCGTATTGCTTTGTTCAATTTTCTTACTTGAATTTAATTTTCTGACTTTCTTATTTTTTTTTTTTATTAATTCTTAAATTTTTTCTTGTTTTTAAAATCATTGGTTCACTTTCAAATATATTTATTAAAAATATCCAGAAATTTGCTGTAAACTCTTACTAATATGTTGACAAAAAAAATATACAAAAAAAATATAATTTCAAAGTGTCAATGGTTGTATTTTTTAGTAACATCTCCTGAAAAGGTTTTGTTACTAACACTATTAAAAATATGAATAGCCTAAGAATGCAAAAATAACTGAATACACATTTGCATTGAAAAATGTTATTAATGCTATTTTTTATTTTTAGAAACACTCTGCAAAATGGTGGTAGTGCCGTGGATGCTGCATTGTCTACATTATTTTGCGAATGTGTCGTTAATCCTCAAAGTATGGGTCTTGGTGGGGGATTTCTCATGACAATATACATAAAGTAAGGCTTTATGCCATAGCATTAGTTTTAAAAATTGAAATTTTTAAAATGTTCAAAATATATTTTTTACATTCTTTTATAAATTTACATGTTAAATTCTTTTTAAGTAAAAAGTAAAAAATTTGAATATTTTTTATTTTTTAAAACTTGAACTTATTGCATTTTAAATGTTTACTGTTCTTTCATCATCATTGATAAATATTTATTATTTCCTGGATTATTGAATTGTATAACTTAAAAATATGGTTTTAAAATCAGTTATTCAAACAATTGGTGTATTTTAAATTCCTAAGAGAATAAGAAAATTTAATTATTAAGTTAAAAAATTATTCTTAAAATACGAAAATAATTCTTTATTATTTTGAATGAATATTTTTTTGCAACGAATTTATCACCAATGCTGGAAATAAATTACTTGTGAGTTTTATTTTTCCAGCATTGTGTGCTGAAATTAATAACAATAAATATTTTTGTTTCTTCATTAAACGATTTATTTCATTAGTTTAATCAGCATGTGTATATTTTGCTAATTTTAAAAAAGTTTGAATATGCTTCTCATAGAAAAAGAATTACAATATGAAAATAAAATTATATAGGAATATTGTGTGTTTTAATCATAAAAATATTACCTTTCTTAAGATTATTTTTCTTACAAAAATGGAAAATCCTTTATTATTTTCAACCTTTTATGCTACTTGTCATGCTTGTAGCTTAATAGTTAATTATTTTTAGCTTTATAGATTATCAATTAGTGAGTTGACTGCCATCTTAAGTGTAAATTTTTGTTATAGTTTTAATTTCCCTTTAAACTGTAGGTCTCATTCAAACTTTCTGTCGTATGAAAGAAACTGATAAAGTAAGAAACAAATCAAAATTTTAAATTCCTAAAATATTATTTAAATAAATTAATTTGGATTTCAAATGAGACAAAAATATTTAAAAATCAGCAGACAAATTAAATCATTATCAATAATGAACTGCTGAGAAATGATTTTGGGATTAAAATAGACTGTATGTTAGCTTTTGCAATATAGGTGAATTAAACTAACCTATTTTGTATTTTAAATGTATTTTGATATTGATGCATGTTAAATTTTGTGATATGCATTTTTCATAATGAATTTTGAATAGTAAATGTTATCATGATTTTAACATTGATATTTTTGTCATTCAAATAGATATTTTAAATTAAACTGGTTACCTGTAGCTGCATTCTAGTTATTAATATTGGCATAACATTTTTTTAGAATGAAATTATAATAAATAAAAGTTTTTAATGTTTTTCATCATACTTTAGATATAAGTAAGCCATTTTCTTATGTTTTCTTCTTATATTACATCAAGTAAATTAATTTTTTGAAATAATGACTAACATTTTGACTAGTTGATCATCTTAATAAATAAATTTAATAAAGAAATCTAATTAATTCATACAAACATTTAAATGCTTTCTACTTTATTAATTCTTAGCTATTAAAGTTATTTATTGAATTTTTTCGATCTTTTAAACATACAAAATTTACAACATAAGTCAATTTTTTTAGAATTTGTTGAGGATGAAGCATGTGCAAATATTACTAAATTTGATTTTTATTTAGCATATTTTATTCTCAATGCCTTAGAAACTTAAAACTTTTATTTAAAACTTGAAATTACAAATAAGAGAAAGTTTTTAAATTTTTTTATCTTTTAGGTTCATTTGGTTTTGTCTTTCCGTAATAATAATGAATTGGAACTGTTTAAAAGTTTTATGTTCTTTTTCTTAATTTTTATCATTGATATAAGTATTGGTTAGAAAATTTTCTGTTACTTACTGACAACTTTAGTTGTAACCTAATGTCAAATGTATTTGAAATAAAAAAACAATGTTGTTTTGAACTTTAAAGAGCCACAAATATTTTTATACAATTTTTTGATGATTTTTTAAATATTGATTCTGACTGAGGATGCATGATTTTTAATAATGCTAACAATCTTCACTTTTTATGTAAACAATGCCTTGTAATCTTTAAACTTCAAATCAGATATTTAGTAATTAATTTTTGTTTTACATTTATAATGTCAAACAACATTTTAATTTCTGATTTATTTATTATTTAAAACAATGATAATTTCTAGCAGTCTTAATTTTATAGATCAAGTAAAACATCTACTGTTATTGATGCACGAGAAACTGCCCCATCAAAGGCTCATAGAGACATGTTTGGGGGAAATGAATCATTAGCTTTAAATGGTATATTATTATAAATATTTAACTTTTATATTTCATGTCAAAGCTGATTTATTTATTAAAATTTAAATATTTAATAAAGCTCTTTATTTCTATAGTATCCAATAACATTTTAAATTCTTTATGTAGAATTTTGAATTTCTTTTTTATTCTGTGTAGATAATCTTGAGTAAAAATTTAATTATTTACAATATTTTAATAAATTTTTTAAGGAGGACTAGCTATAGCAGTTCCAGGTGAACTTAGAGGCTACAAGTTGGCTCATGAAAAATACGGAAAACTTCCCTGGAAGTCTTTGATTGAACCTTCCATCAAACTTTGTAATGATGGCTTCAAAGTTTCAAAACATTTGGCTAGTAAAATTGAAAAGCTTAGACAACGTATAATGGCTGATGAATCCATGAGGTAAGTTATGATATTTATAAAATTTTGTTGACTCAATTATATCTTGAAACAGTACAATTTTTTTTATCATCTGTTTATTTTTAATTAATAAAGTTAATATGGGGAATGTTAAAAAAATTTATGTAAATTTACTTTTGAAATGTATAATAAATTTCATATTAGTAATTTTAAAAAAGGTACATTTAATTTTCAAATCAGAAACTATTTAATTATTTTAGAATTGGTTTATGCATTATGAGCCCTCCACTTGATTTTTTTCTATAGTTTTCCTTTTAAATTATTAATTTGTTTTCTTAATTGCCTTCTTTGTATAATTTTATTTTTTCATAAAAATGCATCTACTTAAAAATTGTAAAATAGATCATTGATAAATGCAAAAAATTACCAGTTGAAATATTTTTTAACTGTAAGTTTTAATTTAGATCGTATTAAATTTATCCATAAATTTCAAACTTCCATTAGTGTGTTGATTGTTGTTAATTTGCTAAAATAGAGCAGACATTTCTCAAATATTATAATTAATGATTTTTCCATATATTTTAAGCAAATGAAATTATTTTTTCTTACTTAATGAAATTGTTTTAATTGTTTGTGCAATTTTTATATAGTTAAGATACTTAAAAAGAAAATGAGATAACTCTACTTTATAAAAATCATGGGTTTAATTTTTTTGAGGATAGAAAGAGTTCACTATATGATTTATTAGTTTGACAACTTTCTTTTGAGTAAAGAGTCCCGAATTTGATCCTAGTCATGGTTGAATAACCGTATTTGGGTGTACTATTTCTACACTCTGCAGACACATTTGTTAAACTTCCTTACTAAAAGCAACATTTGGTGGAAGTTCAAATGTCTTAAAATGGTTTTCATCTGCCCAGTTATCTGCTTTGCAATATGAAAGTTCTTTGCTGTTGGTAAATATTTTTTGGGGGTGTAAAACCATGTTATTGAGATCAGAAATTTCTGGATTAAATCTCGGCAGTGGAAAATAAATGTGTTTACATTTTCTCCATTTTTATCTGCAAGTACTTAAATATTTTTGCATTTTTTACTCTTTTGACTAATGATTTACACTTCCTAGAGGAATACATATTTTCTTAGAAGATAAAATAAAGAGTTGCTGTGAAGTTTTATATTTTTTGGCTATTTATAATGAAAAGTTCTCTTTGATTGGTTTGTTTGGATTGCAAAATTTGTTTATTCTTGAGGATATACTTATATTTTAGTATAAAAATCAAAATTTTGTAAAGAAGTGCAAAATGGGTTTCATAGTGTCACATTGGATCTTTTTGTTGATGAAAAATAATAAAATCAAGTCTATCATTTTTGAATAATATATTGTTTCATGTATGTATATATATATATATAATGCATGTGTTTCAGTTTATTTTACTACGTATAGCAGCATTTTTTTTAGTTTTGTCCTTTATTAATATCTTGATATTTTTCAAAGTATATTATTTATTATTAAAAAATTTCAATACTAAATTCATTTTTATTAGTTATATTTTAAATTATTTATAATTTTAATTTTTTATATTTGTTTATAAATATTTGTTATTAGAAATTCATTGTACATCAAATGAAAAAAGTCTTTTATAATGTATTGATGTGATTCAGTATAAATTTTTAAAAAATATATGTGTGACTAACTATAAATTCTGGTGTTTTAATAATTCTACTATAAATTCTATAATTTCTGCAATGACTTTATGGTGCTAAACATTTTTGTTGGAATTTTTATTTTGTTAATTTAAATTGTTTTTTCTGAAGCGAGTTTAAAATTTATAAATTATTATATTACCTTTCACAATTTTATTTTAATATGAATGAAATTTATTTTCTTTGACTGATATATAATTGATAGCAAGTTTTCTTATATGTATATAATCTAAGTAATTATTTATATACATTTTTCAGAGAAGAATTTTTCAACAATCAAACAAATGACTTGTATAAAGAAAATGATATTTTAAAACGAACCACTTTTGCTAAGACTTTACAAAAAATTGCTGATCAAGGAGCAGATGTATTATATACTGGTGAATTACAAAAAGAATTTTTGAAAGATATTTCTAACTGTGGTAAGTGATATATATATATAAGTTCTACTATGATTCTGATATCTATATATTACAAGACTTATGAGTATAAGTAAAAAGATTGCAATATAAATTTGATAAAAATATATTAATAGATGTATGTTGATAAAAGGGTGACACAATGTTTGCATAAATGAACAAGATGATTACAAACGAAAAAAAGTATTGTTAACTAGTTGCAGCAAAAATGTTACAGTTCAACTACCATTTATGAAGCTGTAAAAATGTTTAATTGGTAGGACATAGAATATTTTAAGCTAAAATAATACTTTTTGATAAATTATTCAAAAGAGCAAAATCTATCGGTCTAGTCTAGTATGTTTTAATTTAAAAAGTATTTATTATTAATTGTTAACTAAAAACTTGTATCTGTTTGCTTTCATGATAAAATATGATTTGATTTCTATTTTTATTCTCTGTTGAAATATTTTTTTATACAGTAGTATTTGAAACTGTCAAGATGAAGCACTGAAATGCTTGATAATATTATGAAATAAAAAGCAAAAGTAGTTATTTTATTTTCGCTTATTAGGAATAAAGCATATAATGTGTTTATAAATAATATTGAAAAATGGTTCTTTTTTTATTTGGTATTGAACTTTATTAATCTTATTTTAGGTGGTATTATTAATGTAACTGATCTTGCAAATTATCAGCCAGCATTCAAGCAAGCTGTAGAAGTTCCTCTCAGTGGCTCAAATAATTTAACTCTTCATACTGTGCCTCCCCCTGGTAGTGGATTGATTCTTTCTCTTATTCTGAATATACTAAGCCATTATGGAATGACTGCTGAAGACTTTAAAAACATAGATAATGCAGCTCTGCAATACCACCGAATAACTGAAGCATTTAAATTTGCATTTGCCCATAGGACTCAACTTGGGGATGAGGCTTTTGTAAACATATCACAAGTAAGATTTAGTTTCATTATTTTATAGTTTATTAGTTTTGAAGAAAAAAAACTGATCTCATAAATTTGAGAATTGTTATTTAGAAATAGACCTATAGAACATATTTATTAAAATTTGACTAGTTAGTTAAAGACACAAGTATAGTTATAAAAGTAAATATATAGAAAATCTCTTTAATGACTTATGTCAGTAAATGTTAAGTTTCATCTTCTGCTATAAATGAGTGTATTTATATTTTTGAGATTAGAAAGTATTTGAAAGGAACAAGTTAGGTATTAAAATTTATTATGTGTTTTATTGTATCCAGTAACACTTGAGTTATTTCATCAATTTAAGATTTTCATTCATTCATTATAATCACTGAGACAAAAACAAGTAGTTAGTTTTTAAATTAGAATATTAAGTAATATAGTTTCAATTTTCTTTTATCAATTTTCATAAATACTTCTTAAATTGCTGAAATTATATGATAAATCGTTGGTAAAGGAATCGCTTAATTATTTCCTAAATGAAAAATATG
The DNA here is from genome assembly GCA_026290005.1 of Latrodectus geometricus. Classification (NCBI taxonomy): domain Eukaryota; kingdom Metazoa; phylum Arthropoda; class Arachnida; order Araneae; family Theridiidae; genus Latrodectus; species Latrodectus geometricus. Next base: position 46,374 of record JAPDSC010103220.1, read on the forward strand.
TTAAAGTGAGTGTTAATATATAAATTTTAAAATTTATTATGTCTTTTATTGTATCCAGTAACATTTATAGGCTTCATTCATTGCTGTGCATTTCAGAAAACTCCTTTGTACAATAGGACTTTTTTACTAAGAACTTATTTGCAAGAAATGTTATAAGACTAATAAAATACATGACACGTCATTTATGAATATGATACTCTTTCCCTCATTCTATGATTTCTGGGTATCCTTAGTTCCATTAAGACGGGTATCAGTATAAGTGAAACAAGGCTTAAGAAACATTTGGTTTGAAGTATTTGGCACTAAGAACTAATCTAAAACAAAAATGCTTAGTGTCTGACAAAGCTAAAGTTATCTGTTGAAAGTTCTACCAGAAAGCTAAGTTAATAATGTAATGGATTTATGGTAATATGTGTCATAATGTAAGAATTTGATCTAATATTAACAAGGTAATCTAATATGTTATCTTATATTTATAATTATAGGTATGTAAGAATAAATTGTTTCTTCGTGTTCAGAATAAAAAATGTAATCAATTAAAAATATACTTTTTAATTTATAAATAAACTACCTAACATTTTTCATAATTTAATCCAAAAAATTTGAATATTGGTGATTTTGTTTCTCATTTTTTAGATTATTACCAACTTAATGTCTGAAAGCTATGCTAAAACTATTTTTGAACAAATATCTGATGATACAACTAATCCACCTTCATATTACAAACCTGACATGGCACCTAGTTCTGATGCTGGAACTGCTCATGTATCTGTATTAGCACCAAGCGGAGATGCTGTTTCCGTCACCAGCACTGTCAATACATAGTAAGTCATAGTTATTTTAGATAACATTTTGAAGTAACTTTTATATTATTTTTTTTTAACTGTATGATGTTTTATTTAAATTTAAGTTATAAAAGCTACAACATATTTGAATTTTTGTCACCATATTTAATTTTTATAATAAATATATAATTAATTTTCTCTGGAAAGTACTTTTATAACAATGTGTTTAATTAACATTAATTGTATATGTACATTATTGATGTAAATTATGAATACAGTTAATATTATTAATTTCAGAAAAATTACTTTATTATGTTTTTATTTTTATATTCTTGTTATTGAAATACTGTTTATGGTAAATCACCATATGAACCTCATTGTCTCATGGATGCATTTCATTTACAACTCTTATTTAGTGCTTTTTGGCTAACATCTAACTTATCATGTGTAAGTGAAGTGTGAATTAGTGTGTAAGTATGAAACAAATTTTTGTCTTTTAATACTAAATGCCAACATGCTTACACATTAATCAGCAAAGATTTAATTCATATAAAATTGGGGTGAAAAGAGCGAAAAAAAAATTGCTATAAAACTCTTTAAATCATTTAGAAGGGAGAATTAGGTGTGATCATTGCATGACTGACATATATTTGCTTATATATTTAGTCTTGCAACAGATTGTACTGTCCTCAAAATGAAGAATAAATTTAATGAGAGTAATCTGTCAACAATTTTTTGAATTATTGTATAACTTTGCTCCTGATATTTTATAGGAATGCTAGAGATATTTTATATAATAAACAATTACTTGTTAATCATTTGAAAAATTCTTGAACCTTTAATAAACATAAAATCAAAAAATGTACAGTGAATATCAGTTGAAGTCCTATAAGAGGGCTTAGGGATTACAGTATTTTTATAAAGAGTTGATAATGATGTGCTGAATCAAGGAGCTATTTTATTGTATATAAATGTTATTATTAAAAATTTAAACACATAATTAAAGTTTATTTGCCAGTTTTTTTTTTTTTTTTTTTTTTTTTTTTTTTTTTTTTTGTTGAAAGCAACATTTTAATGGGTCCCACAGTCTACCTTATTTGACAGTTTTTTCTATTATTCAGTATCTGATCAATTTTTTTAAATCAAAATCAGAAAGAAAGAAAAATCCCAAGATATTGTTTGATAAATTAATATTTTAATTACCTGATATCATTAAAAAATTTTAAGTTTACATTAGCTTTGCTAATAAGCTAAGTAAATATAAGTTCTTACATTTTCCCCAAACATAAAACTTGTAAAAATAGAATTTCCTGTCATTAAAATAATGTTAAAAGTATGATTAAGTTTAAAACAAACTTTGACTACATTAGTGTGAAATAAATTAATTTTTGTACTTAAACTCTTCTTTAAAAAAAATTCTTAGCTAAATTAGTTTGGTTTCAAAAATCAGTGTTATAGATGTGCTTGTTAAATGTTCTATCCTTATTGTGTTTCAATGATTAGGAACTTAAGTTACTCAAATGATGACTACTGTGATAAGGGCATTTATCACAGTTTCATAATATCATTTTTATAGTGTTTCTATATTTTGTCAAACACATAAGATTGTCATTATTTAAATGCAGTTAACTAAATTTATATTTAAATATTTAAAATTAACAATTTCTTTCTAAAAATTGAAATTAGTCTTTACTGTAAAGAAAATGCAAATTTGAATTCTATAATTTTAAAAATATACATCTGTTTTCTTTTATTTAAGCTTTGGAAGCCTCTGCAGGTCTCCATCCACAGGTATTATATTAAACAATGCAATGGATGATTTTTCGTCACCAAATATCACAAACTACTTCGGTATACCACCTTCTCCAGCAAACTACATAGCTCCAGGAAAACGTCCTCTTTCTTCTATGTGTCCTGCCATAATTTCTGACAATTTGGGAGATGTAAAAATGGTTGTTGGTGGAGCTGGAGGTTCTAGAATCATTACAGCATCTGCACAGGTCTGTAGTGTAAATCCATATGCCAAGACTGTTTTTTTTTTTCTCTCTCTCTCTCTTTTATTATAATAAAATTAGCTTTTAAAATTTTTTGACTATAGTAATCTTTTGCACAAAAATAATTGCTTTATGTGGTTTTGAAATCTAATAAAAGTTTTATATCAAAAGTAAAGAAGACATACATTCATGCCAAGAGCAAAAAAAGATTTATATAATAGAAAGTATTGGTCAATTTATAATTTGTAAGCCAAATTCATAATACATCATTATTCTTGATCCAATATTCTTGATATAATTGAATTGTCTATTTCATCCTATTGTCTAAAATTTATTATATTTCCCATGTCAAATAATATCTTCGTTCATTATCAAATATTAAATTGATGTCACTTTCATATTAAATTTGCAGCTTATAGGCTGTTGTGAACTATGCAACGTTTTCTTTCAATTGAAAAAAAAATCTTGCAGTTAATAGGCCACTGTAGATTATATATAGGAAATTATGGTAGTAAAGAAGTATTTATAGAATTTGATATAATGAATTGAATTGAAAAAAAAATTGCACCAGATTTCCATCTCTTTAAGGAAATAACCTATTTGATTGACTTTTACTCAAAATATTTTATTAGGTATTGTTGTTGTATTTACAATGAGAAATGTTTCTATATTTTACCCATTATGCAGGTTATTTACATATTTTACTTCTATTCTTTGTAGTTTATGAAAAGTAAAGCATTTTAGTTTTTTCATAAAATATTATTTTTTGGCTTGTGAAAATTTTTTTGTTAAACTTTCATGGTTTATTTGAAAATCTTGAAAGTGTTAAATTACAGAAAATTAGAAGATTAAATACACAGAAAATTAGAAGTAATCAGTTAAAATTTATTAAAATGTATGTTAAGCAAAATTTCAAATTCTATAATGTAGTATAAAGTTGAAAATTGATGGAAACTATCATAAAAGTTATGGTTAAACTATTTTACAATTTTTATTTCTAAATATGTTTAAACATACTTAAAAAAAATAATTTTATTAAATAAATTAGCTTTTGAAATGAACTTTTTGAATTTGAAAACTATAAATAATCTAAATATTATTGAAAAATTTTGAATGTTTATTATCATTTTATATTTACTTCCAAATAAAGTATTGATTATCAAAATGAGATTTTATAAGCGTGCAGGACTAATGATTAATTGTTATATGTATTTGACAAGTTAAATGTAAATTTTATATTTATAGTTTCAGTAAAATATTTTATCATACAATATCAATGGCAATAAAATGTAAACTTGTGTGATTTCTTTTATTTTTCTTTCTTCTATACTTAGTGTAATATAATTATGTTTACCTAATTATTTGATATTACTGAATTTTCAAATGCAATATTTGCAATTTTTGTGTGCATGTTTTACTTTTTGCTAATTTGAGTAAAATAATAAAAGCTAATTAGAATACCATTATTAGATGTTTCTAAAATTTGTGTTTCACAGATATTTAACTCAAGGCTGATACTTATTTTAAACTAGCTGTATGCATGAAATTTGTAATGCAATCAATAAAAATTAATTATATTCACATATTTTAGAATTTTGAATTCACAATGAATGAATTTATGAATAAAATTTCTTGTATGAATTTTAAATTGAGAATCACATAAATTAATTCATTATTTTCAGGGTGTTATTCGTACTCTTTGGTTATCACAAGATATAAAACAAGCAACAGATGCTCCTCGTATTCACCACCAATTGTTTCCAAATGCAATTCAATATGAATCTTCGTTTCCAAAAGTAATTATTTGTTTGTTAAAGTATTTTTTATGCATATTTATGATATTATGTGATAAATCTTTGAATAGAGTAATGTGAAAAGTCACAACTAAGAACTTATTTAGATGCATTTTAAATTTTGTTTATATAATATAAAAATCTACTTGTGGTACCTTTTTGTTGTGAATTTATATGCATAAACTGATAAAAACTAAATAATATATATACAATTTGCTATGGTATATAAATTTTGTTTTAATCCTAGTTCTATTATTATAACCAGCCTTTTATGTACATTTTAAGTTTAATCTTTATTGTGCTATTTAGTGTTTTTAATATAGAAATTGTTTTTGGCTATAATGAGTTAAAGAAAATTAGATATGTGAATAATATAGAGATCTACATTAATAAACAAAAATACTGAACTAGTAGTTGAATATATAAATCTCTTATCTTCAGTTCATTAGTTAGTGGTTTCTACTTCCATTTGGCCCATGGAAATTTTTATTGGTTTGTAGCTCATTTTAAAATATAAATAAGTCTAACTCTTGTGTTTGAAAAAAATTACCATAAAATGATAAACAAATCAAATAAAAAATGTATTTAAGATTAATCATGATTTTTCCCATTGGCTTTTAAAAGCATACATTTTAAATTTGCAAAATTTTAAATGCATACATAAGGTGCTATTTGTTTTTGGAAGCTTAGTGTTAAAATAATGTCTGTAAAAATAAAACCGGCAGCCATTCATTTTTTTTTTTTTTTTCGTTTTTAAATAATAGGCATTTGAATACAAGTGGTAGAAAATGTTCTATATATTTTTATTTAGTTATTTATTTAAGAAAATGTAACATATTTCAATTGCTTCATTTTATGCAATTTACTACAAAATTAGTGATTCTTTGGGTGTATTATGCAACACCCTGTAAAGATATGTATATGATAACTATATACTACACATATATATGTAGTAAGCTCCCGTTTATATATGTGGACCTTGCGCCAGAAAACCCAACCAACCAACCAACCTGTTTATATATGGTGTCTGAGTACAAAAAAGATTTAATCATTAATAAAGAAGTATTTCATGGCAAAAACAAACTTTTGATTGATTTTCTAAAGAAGTAAAATAATTTGTTAGTTAATGAGTCTTTAAGTTATTTAAATGCAAATTTATATATATTATTTTTTTTTTCCTTTTTCATAATTTTATAGATTATCTGGTAGACATTCCACTCATCTATAAATCATCAGAAGTTATAGAATATATACATGTATCTGTTATTAAGTTAAATTGTATCATAATTTTTAATCAAATACAAATTAATGTGCTGTTAGAATGTGTAGCTGAAAAATGATAGTCACCTGAAATACAAGAGTTAATCATATGATTATAACACAAGATAAATAGGGATGGAGCACTAAATGAATGAATCATTTTCTGTTACTTATTGAATTTAATTACACGTAGAATTCAATGTTTTGAGAAGTTTTACACTTCAAAAGATACTTGTGGATTAAGTAATGTCTATGCAATGCCAAAGAAGTATTCTGTATATTGGTTAATTTTAAATTGTAGATTTATGTGTGGCTTGTCTTAGTCATGTTCCCATTGAAATGTAAACTTATGTTTCAATTTTGCTTAATATTTTCTCTAAATAGAGTGTAGAGTAAAATAAATGTCACAAAATATTGGGTATATTAGATTTACAGTAGAATTATGAATTTTAATTGATGCAAGTGAATTGAATAAATTTGACCTCTGAACAAACTTCATCGATTCATTTATTGCAAAGTAGTATATTAAGATAGGTATTGATTTTATCAATAAATATTCCTGTCATTAATCATCATCAGCATTGGCATGACAGCCTTTTGTGTGCATGGGCCTTCCTCAGAAGTTTTTCCCAATCTGCCTTTCTCTCAGCAATTGATCTCCAATTCTTTACTTCAAGGATGGCTAAGTTCTCATCCACACAGTCTTTCCATCTCTTTTTAGGCCTTCCTCTTGGTCTTTTATTAGAGCGGGTCGCATTAAAAACTTTTAATGCTGTTCTTCTGGGCTCATTCTTACTACATGCCTTGCCCATCTCATTCTACTTAGTTTTATAGACTTGATAATATCATTGTCATTAAAGATCTTATATATTTCAGAATTGTATCTTTTTCTCCAGTTGTTATTATCGAGAACAATCTGTCATTAATACTAGTATTAATATATATATATATATATATATATATATATATATATATATATATAATTTACTTGTAACTCTTAATATGTAATTTTATTTCGATTTCCTGTATATTTAATTGTATGTATTGTAATTTTAGGTTTATTTAGACAAACTGCAAACATACGGTCATTCTTTACTACCAGAAACACAAGCAAGTGTGTTCCTAGGCATTGTAAAGGAAGGTGGGAAATTAAAAACTAATGTAGATTTTAGAAAAGGAGGATCTGCTGATGGTTTTTGAAGTATGCAACTCTGAACTAGTGAAGAACTCTTTCCATTGATAACAAGAACTCTCTAAAATGTAATAAATATTTATTTCACTATGTCATTATAATTTATAAATGTTTTATATCAAAAATATAGTACTATTTTGTACTAAAATAAAACTTTTTTATGTTGTACAGAAACTTGTATTTATGTGAGTAATTAACTAGTGCACTCATTGTGTAAATTATGTAAAATATTCATTCAGAGTGTCTAAAGTCAAGTAATAAGTTCTAAAAAATTCATTAATAGTTTGCATAAATGTATTGTCAAGTACTAGCATTATATGAAAAATTATGTAATCTAATTTGCTCAAAATGCTATAGTACACGCTAGTTTTAAAAATTATGACACATTTTATAGTTAATATAAACTTAAAAAATAAACAAGTTCCGTAATATTAGCCACAATGTACCAAAGCCACTTTGCGATTTACATTCTGAGTATATCTGAGATAGCTTCTTCAAAATATGACTTATAGTATATATTAATATGAATGACATTTTTCATTTCTTAGTGTATATTAAATAGTTTTTTTGAACAATGTATAATAAAAATATTTTTTTAAAGTTCACACATCAACTATTTACAAAATGTTAATGATTAAACATTAGTTGTATAGATATATACATATATATTAGCATACTTCTCATTGATTTTTTTTAAAACATCCTGAAATTTTAAATAAAAACAATTATGTGATGAATTAATAAATTTCTTAATGAAAATTATTTAGCTTTTAGAGATAGATTTTATTAAAGACATTTATCTCGTGGGCAAAAACTCCTTGAATGAAAATAAAACAAAGTAACAAATGTATAATTTCTTCTTATTCAACTTTTTTTTAATTAATTTTTCTAGCAAAAAATATAGACAAAATTAAATAGAATTAAAAATGAGTTGAATCCAATTTACCACATTTCGCTATTTTTTGATTTATTCATAATATTTATCATTGATTTTTCTACTGAAGTTTAAAATAAGGTTCAGCATTTAATTTCTTCATCAGTAAGCTTACTATTATTCTTCTGTGTAAGTTAATATTTTTCTTTATCATTTTTTGAATTTGCAATGTTTTGTTTGAATTTTTCTTTAAGAATTTGAATTAAGTTTTTCTGGCTTGAGATCTGATAATTTCAGAATTACAGGATATTTTCTGAGTGCATTTAATGCTTCTGTGTCTATGAAAATATTGTATAGTAAATTTAGAGAAGTCATAATTTCTTGCTGTAGCAGGAAAAAAATGACTGGAAATTAAGCTTTGAAATATCTCATGAATTATTTTTTCAAATCAATCCCTAGTTTTGTACTGAAACTATACGTCTATAAAGTTTTATAGTGGTTATATTTCCCTGTAATTTGTTATTTTACTAATGTTGTATAGTAAAATTTGTCTTGATGCTTATAAAAAAATATTCTTACATAGATATTTCCAATCAACAAACTCTAATTTTTAAATTGCGTTTTTTCAGATATTTAGGTCTCAAAATATTTAATTCATTCACATTTTGAATTATAGTAGGATTGCTAAGTTTTTGATTATTAAAGGTCAATTTATTGTATTCATTTAGAAATTGTTTTTAAGCGTTTTAAAAATTATTTGCTAAGTCTTCTGATAAATCAGCAATTTCAGATATTTGTAATGCTGATAAGATATCAAAAAGTTTAGTCTACTAACATCACTCATTTATTAAGGTAAAATGTAGTTAAGTCATCTTACCTGTCTACTCTCGGGGAACAAATATGATGGAAAAAAGTGCTTCAAAATATTTAACTATATCTTTTATAAAAAAAAGTTTCATGAATTATTTTTATAATTACTTAATACTCACTCTCTTGTATAAATTTCATTTTCTGGATTAAATCTTATAATAGCCTCTGTATAAGTCTAGAAAAATATAACGAGATCAATTCCTCTAAAATAGAGTATTCCATTTCTAAATTTACTTAGAAAAAAGCCCCTTCTCAGTTCTTTCTTCTCTTAACCAAATTTGAATCTGAATTACAGAATGTTTTGTACATGGTGGGACATTCAAGGACCAAGAAAAAAAGACCGGCGATGTTCCAAGAAAGACCAATATAAAAAGTTCAAAAAAATTTAGGCTGGGAAGTTCTGTCACATCCACTATATTAAGCAGTCTTATCACTCTTCGATTAATACTTATTTTTGACTTTTGAATTTTTTTGTCCTCTAAAAATTTAGTAAAATAAATTCAAATAAGTACTGGTTCAATTTTTCACATCAAAAAAGGAAACATTTTAAAAACTAAGATATACAAATTGCTTTCACGCTGGCAAAAAGCTATTTATAATGATGACAATTATGTTATTTAATAAAATTTTTTGACAGTAAGAAAATTTTGTATTTTATCTTCGTCTTATATTATTGTTTTGTTTTGTATTATTCCAAAAACGCACTACTTTCCGGTAAAGATGATAAAATAATAAAAATTTGTATTTGAATTTTATTTTTAATTTGAGCATTTCATTCTTACCCTAGGAATAAAAGCTTGCATTGTCAATCCCTGTGACAGGCATTTATTCCAATTTAGCATGGCTTAGTCATGCGTCCGCCTTTAAATTGCTCAGTAACGAATTCTTGACGAGTAAAAATTACTCTCATAATTGCCAAGTTTCAAGGACATGGAACAAATTTCCTGCTCCAAATATACTTTTTACAATCTACCTTCAAGAGGTGCAATGTTAAGAACATTCCAATGTGACTGACTCCTTTCCAGCTGTGTGGTATATATATATTTTTGATAAGTTCGACACGTGGGGGAAAAAATACTCGTAGTTTCAAGTTCAGAATGCAATTAGTGTAATGACCTGGTGGTTCTTACATTTTTATTGGAGCCTTTTCTTTTTACAGAAAAAAAAAAAACTTGTCCTGTTCCTTCATTAAATTTTCCATATTTAGATTGAATCAAAACATGACTGAATATTGATGGCAAACTGGAATTGAATTGATAGCGCTCTGACTTTCAATAAACTGTTGAAAGTCAGAGCAAGAGTATCAGTATCAAGAGTGGATCCATTCATTACTTCGATATTTACTATATACTTTTAGAAAAATGTGTCAAATCAGCCCTCGTGTGCAAAAGAACTAAAAAACGATCCCTAAAAAATGATTAACTTCAAAATCACTAAATGCTCAAGCCATTAAACGATACTTGTAACTACAACAGTTACTGTAGAAGTAAATAATAAATAAATTTGCATTTATTATATAAATTTTGTTATTATAATTGATACAGACTTTGAGATTTATATAAACAAGGCCTAGTCAAAAAGAACCACAAATAGATTTGATTGTAGACATTTCCTGCTACCTATTTCCGGTAATTAAAGTCTGGTAATAAAAGTGATTCGTTATTATGAAACTTAAACAAATTATTCGAAATAACAAATGTCACCCTCTTTTCTAAATCTCCATTTCATATCAACGAAGGAACATTAGACAACGAGATCAACAAGTATTCGGTTGAATCAAGTATACAATCTTCCTCCTCCAATTTAGATGGGTTTTTCCCCCTCTTCTTCTAATGGCAGGTACTTGGGTGATTAATCGTTTGCCACAACAAGGCCGGAAACTGCTACTCATTTATCGTTACCCGGTGGGCACTTGTGAACCAAGTCACAGAGGCGAGTAGCATTACCCACGTCACACCACCACAAACCCGTTTATTTATAGAGCGGGTCACATTCATCCGTCATTTGAGGAAAGGAACAAGAAACAGAAAAAGTGAGTACATTGATACCTGTTCCGGGATTCGAACCCAGGGCCTCCCCATCCGTAGTCAGGTACTCTAACCACTAGACGGGGAAGGCAGCATTAAGATGTTTGTAGTGATTCGGAATTGACTTTAAACTGTAGGTCCCTATGTTTAATTAGCCCTCGTATCAAAATTAGACTGTTAAGAGACAAATCAACCCTCATATTCAAATTGAAGCAGTTTCATACCTTTGTAAGTACATTTTATGAGTAACGGAATAAAAATTGCATTAATTAAAATTCACGAAAAAAACATTGAATGGTTAGACTATTTGTTTATCTCAGAATGAGGCTGATTATAATAAACGTAATGATGAAAGGAAAATGTATTCAGGTATTAATTTATATTAGCTAAAGCTGTAAAAGAAATTTTAACTCTATTATTAATTTAATTTGCGTTAGAATGAATCCAAAAGATACATGTTTTACTTGCGTAATTATTTTTTTTAAACTAACAATATTTAATTATTAAATATTATATATAGACGAAATTGAAGACAGCAGTTTAAAAGTGGAAAATAAGATAAAAAACCATGTGCATAGAATCATAAGTCTGTATTGTAGGCAAATAATTTGAATACTTTCAATAAATTGTATTGTTAAAATATATTAGAGTATAATAAAGCAGCACCGAAACTTTATCACTGGCAAACATTTTCAAAATGCAATACTCCTTTTCGAAGTAAGTACTTATTTTAAAATTTTAAAACCAGTTTAAGACTAAAAAAAATCATTACTCACCTTCTCATTGTTCCCAAATATAAAGTATAAGAAATATTTGTTACTTTTTGAGGAATTATATTAATTTTAACAAACACACAATTGGTGCGCTTGTTAGAATTAGAAATAAACTTAAAGGATAAATTGAAGGTTAAAAAGTTAAGATCTGAATATGGATTGCATACTCAACTGTACATCAGTCGTATATCTTTGCCCTTCGATCATCTCACATGTGAGTATGCATATAAATTTTGCGGATATTTGCTTTTCAATCTTTCGATTATATCAATATCATAATAGTGATAATTTATAATGTATTGACATTGATTGATAGTTTTTGTTGGATATTATGTATAAAATATTAAAAACATTTATTTTTCTCTATAAAAAAAATTTAAATGAATATTAACACAGTCGTTTAAAAAATTGTCCTATTAGCCATTGGGATTCAACAATGTCCTGTTAGACATTGTGATTCCTGTTAGACATGCATATATTACATGAACATTTGGTTAAAAAACTTGATATTCTTAACAATAATACATATTTGATACATATACATATTGTTTTCCACCCTTCCAACAGGAATTTTTCATACATTGTGTATATCATGTCCATTTATCGGAAATATTAACGCTGGAAAATTCCCAAGCACCCACTTGAAGGAACATGTAGAAAAGAAACGCGTCTCTCATCCATTTTTAACAATAGCTAGGACACGATTCTATTGATAAGATGTTATGTTTTTTGTGTCATTTATACCTCTAAACGGTGGTACCATATTTCAAAGGAATGCACCGTTAAGGACGGCGGAGGAATATGCTGTTTATGTGAAGGCATCTGGACACAGTAAACCGAGACATTAGTCGACCCTTTGTTGAACGCAGTTACTATGTATGGCCCTTGTTGACTGGCCTAAATCCCATTGAGCATTTGAAGGAAGAATCAGAAAACATCACATAATATCCAAAGAAATGCTAATATCTTTCATGAAAAAAGGATAGGGAAAAATATAACTTTAGAAGAGACGTAAAAACTTATTCAATGGATGCCAAATAAATTGAGAGAAGTTTTAAAAAGAAAAGGCTATCCAAACAAGGGCTCAGATTTACTGTACGGTCGCTCTTGGCGCGATTTTCCAAAGTTGGCAATAAATAACATTTTCTGGCAACCCAACCAATCACAGACAAGGAATTTCGACCATTGAAAAATGGGGGATTCTGACAAAATGGGAATCGGCCAATGAAGAATGGAATATTCTGTTTCAGACCTGCTTGTGCAAATTGGCGACTTTGCGATTTTTTGAAAAAGTCGCTAAGAGCGATCGTACAGTAAATTTTTAAAAATTTCTAAAAACTAGGATTAAATTCCACATTTTTGCAAATGTATGCCGACTTCTGCGAGTTCTCTTTTTAATTTATGTATATTTTTTATTTTATATTGTTGCTTTCAAATGATTGTTACTAATTATTATTAAAATTGGTTTTATTTAAGATTCCTAAAATGCTCTTATTTAATGAGAAAAATTTAATTCCTGAACAAATCGCTACTTTAATACCAAGCATTAATCGCTGGTACGCAGGCTTTCGGCGATAAACGTATATTCTATAGCAGCGTTTCCCAACCTTTTTTGGCCAAGGCACACTTGTCGCAGGGAAAAAAATCACGAGGCACACCACCATTAGAAAATGTTAAAAAATTAACTCTGTGCCTATATTGAGTATAATAAAGTAATTCTCTTGAATAGGAATCAAATAAGCACGAAGAAAGTATTTTATAATTACTTTATTATGAAATATTAAGTAAACAGAATAGTGAAAAAATATAAAATACTTTCAGTGCGAAACCTGGGCCTGTTTGGCTGAACACAAAGCTGATATTCTAGCTGGAATCGAAGAAAGACACACACGTAGCTCTTCGTCAACAGCTCTCAGTCTCTCTCTGTATTTGGTTTTCATAGCAATCATGCTTGAAAAGTTAATCTCACACAGATATGTAGTGGAAAAAGGGAGCAATGTCAAAATAGCTTTGTTTGCCAGAAGGGGGAACTCCTTGGCAGTATCCAACCAAAAACTATCCAAAGGTAGATCAGCAAATCTTAGCTTGCAACCACGATTTTGTCTCAGTTCAATTAGTTCCTCCTGCTCCTGTAAAGTCATTTCTTTTCCAACAACTGATGCTGGGCTATAAGGGTCCCTAACCCAGTCAAGGCATTCAGTGGAGACTGAAGAGAAATAAAATGACAATTTCTCCTCAAGAGTTTTCAAATGCTTAACTATTATCTCACACAGTGCAGCAGTGTGAACACCTTGCCATTGGATGGTGAGTGTGAACATTTCAAGACTGCCACTTTCCACGTGTTGATGCCAGAGTTGCACCTTTGAACGGGATCCGTTTATTTTATCTGTACTTGTAAGCAGGTTTTCATTTCGGCCTTGCATTCGGGTGTTCAATTCATTCAGTACAGGAAATATATCTGCCAGGTATGCCAGCCTTGCACACCACTCATCACTTGCAAGCTGCTTTGCGTAATCTGACCCCTCATTTGTCAGAAACACTTTAAGTTCCTCCCGCAGCTCATACACACGAACCAAAACCTTGCCACGCGACAACCACCGGACCTCCGTATGAAACAGCAAGGCTTTGCTTCCATCTCCTCACACAAAGCTGCGACTTTTCATGGGTCATGACTTTACAATGCGCACAACATCATCCAACACATGAACTAAGGCTGATGGTAAAGTCTTGGCTACGAGGGCCTAACGGCACACCACGGTGCTTCAGACGGCACACTGGTGTGCCTCGGAACAGCGGTTGGGAACCACTGTTCTATAGGGATTAATTTATTACTTTAGGAACCTATATTTATATAATTTGCCCTAATGAATAAAAAGTGGCCATTTATTGACAAACTAAAGTCAAATTACCGTTGATTTAATGCGGCATAATTTTTTTCTATACACTATTTTATAAGAAATTTCTGAAGTCTCGTTTTATATGTCAAATTAAAGTCTTAACACATTACTAATTTATTTTAACAAAAAGTATTAAAACAGTATACTTAACAAAATGAATCTTTTCCAATAAGTTCAATTCTTAAATTATTTAGTAATGAAAATAAATATTAATGTGAAGCTATGTTGATTCGAATTAATCAATGATTCAAAGCAAATTAAATTTGTTAACTCTCGTAAATGTAAGTTTTCATGCCGCTGAAGATGTTCGAAATTCCAATTTAGAAAGCATCGTTGTAAATTTCTTAGAAGGCATTTAAATTTTTATGGTATTTTTTTTTTCTTTGAATTTTTATAACTGCTTATTATAATGGAAATTCCAAGAAAATATTAATTTTACCTAAAATAGTTTGAAAAAACATAACATTGTAATAAATGCAGTTCTTTTTTATTTGATTTTACGAGAAAAGAACATACACACACAAGCTTAAGCAAAAGTCATACTTATGCAAATTTTTTTAAAGGGTATTAGAGCTATACAGAAAAATGAAATAATAAAATAAATAATCCTAGTTAAGTAAAAAGTTTGTATTGTAACAAAAACTTAAATTTATATTCTTCACAAGATAGTATTACAAATATTTTTTTATCATATCCTAATTTTATTTTAAACAATTGAACTGTGTGTGTGTGTATGTGACTTCTTTTAGACTTTTCACACTTCAAATCATGTTTTCATCTTAGTCAGTAGCTGAAAACTTCTCGTAAATTCTATGCTGATTTTGTAGATAAAATGTCTGATTAATTATCTGATAGTTTATCGAGGTACATTTTGGCAATGTTGCTTCAGAACTTCTATCGTAACTACTCTATTCAGTGAAAGTTCTCATTCGAGGAAAATTTTAGTATGTTTACAGAAGTGAATAAGGCATTTCCATTTTATCAGTAAATACTTGACAATTGGCAGGCTTTTTCACTGAAATTTGCTAAGTAATTTTATAGCTTTTTGATAATCACGCTCTTATAAAACTGCGCGACTTCCATTTTTTCATCTTTGACGAAATATAAAAATAAAATAAACGAAATTCAACCAAATAGTCATGCCTACGTTTTTATTTCCCATTTATGTTTTCATAAGTTTCCATATTAATCAGTCTTCTAAAATAATTTCGCTTATAAAATCTTGAATTCGAAGGTAGAACGGAACTACATCTCTCTCATATTTTATTTACTTTTTTTAATTAGGGTATTGATATTGATTATTTTAAAACATTTGATTTTTCGAAATATGTATTTCAGAAAGTATCAAGCTCTCTTATAAAATCAACTAAAATAGTTGGAATGAATAATCAGTAAAATGGCTATGAAATTTTAGTAAATTAGGAAAAGTACATTCCTGTAACAAAATTTATTAAAATACTTTTTTTTTTCCCACCACCAAATATTACGTTTATATATACCAATATTTAAATTAATAATTAATTTATGAACACATACAAATTAACGAATAAATTCAAGTTAAAAAACTTGTATTTCAATAAAGTTTATTTCATTCATTTTCGTTAAAACTTATTTCCTTAAATTAATTGGAACAACTTTGATATACCCGCCCCCCCCCCCCAAAAAAAAAAAATTAAGCACCAAATATGGCATTCCCTACGGACTTTTTAGAAATAAAAAAAAACTTCTTTTGCCCTATTTCTTTCAACATAAGTAATAAACTATATAGGCAACTTTGAACAAAAAATTTTTGCATCCAAAAATATTCTAAATAAATCAGTTTATTTAAATGGAGGAAATGAAATTTTCAACACGATCCATTTTATTCACTATCTTAAAAAAATGTCAGCGCTATCGATCGTTGAAAAACTGTCTTAGTGAATGATCTTAAAAATAAACGCTTGGGTGTTAGCAGTTTCAACATCATAAAACAGCGACAAATCAGAAAAGAATCCTGAAAACAGGATCAATACCAGAGAAAATTTCATCCCGGGAATTCCAATGACTTTCTTAAGATTGCGCAAAACCTTAACAAAGTTATGTGCTTAAATTCGGCGGTGTGAAAGAATTTGTTACAACGTTATTAACTTTATTTTCCCGTCAAGAAAATTTTTTTGTTGCTTGTAAAAATAAAACAATGGATTTTAACTAATTTACTTTAAAAAAAGTCTGTAGAAATAATTTTTAAATGATTGTTAAAATTAATTCGTAATTTTTTGTGATAAATGGTTTTGAAATATTCAAATTAAAACTTATAATCTCGATATGCTTATTTATTCTCCTTATATTGTTGTCTTATTCTTCGTGATCTAGTCTTAGACTAGACCAAGTCCATGATCCCATGAATCTTCAAGAAATCATAAGCAAGAAGAAGACTGTTAAAAAGTTCAATCTTATTTAAACCTTTACAGGTCAGTATGTGACCTTCACGAAAAGCTTCAGATTCACTTTATACAAAAGGCACAAATAAGTAACATTCACTTCAAAGTGCTTAGTCAGTTCTGATGACATTTAAAAAAAAATAGTGTGGGTAATTTAATCTGCAAAAAATATAAAAATGGCAATTTTGAAGTACTTATAGAATCTAAAAGTTACTCATTTTAACTACTTTTATAGAATTTTTGTTTAAAAAATGATAAGTAAATAAATGTTTCAATTAAAAATTATTAATTTCTTTGGTTTTGCAACATTTATTTTTAAATTAAAAAGGAATAATATATATGCCAATTAAAATTGTCACTTATGGAAACTATAGTCTCTTAAGTATATTTTAAAATTTCCCATCACAACTGTTTGCCATGGATCAAATTCTATTTGTATTCACTTTCTTAAAAATGTAGTACACTGGGACATTACTGATTCAGCAAATAACTGTGTGTGTGTGTGTGTGTGCGCGTGCGCGCGCGCTCTTATAATAGGTTAACGTGCGTAGAAAAATAATTTTTTTACGAAATTTTTACTTTCTTATTCCCAACACACACTAACATATATAATAAATTATTTTTTTTAAACTTTATATATGTGTAATTTAATAAA
>JAPDSC010103220.1:68913-82501 GCA_026290005.1 Latrodectus geometricus
TTACGGTGCCATGAGAAGTAATAACTGTATGATCCAGCAGAAAAAAATTGAAAAAGTGTTCATAATGTTTACATAAATAAATGTTAAGTGTATGGATTTAGATGTATTATTGTGTGTAGATTTAAAATCCTATAACTCGAGCAGGCAATTTTTCTGAGAAATTGTACTTGGATGCCCAGCTAATAAACCTATAAAGGAATTGTTTGACATCAAAAGATCCAAATTATATATATATATAGTGATTGTGGCAATATAAGGTTACATACAATTTTATGGGTATTTTATGATTTTATCTAAGAGAATTTGCGTACAATATTTTTTTTTATTTTTCACATAAATTTGAACCTTAGGAGAATGGGATGTCTCTATGTTCCACTTTGTTTCGAATGTGTTTTGTAGAAGATACTATGGGATTTAAAGTACAAAAAAGTGTGAACAATTCTCGGCCCATAAGTCATTAACCTAGCAATGCACTTCAATGTACGGTTAAAACGGGGAGTGATTATTCGTATAAATACAATATTAAATAATAATATATAAGCACGAAGTAAAAACATTTTATGCACAAAATTTAAAACAAATTGTCTCTTTTATGAAGACTATACTTTTAACTGAAATATTTTCAGGTAAATTTACCAATTGAAAGATATATTAATGCGGATCCCCACCTTGCTAAGATTCTCTATCCTTGACCTAGGAAATTTACTAGAAAAATGTGTCTGAAGTTTCAGAGTTGTGAAATTTTACTTCCTGTTATTCAAAAACCGGAATAAGTTAAAGAGCATTCACACTGCGCGGCCGTGAACGTGACCGTGAATTTTTTTTTTTTTCTTGTGTAATTCATCGTACCTTGAGTACGTTTCAGAGTTAATTTTATACGGCAATCGTAACACTTGACCAATTAAAATCGTAACTGTGAATTATTAGATATTTTTTCTTACTACAAAGAGAAAAGGAAAAAAATATTGGATTATATTGAAATAAAATCATTTTTAAAAGTAATTTCAGTTTCCCCTCCTCGCCTTAAATCAAATCATAATGTTTGAAAAAATAATAATAATAATAATAATAAAAAAACTACAAAATATTATATTTCGCCAATATGCTATTCGAGAGCATATAACTAATACAAAATTAGTGTCTCAAATTTCAGATGTAATTTTCATTGAAGCCAGACTTCCTGGATAAAAAATTTTAAATTGTCTAAGCAGAATTAAATTTATATATATATATATTAGGTTGGGGATAAAGTAATCCATTATTTTTTCGGTAGACGTCTGTAGTGATCGATATCTCGTCAGATATCAAACAATTTCAGATTTATGCTCGTTGGAAAGGTGACATTTGACACTAAAATATTCTCTTGCGGTTTTTTGTTTGATTAATTCAGTTACGAGTACAATGTTTTAAAAATGGAAGACAACAAACAGAAAATTCGATACATTTTCGTTTTTCTCTTGTAACGGCGAAAAAGATTGCCAGGTGGCTAAAATTGTGAAAAGTGTTTATCGTCCTATATAAGACTTTAACAACCAGTAACGTACAATTTTTGTTTCGTCGATTCCGTTCGGGTATTTTAGATGTTAGAGATGCACCTCGCATGTGGATACAGCATCGTCGAAAATGTCTGTAAAATATCAAAAATAGTCGAAGTTGATCGCAAGTAAGCAGTAGTAACGCGCAAGACCTAAAAATCTACATGAAAACTGTTTTAAACCTTTTTACAAAGCGAATCCATAAAGAAGTTACATAAAGTTCACGTGAAAATAATGGATTTCTTTTTCCCCAACCTAATATATATATATATATATATATATATATATATATATATCCACATTTGGGAAGAAGAACATTTTCTGTCATCCCATTTTTTTTGCACAGGCAATATTTTTCAACATTCTGTTTTTCTCTTGATCTCGCTTGTGCAAAATCGTCAGATTTTTGGTGAAATTTTTGAAAAGTCACCAAGGGTGACATTGAATTTTTACCTTAATATTAATTATATATATACATTAATGTTTCTTTTCAAAACTATCAATATACAATTATAATCTTCACTAAAGCTACAATTTGCAAAATTTTAATATTTTGATGTGGTGTATATTTTTTTAAATAACTAAAACAAAGAACAATTAAATAATCAAAGTTATTAATTGCATAATTGTCTAAGTAATTTGCATCGTAGGAGAAAAGGTCATTCGTGAAATCGAAATTAATATTGATTGTAGCTTTCAAGTAACCTATTTTTGTTTAAAATACTTTTTTGAAAATCTAACTTGCATTTGGCATTTAATATGGGAAAACTACTTCTAATCTTTTGAGGTACTAAATTTTGTAAGTTACTAAAAAGTTCTGAACTCAAACGAAGTAGGTAATTGTATTTCTACGAAAAAAATAAAGAAAGAAAATTTTGTTTTAACTATCCAAAAACATCAAGGAAAATTTCTTTATAATATAACTTAAACTAATTAATTAAGTTTATATGGTTAAATTCATATTAATTAAGTTTATATGATTACCTTACAACTAAATTTGAAAAGTACACTTGGTCTTGAAGGACTTGGAAAATGAATTTTATTAAAAATTCAATTTAATCCCTATTTAAAACGTATATTAGTGATAATTCTTTCAAGTTATTTTAATTTGGCATTTTTGAACTTTCATCTGAATATTGTTAAAAAATGGACATTATTAATATGAAAAGAATAGTAAATATTGAAATCTTAAGCTATCTTTTCTAAAGATAGCTAAAAATAGAGCCAAATATTCCCATAAACCAGTATTAGTATCTGTCTTTATTATTCTTTCTATTTGTCCTCCAAAACTTTGTCCGTGGTTAAGTTGAAAACGGTTCCATGGAATAGATTGAAATTTATATCACTATATGAATCTCTATATAGCTAATTTAAAAACTAATTTCATTTAGAAATTTTTATTATAAGGTTTGTAATTGAATTAAAATATAATTAACACTTTTTTGAGCTCCGTTATGAAATTTATTGAAGTGATGTTAACATTTCTACAATCCCCCCCCCCGAAACGCATCTCACTTTAAGAATATAAAAGATGTAGTTCTTTTACATTTTTTGAAACTGTCATCTTAGTGTTATCGCTAGGGGTAGAGAAAAGATGTTTAAGGCCTCGGATACCCCTTCTTTATATATTCCAATGATAAAACTTCGTTAAAAATAACGATGAATTGCCACTTTTTTTGGATTTTGAATAAGTATTGCTGCTGTTTTCTTCAGCAAATGCCTTTTCTAATACATAAATTCATTGGAATGCAGTTGTAAAGAATCCAGACTACAATATTTAGCTTCATTACTAGAATTTTCAAGTCTCTTACAAATCATTTGAATTTTAATTAACTTACCTATCATTTTGTGATGCAAAACAGCGTTTTGAGAAGTGGTTAAATAAGTTAGTTTGTAATGCTCATATTTTTATATGTTAAACTGTAAAAAAATTTCTTGTTCTCACGTTTATGGTCACAACATCTTTCAATAAAATTTCGATGATTTTTTTATGCTCGGGATTTTTGTTTGTTTCGATTCGTATACCAAGAATTATTTAATATAAATTCTGCTTTTCCCTGTCTTTTCATTTGATAACTAAATTAAAACTTAAGATATGTTTTGTAATACACATAATTTTATGTGTTAAATGACAGATTTTCATATTTTGAAGTGAAAACTTAAGTTAGAAGTAAAATTTTAATTTTCTGAATTTTTGCTTATTTAGGTATGCCGTATACAAAAAAATATCTAATGTATGTTTTACTGTTATTTTGATTGTTCTATATAGTTTTTAATGTTTATAGTTTTTAGTGCTTGTTTTTTCGTTAGTTTCTTTATTTTGTCTTTTATTCATTCCTAAGTCGATGGGTTCACCAAAATCTATGTACATTTTCCAGTAATAAAATCTGAAATAAGAAAAGATGAGGTAAATCAGTAAAATTATTCAAGTGAAACGCAGTAAACCAAAAACATATTTAGCTTGTACTTCATAGAATTTCAAAATTTGGTCACATCTTATAATAAAAGAATAAAGAATAATACGAAATTCATACTACTGCTAATAAAATTCTTTATTGCTTTTTTTTAAAAACCAATTTAGAAAGAAAATTTCTCAGTGTCAATCTGAACATTTTGCATCTGTCTATAGGAAAGAATATTATAAATGCGACGATTAGAACACGGCCTAGCGCTAGAGAGAAAAAGTCGCGAATAAATAGTTTGTCTTCAGCTGCGGTCAAGGCGTTAACCGGTTATAGTTAATGTTCTCGACATGCACGTTGCCAACCAGGGAGTTAGCATCGCGTGCACCGTAAGGCAGGCCGCAAATTCGTAGATGATCGCATGAGACATGTATCGAGAGACAAGCCGAAGATCTCGCGAGATTCACATGAGGCGAAATGACGTCAATAAAATCTTACCTACGTCAAAAAATGGGCGGAGCGCGAGACAAATCTGGATATCGAGCTGGTTTGAAATATCTGGCAACTTTCCGCGAGACAAAGCTAATTTCTGTTTCCACAAGAAAAATATACCACGTTGATATCGAGAGTACAAGTTATTACAAGTTTACATTTGAAGAGAAGGAGTTAATTATAAATCTTTATAGAGGTAATAATATTTTTTTTATTATTGCAATCGGAAATGGAACCGGAATGTAAACAATGAGAATGTAAACAAACTCTCATTGGTTTAAAATATCCATGACGTCAGATTACAACGTCATAGCTACGTCACACTAAGACCTCCATAAGACGGGGTTTGTATACCTACGGTCTCCATCGGACGGTGTCTTCCATCGGATGGTCTACTGAGTTTGCGGCCTGCCTAATTGTGGTTGAAGAGTACAGATTATTAAACCCATATTATTCCAAATGTTTTTAAGTTTTAATTTCAATAGAATGTTTTGGTGAACATTTTTTGTACCTTATTAAAGTAAATATTAAAAAAAAAAAAAAAAAAAAAAAAATTCAATACCTAATAATTTCATTTATTTGAATGTTTTAATTAAACAATATGTTCTTAATAAAAAAGAAATGATATGCAAAAAAACAGATTTTTTCTAAGATTGACGAGAAATTAAATTTAGCCTAAAGCCCCTATTACATTAGAGTTGCCGATATTTCATTTTGAGCAACTCCCGTAGACTTAACATTACCTGACGTCACAGCTCGATTTTGGGCAACTCGGACACGTCGTCCAATGATATTTCAGATATTTTTTACAGATGCGCATTTGAAATTTTTTGATCATTTGATCATTGCCAAGTTTTCGCCAAATTGTATGCCAAATGAAAGTTATTGGCGTTATGAATTGCCGAAAATGAGCAATTTTTTTGTGCATGCAGCAGCAACTCGAGCAATTCGTAACGCCAATAGATGATCAACGGAACTGGTGTTGTCTTTTACTTTCGCCAAGCGGAAACAATAAGATGCCAAGAAATAACATGTTTTCATTATTGTTAATGAGTGCATGTGATAAATATATATACTTGAAAATGGCAAATATCTGTGTTAAATGCACAAAAGAAATGGAAATTGATTTTATTGAAATGATAAGAGTAAAGCCTCTTATATGGGATGATTCAGATTCCCAATATAAATTTACTAAATTAAAACAAAGAACGTATGATGAAATAGCGTCCGAATTAAAGTTAAAATATCATCGTTATAAAAATGTGTTTACACGGGATAAGAATTTTCACCTGTGTTGTTTGAGTGATCTCTTAATTTTATTAAAACTATAAATAAATATTATTTCAAAATACCAGTTTTGTTTTAGGTCTTGATAATATTATTTATTTAAGGAAAGAATATTATTTATTTAGGTCTTGATAATATTACCGTATTTTCCTGTATATAATCCGCAGCGGCGTATAATCCGCGGCAATTTTTTTTTCGGCGAATAGTCTAAAATATGTACTGCTGATAATATAGATATCACATAAAATTAAAAAATGCACAGTAGGATTAAAAATTTAATAAATTGTATAGAAAAAGAGCATTTATTATGAAAAATATCAGTCTAGATCCAGTTTATCGCAGAGTGCGATAAACTTGAGATGAAAGCACGAGATCGATCAAAAGCGATAATTTTGAGAAGAGAGTCTTGTAAAACTTATCGATATTTAGCTTCTAATAACTTTTAAAACGATGTTAGATATATTTAAATGAATATATATTTGCTTCGTTAATATTTAAATGAAAGAAATGGGTTATCTCGTTATCTAAATACAAGTTATCTAAATACAAGTACAGAGTGTCGGCCTGCGAAGCAGGCCTTTACTCTTTCATCTGAAATATTTCCAAGAGGAAAACTTGACTTTGTTGGCGATGAGACGCTGCGGCTGTAGCGTGAGAAGCTGGCTTGACTGTGGCGACCAATCAAGCTTTCAGTAGAGAACTGGTGGGCGGGAAGATAATACTTGAATAAATGGAATTATGTTCAAATATTTACAGCAACAGTCTATCCATTGTCTAAGAGAAAATGCCTAGCAATGGGTCTGTAAGGACAATCTTCAGTTAAGAATTTATAATTAAAGATTTCACAAAATTCATTTTCCTTACACTTTCTTCCTTTTTCAAAGAATTTTTTATTTAATTTAGCAATGTGATCCAGAATATTGTCAATTTTTAGATCTTTAGCGATATTTTTGTTTCGAATATACCATGGAGCATTGGTGATTTTTCTGAGTTGTTTGTTCTGAAAAACATTCAATTTATGTTTATCTTTTTCTTTAATGGTATGCCAAACTGGAGAGGCATAGGTTATAATAGGACGAATCATGGAGATATAAAGCAGTCTTTTAAGCTTGAGTGAAAGTTTAGAGTTTTTTCCAAGAATATTAGAGAGGCATCCAGATGCTTGATTTCCTTTTTTAGTAATGTTGTCAATATGTAAAGACCATGTAAGTTGGTTAGTTAAAGTGAGCCCCAGATATTTCGTTGATTTTACTTCAGGGATGATTTTATTGAATAGAATTAATTTGTCATGATTTAGATGTTTTAACTTATTTTTCTTTTTTCTCTTAAATACAATTAGTTGAGATTTCTCAGCATTAATGGCTATTCTATAATCTTTGCACCAGTTTTCAATATCATAAAGTATAATTTGTAATTTATTAATTGCAATGTTGGGTTGCATAGATTCAGCTATAATTGCTGTATCATCAGCATAAAAGGCAAGCTTTATATTATTTTCATTATTTTCTGTGCCAGGGAAGTCAGAAGTATAAAATAAATATAAAATGGGTCCCAAGATGCTACCTTGAGGAACACCAGCATTGATTTTTAGAGTAAGATAGTCTTCTTTGTTGAAATTTACATGAAAAAATCTATTTGTCAAATAGGATATTAGAAGAAGTATGATATCTGGATTAAAATTCAATTTGATTAATTTATAAATAAGACCTTCATGCCACACTTTATCAAAAGCTTTGGAAATGTCTAGCATTACCATTGCTGTATATATATTTTTATGAAAATTTTGGCCTAGAATTTCAGTAATTCTGATAAGTTGTTTTGTTGTGGAAAGGTTATGCCTAAATCCATATTGTTGATTTGGTAAGAGTTGCATATAGCATTTAATTCTATTATATATGATTTTTTCAAAAATTTTTCCTAAAGTAGGGAGTAGACTTATAGGTCTATAATTCTCTGGAAGTCTGGGATCTTTTCCTGGCTTGTTAAATAAGATGACGGTAGCATTTTTCCAAATTGTAGGGAAGTAGGAGATTTTGAGACATTGATTATAAATATTTAATAGTTTATTAATGTATGCAATTGGCAAATATTTGATCATACTGTTAGTGATATTATCACATCCTGGTGCTTTTTTGATTTTTAATTTTTTAATGATGATAATAACTTCTTCAAGTTCTGCAGGAGGTATTGAAGCTGTTGGTTTGGTTTGAGTGATGAAGTTTTGAGTGATTTGATTGATGTTGTTAGGTGAAGTTAAAGTTGACATTTTTATTTGGTTGAAATTGCTGGAATAAAGTATGAGCAAAGATGTCCAATTTTTCTTGATTGGAATACACTGGTCCTGTTGGTCCGATTATGCTATGGCTATTGATTGTTTTTCTTTTTAGCTGTTTAGCTAAGGTCCAAATGCAGTTGTTTTCAGTACTTAATTTTTCTATTTTATCATTCCACTGTTCTGTTTTAAATTGGTGACAAAGTTTTTTCATTTGCTTATTTAATTTGTTAATTTCAACTTTGAGTCGCGGGTTCAGTGTTCGGTGCAGTTGCTTTCTGATGCGATTTCTTTCTTTAATGATAATTCTGATATTTTGTGGTAATTTTAAGTAATTTTCATGGTATTTAAATTTGTTGGTGGCCATATTTTTTTGCATTATTAATATCTTCACTAAATTTGTATATTTCAATATTAATTTTATTTTGCACTTCTTGAAGGTTTGAGTCATTATTCATATTTATACTGATATCAGGTTCACTGTTTCTATTGATGTTATCTTGAAGAATGTTATAGTAAAGTTGCCAGTTGGTTCTAGAAATAAAATTATTATTTTGTTTTTTCTTTAGTCCCAGACATCCCAGTACTGGGAAGTGGTCTGAAGATAAGTCATAGATTGTTTGAGCTGACAGAGGGAATTTGGTATTAGTTACGAAAATGTCTAAAATATCTCCATGGTTTGGATGATGGAAGTGCGTGGGTTCGATTGGGGCAATTATTTTCAGATTATTTGCCTGTACAATATCATTTAGTATATTTCCGTTTGAATTTGATTTATTGCAACCCCAAATTACATGCTTGCTATTAAAGTCACCTCCAGCAATTGTGGGAATATTAGTTGGTAGAATGTTCATAATTTCTTGGTCATTAATTTGGTGAACTGGTCTATTGTAGTAACTGGTAATTTTGATATTTAAGTTATTTTCTAGGTTGAGTATAACAGAGGTTTCTTCAAATCCATCACCTGTGTTATTGCTGTAAAGAGTAGAATTATAAGATTTTTTGATTATCACTGCCGTTCCTCCGCCAGCATGATGTGTACGGTCAGTTCTGAAAATATTGAAGTTTGGAATTTTGATGCTAAGGTTGGGTTTCAGATGTGTTTCTGAGATAAGTGCAATGTCAATATTGTAATGATCGAGAAAATTCATAAGTTCCGCAACTTTAGGTTTTAGTCCATGTGCATTCCAGTTTAGAATATGTATTGGTACAAAATTTAGTTTGTTAATTGTCATTATGGTCCATAGATTCTGGCTGAGGTGCAGCTATGGCTGCATTTAAATGTTTCAATTGCTGCACTAATTCAATAATTCCTGAATTTTTAACATAATTTATTAGATTTTGCAGTTCTGAGAAAACTGATTTGGCTTCGTGTATTGTTTCTTTAGCTTTGTTAAGTGTTTCTGTTTTATGCACTAGTGCATTTGCATATGAGAGTTGTGGGTTCGAACTTGGGATTATTGAGCTCTTAATAGGTTCAACTTTATTGTCATTTTTTGGGAATTTAGTGCAACCTCTATAGCTAGCAGGATGCGGTTCACCACAGTTGGCATATTTGGCTGGAGTGGTCATGTCTTTTTTACATTGGGAGTGGTGATGGTCTCCCGCGCATTTGACACATTTAAAAGCATGGTGACAAGACGTCTGTGCGTGATAAAAACCTTGACATCGGAAGCATTGGGTAACTCCTTTACAGCCTTTGTATGATTCAATTTTTACTACTAAGTTGAAAAGATGTGCTATGTTGTAAATTTCACGCGATTTATCATTTTTAGGCAGTGTCACTATAAATAGTGGTAGAAGAATTTTGTTGCCGTCTGCTTTTTTACTCATTTGAGTAATATTTATGATTGTAAATCCTTCTAAGATGAGCTCTTGACTTATTTCTTCTGGGGTATAATTTGAGGGTAGATTTCTGATCACCACCTTCAGATTCTTTTCTTCAGGTAAGAGAAATGTATGGTATGGAGTATTTGAGTCATCTAATAATTTGGTGATTTTTCTGTGAGTATCTGTATCTTCAACTTTAATTTTTAGTATTTCTGTGCCTGTAAGTTTGCCAGAGTATCCTTTAATGCTGTTATTTTTAAAAGCTTCTTGAATGTTTTTCCAATTGAGATTTTTATCTTTTATAATAATAGGGGGAATGCGCGAGTTTTTCTTCGCCATTTGAAATCCTTGATTTTCTTCTTTATTTACTAAATTTTCAGTGGATTCATTAATTTTCTTGTTAGATATATTAATATTTTCATTTATTTTTCTTTTATTCGAAATCATATTTGGCTTATTTCGTTTGGGAGTTGGGAGAGCTGGGAAGTCTTCATGGTCAGAGACATCCTCGTTGTCACCCAACTGCTCAAATCGGTTTTGGGTGGGTATCGCAAAGGGAGGCGGTGCATTAACTTTGATGATTGACTTGTTTACGGTCAGGTTATTTTCTCTTTGCTTGTGATAATTTGCAAGCAAATCAGTCAACTTCGTGAGTTCTATGCTGTGAATCTTTAACTCGTCAACATCTTTTTCGGTCATTTCAGCGCTGCTGATTTTTTGAATATATTCTGTCGTTAGTCTTATTTTGTCGCTGATCGCTCGAATTCCTATTTCAATTCCAGATCCAGGTTCGTTGGTCGATGTGAAGTCCTCCGCGCCCTTGCCAGCCAACACAGGCAGCCCTGGAAAGGGCGTACCATCAAACTGGCTACAGACGCCATTGTTTAAGTTCTCATTCCCATCTCCCGGAGGAGAGGGAGAAAAGTTCTCCATGAAAAACAGTAGAGAGAGGAAGAAAAAAATCGCAAAAGTTCTTTCACCAAGGAAAATACAAAATGCTTGCAATTTTTCAATAAAGAAGACTTTTACTTCTAAATAATGGTGAAAATATTTCAACGTTACGTACTTGACGAAACATCAACTTTTCCTCATTACTTTTCAAAATGAAAATCCCCTTTGAGACAAAATAAACTGAAAGAACTGTGATTAAAAATATTAAACTCAATGAAGATTTTATTTAATAAAAACTGAAGAAATGGGGTTTTTTTTTTTTTTTTTTTTTTTTTTTTAGTTTTTAGTAGCTGTGTGCCTGCCCAAGGGCATCTACACATTCATCTGAGATAATAAAATCGAAATTAGGAGACTTGATGTTATAAGGAGAATTGGTGTTTAAAATTTAGGCAAAAGCCTTGGAAAGAATTGCATCAGATGTTAAGAATGCAGCAATTGGTCTGACTTGATTATCCCCTGGTAGATTTTCTGCTTCAAATAGAGAACTAATGTTCCCTGCTCTGCACTTGATCGCTTGCTTAAAGAAGTTTGTATTTAGTTTTGAAATATGCTCAGTGAGGTTGTCAAGTTTGAGATCATTTCTGATATTTCTATTCCTGATGTAGTAAGGAGCATTTACAATGTATCTGAGCATTTTATTTTGCATAGTGTTTAAAATTTTTGCATCAACTTGAGAGTACGAACACCAAGCAGGAGATCCGTAAGTGACAATCGGCCTGATAACTGAGATATAAAGTAGACGTTTCATTTTTATTGTCAGTTTGGAGAATCTTCCAAGTAAGGTTCGTAGTCTATGGTAGGTGTACCATGCCGCAGAAATTTTTGTTTTGATGTGATGCGTCCAAGTAAATTGGCTGTTGATATTTATTCCTAAGTAGTTTGCTTTTTTGACCGTTTCAATATCTTGCCCAAAAATATAAAGTTTATTGGTATTGGGATGTTTACGACTTTTACTTTTGATTATAAGTAATTTTGATTTTGACACATTTATGGCAACTTTCCATTTTGTGCACCACTCTTCAATGTCACTAATTTTATTTTGAAGTTTCTGAATGGCAAGATTCGGATTTTTTGATCTTACTACTATACCAGTGTCATCTGCGTTAAATGAATGGGTTATTTACAAATTGCGTATTTTATACATTTTTTTTTATACCGCGCGTGCTTTGTTTTTCACTTCACATTTGACGTTATTGTTTTTATTTGCTTTCGCTAAAGCTTTTAATTTAAAATCTTGCTGTGTAAGTTAAAAATTTTCGCTTCCATACGACGATATACGAATTTGAATAATTTCAAAGCGAAACATCCCACGTCAAGACAAATTGCAAAATGACGTTAGCGAATTTACAAGCGTAAAAGCTTTAAGAGGAACCGAATTCGTTTTTGAACGTAATTGCACAAAGCTGATAATAGTTTAAATAACTCAGGTGTGTCCTGGTACCACTTGTTATTTATTTTATGAAATATAAAGAGTATTTCTTTCAAAACTTTCTTGTAAGCTTTTCTGATGGAGAATGTTTTTTATCAGATAATCCGCGGCGGCGTATAATACAACGAAATTCGGAACTTTTTAAACACATAATCCGCGGATTATATACAGGAAAATACGGTAATCGAATGGGTTTAAGATATGTTTCTTGATTTGATATATAATTGTTGGGAAATACTGAATAGAAGCAGTATATTGGGTAAAATAAGTAGTTACAAGATTGCTGTAAATTTATTGGGAACTTAAAACTCAAATTAATTATTAGTTAATATTTCAAAAATAGCTTACACATAATCCATGGATTATATACAGGAAAATACGGTATTTATTTAAGGAATCTTGATAATATTATTTATTTAAGGCCTTGATAATATTATTCATTTAGGAAATTAACACAAAAGTTTTAAGAAAATTTTTAACCAGATATTTTCCTTTTCACGTCGACAAAGATTAGCTCTTGATCATTCTAAACGTGAAGTTTCAAACGCTAAAAATGAGTGAAACAATAGCAAGATGGCGTAATGTAAACAAATTTTGGCTACAAATTAAATTCCCAAATAAGAATTCATCATGAAATCTGGACACCTACAGAGTAAAATATGGCAACCTTAAAAATGTTAGCCAGAAAAGCGATCTGTTAATAAATCTAGTAAAACAGCTATTTACTTATAGCAAACCTAATAGAAATCTCGAACATTCATTGGACGATGTGCTCGAGTTGCCGAAAATCGAGCTGTGACGTCACGTAATGTTAAGTCTATGGGAGTTGCCCAAAATGAAATATCGGCAACTCTAATGTAATAGGGGCTTTAAGCAGCTTGTATAAATTTAAATTTAAGAAAAAAGTACTTATACATAAAAAGAAAAAATATTTCCTAGTTATAAAGAATTTTCTCTCTTCTGTATAAATTTTGATAC
This sequence comes from Latrodectus geometricus, assembly GCA_026290005.1. NCBI lineage: Eukaryota > Metazoa > Arthropoda > Arachnida > Araneae > Theridiidae > Latrodectus > Latrodectus geometricus. The sequence continues at coordinate 82,090 of JAPDSC010103220.1, forward strand.
TCACTTTCTTTTTAAGAATATAATTTTATAAGAGAATTGAATTTATGTGTCATTATATATAAACTTATTTCAATCATATTTTTCTCTCGCTAACTTATTTTTGATTTTTAAACAAATGTTTCAGATTTTAACCAATACTAGCTGTACCCGCCGGCGTTGCCCGTGCATTTAGAAAATGCAGATAAGTGAATAGCGCAGGAATAGTAGTGTAGGACACGTAGACTGTCTCTCTCTCTCTTCCCCCCCCCCCACACACAACATTCCCAGTCGATAAAAAGGAACAATATATCCTAAATATTTTAAACGGAAAATTTTCCAAAAGATGGTCGCCAGAATTGTTTCTCAAAAGGAGCTGGTACAACCCAGGAATCAGCTATCGGCGAGCAGCGATCTCGAGAAGAAGTTTTATAAA